>BJKM01000266.1:519789-619789 GCA_015082035.1 Chaenogobius annularis | reverse complement strand
GGTCACGAGAGAGAGGTGTGAAAAGACGCTAAAAGACGCTTGTCTGCTCTGTGCGCATGGCTGAACATGCAATCGATTTCACGATTTAGCCATTTTTCACATCGTCAATTATCAAAGACAATTAATCTTATTTATTCTATTCATCGCCCAGCCCTAGTAGAAACTGTAATACCTTGTATAAAAATACAATGTTAAACTTTCTCTGTTGACTCCCTGTCACCCTCCAAAACACACCAATCTATTTTGAAACATTTTGTGCCATAGATGCAAGGCATTAAGCTGACTTTCTGTGCCTGAAGCTCTTACCCTTGTTAAAATAGGTGCAACGTGTCAGATATGTGCCTGCTTTATTCACTTTATTCCAAAAGCCCGTCTGTGCGCCGCCATACGACGTAATCCTCCTTTCGCTTATATTAGTGAACATAGGGCTGCCGACCTCGAGAGAAAACAAGTTCTACACAGACTAAAAAGCTGTTTTCAGGCCGCCCAGGGAATCTGCGCATTGTTGACTTGTTGGTCGCATGAACATTGACCATTTTACTCAAATCAATCTACTTTACAGCAGATTTTAGCAGCAAGACCTTTCCCTCGTTCTCGGAATTCCTGCTGGACCAGAAGTGCAATTACAACGGAAGTGGCGATCACGTGGGAAAAGAAGGAAAAGTAGTCGGGGCGGAATAGGTCGACACATGGTTAAAGTTATACTCACATTTCATCAGCTGTTAACAAAAGCCTGGAATAGCAACAGCTTTGAGGTGTTCATGTGGCACTGTCTACAATTATCAGGAGAGCTACCTGCCATTTTGAGTCTCATACTTAGGCAAAAAGGCTGTTAACTTACAACTCTGTTACTTCCTCATATTAGCGCTTTGGCATCACCTAGAGCAGAGATTCTTAAAGTAGGGGGCGCGCCCTTTTGGAGAAATGTGCGCACATTGTGTGTGACAGACGTATTTTGAGCAATAGAAAAACGCCCAGTGCCAACACAGGGTTTATCTCTAAATACAAGAGAGCAGCGGAGGAATGGGTCCGCCTGACTCTGTGCCCCCACACGTCTGCGGCGGGTTTCGAATGAGTCACGGCTTCTCTGTGCGCTCTATCCCTCCGTGCGGCTCTGGCGCCTCTCTCCTCTGTTCTTCCCCTGCCCCACTGCACACGCCTCTGTCCCTGCTCTGTCCCTCCTTTGTCCCTCCTTTGTCCCTGCTCTGTCCCTCCTTTGTCCCTCCTTTGTCCCTGCTCTGTCCCTCTTCTGTCCCGCTACGTCAAGCCCCCAGGGCTCAAGATGGCGGCCTATTCAAGTCAATGCGCCAGTTAGCTTTTATCATTATGGACACTGCGGCCCGGAAGTTACGTAGGCTCGCATACCATGTGTTCGCCCTGACCAATCACAACCAGTGCGAGAGTTACTAGAGCTGTGCAGAGGCCAGAGCGAGATAAAGGGAAATATTTTTAAAAAGTGAATGACCTGATAAAAGGCGTTATTTTAGTAGCTCCATGGTGCGCACGGAGCGAGGAGTGAGACAGCTGTCACTGAGTAATCATAAAATCAAGCCGGTTCACCCATGGACCTTAAAATATCGGGTTTACCTTAAAGTCTAGGTCAGGGTCTGGCCTAATGCTGGTGTGCCCACGGCCCTCAGATCCACGGCCCTCAGATCCATGGTGGTCATTTATTGGTGGTCTGTTATTACACTTATGGACCCATAGTTTCACGCCTGCGACTCATTCATGGCACTTCGGCTCGTTCACATAACCTACACGCGCTGATTGCGGTAACCGTCCTAACCAATCAGCGCAAGAGCTGGGGTAGAGCGGCACGCTAGAATGTAGCCGAAGCTAATGGCTTAAAATGCGTTTTAAAGACAACTGAAGAATTTTAAATCAAGAAAAAGTTAATGACCCAAAAATAGGTAAAAATTGCCGCTATATCAGATATTTCTGCATTCTACATTGCGCTCCAGGGAATAAAAAAAGCTTTCTTGGACGCCCGATTTCTTTTTGCTGCAGTACCAATGGACTGTCCACTGGGGCCGCTAGCGACATGTTTGGGCAAGCAATACCCTATACAGTTATTATAACAGATCCATGCTCTAAATGCACTTCTGTCCCTCCTCTGTCCCTCCTCTGTCCCTCTATGTGCACCTCTGTCCTCCTCTGTCCCTCTACGTGCACCTCTGTCCTCCTCTGTCCCTCTACGTGCACCTCTGTCCCTCCTCTGTCCCTCTACGTGCACCTCTGTCCCTCCTCTGTCCCTCTACGTGCACCTCTGTCCCTCCTCTGTCCCTCTACGTGCACCTCTGTCCCTCCTCTGTCCCTCTACGTGCACTCTGCTCCTCTGTCCCTCTGTCCCTCCTTTGTCCCTCTACGTGCACCTCTATCTCTCCTCTGTCCCTCTACGTGCACCTCTGTCCCTCCTCTGTCCCTCCGCACTTGCTTCTGGTTCCTGGTTTGTCTCCTACCTCCCCTTTTCAAGACTAACTTTTAAACTTGCTCCGTTCCTGACTGCTCATTTGGCGATGTAAACATATTTATTATTGTTCTTTATTTCAGTTGCCTGTTATTTACGCTAACCTAAATTTTCCATCACAATCTAAAAGGAGCTGAGACAACAAAACATCTTAGCCAATTGCCCCTTTCTTATAACACTGTACAACAAAAATACAATATGGTTTTACATACGTTTTACGTTTACAACATGCAATACTTCAATAGTTTAATCTTTTTTTTTTCTCATTATTTAATTCATGATTTGATTGTTATTGCTTTAAATAGTTTCTTAAACATACAGACATTAGTTGATGTTTTTAAATTATATCTGAAAAATATGAGAAGAGAATGTGTGTGCATTCGCTTCCTTTACACTTTGATCCCATGCACTTTTCGTGTTAAATGTGAAACATAAATGCAGCAGTACGAGTCAGCACCAAGAGTCAGCCCTGCACAGAAAGCAGTCTGAGTGTGATGTCGTGGACCTGCAGTGGTAAATGTGATACACAAAACGAGAAGTAACGTGACTGCGTCTTCTCCTTGAAACGCCTCATTCACCGTAGTGAAGTGCCAATTCTGCGCTGTCCCGCTGCAGACAGGTGACTGACCTGCCTTGTCTGTGCAGGAGAACAGAGAGAGGGAGGGGAGAGCACTCCGAGAGGCTCATATATTTGGAGTGCTGAGGCTCTGTGTTGTGCCATTTCTTCAGCTTCATGCTCAAACCAAAGAAAGACAGTCGAGCTAATCGGCGATAATATACTTGCAATTTGTATTGTTTTATTTTATCCTGCGTTGGGGTGCGTAGATACATGTTTTATCTCCCAAGGGGGGAGCGCCAGAAAAAGTTTGAGAAGCTCTGGCCAAGAGGGAAGCCAACACTTGACACGTGACTCCACTGCGTTGCGACAATGGACCTATACTTGCCTTATTTTTCTTATATTTCGGATTATTTAATTTTTTTTAACAAATTGAGACACAGAGAGCCCAACTGAAATGCTCAGTGGGATTTGCTCTGATGGATGATGTTGGGGTGAGGACAGAGATTTATTATTTTATTGTTTAGTTGGTAGAACAGTGCTGTGAAGTTAAAACAATGATAATATGTAAAAACAACACTTGCTCGTTGTATTAAATATAGCTTTTTTTAATGAGAAATAGAATATATGAAACATTCATTTGAAATAAGCTGATAATTATCTCAACAGAACAGCAAAAAGTACATAGGCAATGTATTATGTGTAAAAATCTTCAGTCAGACATATCCATGGACACATGTAAGCAACACTGTGATAAGCATAACACCATATGAAGAGATGTGCTTGTTTAATGGACATTGCAGTCAATCCAATTTAGAAAGTACATTATGAAAAGAGGGAATAATTAATGGGATTAGTGCCCAGTATCTTGTGTCAATTCATTGCAAATGGAGTGTATTTTATGAAGACTTTATAATATTCCCTTTGATTTTATGTTTTGTAGTACCATAATGTATTATAGCATAGAATTGTTTCATATATACAGACATATTGTACAACAGCGGATTGAACGGTCACCACTGTTCAAGTCATCCTTCGTCATTTTAACAGTAGATCTCCCTACATACACAAACCAAAACGAAAAGTGTATTTTGGACAAACAATGATTGGATGCTAAAGGAATTTTAGCGTCACTTGGTGTAACAGCTAAAACATTCCTCCAGTCTAAAACATGTTAAAGGGATAGATAACAGGCACTTAAGAACAAGAATATAAAATGGAAATATATTGGGTGGTTGGTGGCCAGGTTATTTTAAAGAACAAACGCTTCGGTTAAACGGACTTAATACTTCAGTGTTTTTTAATGTCTACACTTGGAAAGCTGAGCTATTGGCAGCAATTTATATGCCTGGGATTTAGATGTAAGGCTTTTTTGTTTGAATAGTAACTTTATGCTAATCAAACATCGTCTTGGTTTTTCTTTATGTACACCATCAAGTGCAGTGTTACTATCACATGCAACTCATACAGTATAGTGCAGTTGGAGTAAACAATGCTGCCGTGTTCATGGCAAAAGATACATTGCAACTTACTAAATGTTTTTTGCACATCGTGGGAAGTTATTTGTTGTATTTAATTTTTTTTAAGTTTACCCAAATCGAATTTTTATGTTTTTGTTGTGCTCTTTTTATGTTTATGTTGTGCAGAAATAAAGAGATAATACATAAGAGAAAATACAGCAAATATAACCCAATATGAAGCCAACGTGATGGACATTTTAAGCATGTAGTGAAATACTGGGGTTTGCCTCTCTCAAGGGAGTGTATGGCTTTCAGTCATCTTGTGATGTGCCTGAACGATGAATGTTTACATTTTGCTCTTGGTGCGGGAAAGCTCCACAAATCAGCAGTCACAACATTACATTTTGCAAAGCTGTTCAAAATAGCATTGATTGTTAAATTCTTCAGACCACAATATTGCACTCGCGCACCAGGAGGTACTGTCTTGTGAAAAACACAGCTTGTATCTCAAACACGAGAAGAAGCGCTCCAAACTGAAAAAAATTAACTCAGACTGTGTCAATCCTGAAAGGACACATTCAATTAGGAACAGCAAGAAGCGTCAAGCCAAAAGAAACTGTGCAATCTGCACATACACACCCACACTCGCACACATATATATGTGGATATAAACAGCTGGCTTTGATATTCAACATGACTATGCATTACTGCCTTTTTGTGTGCCTCATGTGGTAACAAAGGGCAATGCAGACTCCCATTTCAACTGAAGTAGAGTTTCTATTGTGATTATTTGGGCTATGTGATCCTTACATTATATAAACATCTTTAATATTAAACAGTCCATCAGTGGGGTAACAGCTGAGTTGAAATAAAGGATATCTGCTCTGCCCCCGTTTTTTTTGTTTTTTTCTTTAAAAATGTTTGTATTTCATAAGAATGGCAGTTTCAGATAAAACCTTTGATCCCTCAGAGTAAAATCAAGGCCTCTTTTAACCAGTAAATGGATTCATATTTTTTTGTTCTCTTTTAGTTTCTTCAGGGGAATGACAGACATGCTGGGACAAATATGGTACAGTCTTTAAAGTGGATCCATGATCTTCTTTGTCAAACTCAACTGCTTTCATCACTGCATGTTCCTTTTTGTTTTAAGAATCATTCTCTTATAAAGTTAATATTACATCAAAAGGCAGAAAAAGTCCAAAATTGAAACAGAATTCTGATTATTATTCCCTTAGATTCATTTGTTCAGTCTAGTTTGCTGCTAAAGTTTAACAGAGTTTAGTTGTTAGGTGATCAGACTGTTTGAGTATCTCTGTACTGTACATGTCCAAGGCATGGTTCACACGGATCATCTCACTGTTGTTGAGCTTGAGCCGATGTTTGAGCATACAAGAGAAAAGGTCCAATTGGGGTTTGCCGGGTGCAGATGGCGGGGCAAGGCGGTTAATCCGATCTCTGATGTCCAGTAACAGGAGCATGACAGAGGAGGAGGAGTAGAACTGAGTTCCTTGTGTGTATGATTGGTTCACCTGCTGCACAGCACTACGGAGCAGGTCTCCGTTGAAGCGCAGACTGTAGCCAAACACTTGGATATCAGATATTTTAATGTAAATCTGGCGTTTGTTTGGGTCTGCAAGGTCCACCGGGCCCTGGCCTGTGTCATTGCGAAGACCAGTGGGGATCTTGGCTCGACTACGCAGGTAAATGTGAACTGTCTCAAAGAAAGTCTTCCAGCGGTTTCCCAACAGCAGAGTCCAGTTGAAACACTGTGAGTTCTGCAGACGCACTTTCTCCCATCTGGGATATCCATGCTCACCAAATGGCATGCTCCAGCCCTCGGAGTGGCTGCCACTGAAGGGGTTGACATACACAAAGAACATTGGGTCAATGCTGCTGTTACGCATCTGGCAGATCTTCATTGATAGGCCAATAATCATATGGAGGTAGTCCATGCGGTTCTTGTTACTTTTAAGAGTGAGGGACATGCGCTTACGCCACCGAGGGTCAAAGAATGTCTCGAGGCGAATCTCATTGCTGATAAAGGTAGTGTGTATGTAGAGGCGGGAGTCCATCTTTTGTAGCAGGTACTTGAGCTCCAGGTCCTGGAAATCCAGGTCTGTCTCAAAGCTGATGAACTGCTCACTTCGTTCAGAGTCTACATTCTGAGGCTCACAGCGGCCGCGGTACAGCTTATAGCCCTTGTTACAGGAGCCGCACTGAGAGATGTTTGCCAGGCTACACATGGCACAGCTGTTGTTGCCTCCGATGACACAAGGAATGGGCCGCTGGCACAGAGTGACACCTGTGTGGCACACACATGTCCTCTGACTCTCCAGGAAGGTCCCCCAGAAACCATTCTCATTACAGTAGAGAAACGACTGCACCCGGTTGAGCCACTGCATCACAGACCTATGATGGACAGAGAGAATAATAAGGTTTATTCATAATACATTGTGTAAAGCAACTACTTGATCTACAATCTACAAGGACAATAATCGATCATAATAAACCAGGTGTAGTCAGATACTGAGAAAAGCCTGATCAAACATCTATATACACATTGGTACTTCTTGTTAAATATATGGAACAATTATTGCATAGATTAACGATGCTATTCATGGGAGGGCTGTTTCATTTCTTTGAAGCTCAGGGAGAAGTTGGGCAGTTTCCCTGAAGCAGAGAAGTGTTCGTTGTTATTCTGCTCTGGTCTCCTCTGTTAGCCTCAGGCCTGCCTCTTCCTTGTCATCTTGACAGTATTGGAACTTCCTTTTGTGACTGTGAAGGGGAGTTTTGAATCAGTATTTCAGAGAGGCAAACTGGTCAAGGTTAGGCTGACATGTTAATGAACCTCAGAGTTAACTATGATGGATGGCATGGCAATGGCCAAGTACAAATCATCTTTAAAGGAACAACAGACCTTTGTTTAAACATTATTATTCTTTATCAGTGGTTCTCAAAAATGTTATTCTAACCATAACTATACTATATTATAACTAAATACTATTGACCTATGTAAGTAGGTAAATTCCATGTGAGGAGTAAAATCATAATCATATTGGAAGATTTTATGCAGTTCGAGTTCGACATGTTTTATTTCTTCAAAATAAAACACATCACACCATACAGTAAATGGCAAACATGTCGGATGAAATTATGCAGTGCTTCTGAAAATGTGTGCCAACAGAAATAATATGGTATTTCATTTTTGTATTTTACTTTCAATAATGTTGAAGGAAATGTGAACAGATTCATACTGTTTCTCATTAAAAAAAATGTGTGTGTGTGTGTGTGTGTGTGTGTTGCATGTGTAATAAATAAATATATGTGCACATTATTCAGTGTTGGTAGATGATGTGAAGTTTGCATACAAAGTCCACACCTCCACTGTTTAGTCTGCTTTATTTAAGGTAGTCATATCTTTAAATTTGCAATGTAAAAATAGTTTGTCAAAATCAATACAAATTAGAGAGCTGTAATTAATCATACAGTGCCAACAGTCCTATTTGTAAATATGCCTGAGTGGGACATGAATAATTAACGCAATGCATAGCCACTATGGAAATGAACTGGCTGTGAGTGGTGTTGCTTCATATCTGTCACTATTAATCATTTAAACTCAAGACAAAATGCTGTGTTCACTCCACTTAAAGCGAGCTGCTTGAGCCATTACAGAAAATGCAATAGCAAATCCAATACAGTGGAGCCATAAAGTTTCCCCGGTCCTTAAAGCATGTGTCTACGGCTTTAAATTACTGTGGTGGTAATAAACAAATGCCTAGCATTGAAGTGAATGATGAGGTGATGACAAGGTCCCGCAATCTCAGCCCCCCCATAGCACTGCGGACAAACAATATGCTTCACATGGAAACGGCCTTTGTAGCCTTTTGTGGTCTGCTTGACTTTTGAGAAGGCTACACATTAAATATTCTTAATTCCATGGCAGAAATGACAGGGTTGATATGAATGGCTATCATATTTGTGCAGTCTGTTCCCTCAATACCTGACAACAACCTTGCTCATTTCACTAGGCTTTGACCAATCAACAGTTGTTTACTTTCAATTATCCTTGTTGGACTGATTTCTCATGTTTTTTAGTCAGAATGTTGTGCTTGTTATGGACTACAGAAGAGATGACTAAATTTGTAAGTAATATGCCTGCAGGTTGCAAATGGGAGTAGATTTACTGTGGGTGTTTAACACATTCTTGGAAAGCAAATATAAGGAGCTGCTAACACTCTGCACCTGTATAGCTAAGACATACACACTTCCAGTATGTGCTAGCCCCTCCAGAATGCAAATATTAATGAGCTCCTCTGAGTATCACAAATTGTTTTAGTTTATTAACTGCAAACGCTGAAGTTTAGTCATTAGTCTGTACTAACTAACCCCAAGTAGGCACTAATTTTGCCCCTTTGAATCTGTATTGATATAAAATGTTGGAAGATTTCCTGGGCAGCCTTTTAATATGTAGATCAATTCCCTAACAGAATGCTAACATGACATGCAGGCAAGACAATATGAATAATGAATAAAGCAACCTGGCTAAAGATTTGAGGCCATAAAAAGTATTATGTCTGAAAAATTAACACTCCTCTTATTATCATGAGGAGCATTTTGTTCAGGTCTGTTAAGACAGATCTACCCCTTCAGGGAACTTTTCCAGAGAGCCAGGCCGCAATATTTGTTCAATTGTGAGCAAAAGGTTAATGAGAAAGTTAGACGTGCAGTCCCCAAAGGATTGTGGTAGTTTCCTTGTTCTTCTGAAATAGAAGGGCATAATGTCAAAAATTCTTGTGGATAAAACCAGCTACATTGCCCAGATTTCAAAGAAAAATGTATGTCTGTCTTTTTTCTTTTGCTCTTCTGGTAGTATTACTTTTCTTCAGTGTATTTAAATTATCTGCTACGACCTAATACAAAAAAAAATCCAATATTCTAACGTGTCCAGTCCAGCCATTTGAAGCACATGTCAAAAATAAACACATGAAGTAGAATTATGTTGTGCAATTACATTTTTTTCATGCTGCAACCCACTTGAGACGTTGTACTGTCTAAGGGAAACCTCAGAAATGAATCCAAAAATGCCTCCTCTTGAGATTGGCTCAGGTGCCATGCCGAACCTGTGTGCCTCCTGGCCGTGGGGACTCTTCTCATCATTAGCCTTGTGCAGTCTCAGTACCAGGCTGGAGATGTGCTGCCAGGCCTCCCCCAGGGACCTCACAACTGGAATATGGCCAAAGACATTGATGGTGTACGGCCTCCTCGAACCAGCAGGCTTGGATGTCAAAAGAATTGATGCAAGGATTGGAAAGCCCCCTTAGTGCTACGGGCAACTTTTCTGGGCAGATAATTTGTTAGTTTTTTGTTTCTATAATCTACACTAGATAGAGAAATAAAAAGGCCCTATGGAACAACAAATGTTGTGCCTGTTTAAATGAGGGATGTGTCGGAAAATACTTAATAAACTGTACTGGACTCTCGATTCAAAAACCCCACCCAAATAATTCTCGATCGACTCGATCTCAATCTGTCGATCTTTTGCTTAATTGCCCAGCCCTAGCTATTGGGTGTCAGTGCAATCCTTAATTCGTGCATTGGTTGTCCATAGTAGAAAACTATGTTTTTTCTAAAACAGAGTCCAGATGACTACAACTGAATCTTTTTTGACAATGGAACACTCCTGGACGAATGAGGGATTACACCGACATAGTAGAAAACATATTAATGGTAAATATAGATATAGACCATCCAGACATTTTGAATGACTGCTGAATGGTTTGTCTGGATGGCTTTTGCTGTTACTTTGCTGATATGAAATAATTAAGTTTTCAGTGTTTTTATTTTTTTTGCTTCGACCATAAGAAAACATGTTGCTGCCACATGGTATTCTAACAATGCATGGTAACAAGATTTTACTATGCAATTTTCCAACTTTTCAAGCTTCGAGTTCCGTAAAAAGAGAGAGAGAGAGAAACTTTTCGAGTTCTGGAAAGAAAACATCAATGTAAAAAAACCCAAATAAAATATATGTATATATTATTGTTTTTATTTTTTACATTTATATTATATATATATATATATATATATATATATATATATATATATATATATATATATATATATATATATATATATATATATATATATATATATACACAATACACATATATATTATATATATATATATATATATACATATCTTTTTTTTAGAATAGCTGAAATTAAGACTGTTGCCTCAAGCTCCTTAACCATGAATGAAAACAAATAAGTCCTGCATTGAATGTGCGTCTGTGAGTCAAACAAACAGAGCACTATTATTTCCAGAGCCATCAGACGCCCTTGATGCATACTTGTTGGAAGAGCAGGCACATACTGCAGCTCTTTGATAACACTTCAGTATAAACCTTTGCCAGCTCACACACAAACACACCTCTCTTTTCTCACCAAGACAGATGACAACTTTTCATTTTTAGAATTTTGAGATGAATTCTATATGGATTTATGTCTCCATCTATACAGTAGCAGCTTCGAAAAAAGATTTAAAACTCTTTCAAGTGGCAGGTGAGAACTTTGCATATTTTCTTTTCACTTTCCAGGTAAGGCTGACATCGCGACACACGTTGGCAGCGAGGCTCTTAAGCTGCCTTTCCAGTAGGTGGTGACAAGACGTGTGCACTGACCTATCAAGACGACTCCCACCGCTTCACCCCCCTTTCAGACTTCAAAATGGAATATGGGAGTGAGCCAGAGTGCTTTGGGCATGTGCAACACTCAGCACTAAGTCGACATGATGGACACAAACAATGCACTCATAAGTAGAAATACTATATAATGGATGAAATTGTTTTAGTTTATGCTCCAGGTGGCATAAAAGTGGTGAGCAATAGCACATTGCTTAGCATACAAGGCAAGCAGATATATAATTGAGTATTGAAACACATTTTTTTGACTATGACTTGATGATGATGATCTGTTCTTGTTATTTCTTATGAGAATTAGTGAAAGTTAAAGAAATTAGTAATTCTGTGGTAATTACTGACTTTACTTTGGTTTCCTTAACTATTTTCCATGTCAAGGGTGCAGTTAGATGTCCCACTCACCTCTCCCTAGGCATCTGGTGGTTGGGATTGTGGTGACAGCGGATGCTCAGGCTAAACAGCTTGCGGGCAGTTCGGTGGAATTTGAGTCGCTGGATCTCGAGGGAGCTCTGAAGTAGCCTGTAGCGAGCCTGCAGGTCCCAGTCACTGCCCCAGAGCAGATGCACGCTGCTGATAGGCAAGAAGTGAGTGGAGGGCATCCTCTTCAGAAAGGACTTGAACTCATCTGTGTTACAAGTGACAAAGGAGAGGGGGTAAAAAAAAGACCATAAAAACAATTTATTTAACTATGTATGTTGCAAAAAGGTAAATTAGTTCAATATAGTTAAATTTAAGTTGTGCGTTACACATTTTAGTTTATTCTTCAGCAGTTTATGTTCAAATACCAACTACACTGCCTGTCAAAAATTACAGTGGCCATTTGGATTCAACTAAGCAAATACAGTAGGTCCTGATGCATGGGTGATGATGTTTCAGCTGTAACACAGTATTTAAACCCAACTGATGCAGTGAGTGGCTTAAGTTCTGAAACAACCATGTGAAAAGACAAATCCCGTGGTCATGGAAAAGATGTCAGTATTTTTTGAGAAGGGTCAAATCATTGGCATCAAGCAGAGAAAACCCCAGTGAGAATCTTTGAGCCGGAGAAGGCTTTGTGCAGTGGTCACTCTCCCCCATTATCAATACAAGATGAATTGGTAAAAAATAATGCCACACAGGATGGAAATAAATCTTTTAATATTGCAGAAGCTTATTAAAACTATGCCACAAGAATGTTTTTTTCTTTGGCAACTTTTTGGGGGGACATGCAGTGTATATATGCATCCCTATTTTGCATGCCTCAAACAAAGAGACTCTGAGGTGAAAACAGATATTTGCTGTCAAATATTCTGTGCCCAATCACTTACAGGGACCACGGTGAAGTGATAATGTGTATTCACTTCTATTCAAACACATTTGTCAGTGGTCAAATCATATGAACTGTTACCACATAAACAATATTTAGATACTGCTCATGCTCCAGGTATGCAGTTTTATTCATTATGGGTCATGGTCATTATTCTTGCATAAAACGTTTAGTTTCAGTTATTTTTTAATGGAATAAAGCTGTGTGATGAAGGCATGTGTGACCTTGTACAAAACAAGAGCATGAGCCACAGCAAAGAGTTATTTTCCAGCCCTAGCAAAGAAATGTCAGAAATGTTTCCATCTCCACCACAACATGTCAGACCCTTCCCCTTTTTATTCTGCTTCAAAGGAGCCAGTTTCCATATCCTCGTGTTTAGAATTTAAGAGATTCTCCCACCCCAGTTTTCACAGATGGCAGTTTAAACCATCCTGCTGTTTTATTGTAGCACCCTTTTCTAAAATTTGTTCCCCATAATCACTGATCATTGTGGCGCATTTTAAAAGGTATTTTTCTAACGTGGCTTAAAGTCCAGCTAGTCCTTTAAATAAGCCTTTTCTCTTGTTACCTGAACATTTTATGTGAAGATTAGATGCCTTGGACTTGTGCAATAGAGAGAAACTTTATTTGCTTTATAAGAGACTTGTATACAGTAGTGTTTTAACATCTTACGCTCCCAAAATGTGCTTAATTTAGAGGCAGCAGTCTCGCTTTTGCAGTTAATGTCCGAAGACACGAGATGGACCCAGTGAGTACATCTGACCAGCAGCACAAAGAGGAACAGAGACATCCAGCTGTCTAACAAGGGATGTGTTGCATTTACATCGTGCACTATTGGACTGTACATGCTGCGGTAGATCGAATCCTTTAATGGGTAATACCTATTAACAGGACCTCATTTTCAGACGACACACCTCTTTCAGAAAACAATGCACCCACATCTTAATGCATAAATGTGGACAGAGTGTGACTTGGTTACCACCTTCTGTGCCCCATGCTGAAGATACAATGTTTTATTTTGTTTTTTGCATTTGAGGACCACTGAATGTGGTGAAAATTCACAAATTCAAATTGAATGTGTTCATTTATTGTCACGCTATATCATTTCAATTATGTACTCAACATGTATGATCAAAACTCACCAGAGTTTTCAAAGTCTTTGTATGAGGAGGCCCAGGTCTCAGACATGGTCACCAGGGTGTTCTCCATGATCTTGATGTCGGTTATGGGACAGTTGCATTGTGGGTACTCCTCGGTACACTGGCAGATGCACTGGTTGTTCCGGCACAGGTACTCGCCCTCACCATTGCACATGATGTAGCTCAGAGCGGACTGGACAAACTTCTCTTGTAGGTAGTCTGGGAAAATCACTTGGAGCCCTGAAAAAATATTCAAAGATAATAATTAATAAACCCCACATACTCAACTATCCACATGCAATCTACTAACTTCAATGAGTTCAGTTTGAACTCTTGTGGCTTTATTACTTTATGGGTTATTCAATAGAAACCTTATTAAGATGCAATAACATACAGACTATTATTTTTTTATTTTTAATATTAGTTTTAAAACGTATTTACTCTGTATTAGAAGAAATAAAAGTCCATCCATCCCCATTATCCGGGGCCAGGTCCCGAGGGCAGCAGTGTAAACAGGGACTCACAGACGTCCCTTTCACTTCAACCTCACAGCAACATTTGCACAGTTCGCCATTCGTCAAAGAAAGTTTGAGATCCAGTGGCGCGCTTGATTGTGGCACTGCAATTTGTTTTAGTTTCTTATAAGGAGCTGTATTGTTAATTTACTTGTTATAGTCACAGACACAAATTGTATTATAGAATGCACTATAAGTAGCTGGTTGGTAGAAAAAATATACTTTGAAGTAGAATTTATTACTTTTGGCCAACCAGCCAATCCATATCGCACATGGGGGGATTGCATGGAATTGAAAATTGGATGGCTAACATTAAGGCCCTTTTTTCATTTCAGGCCCGCAGAATAAACCAGAGCACCACGAGCCAGTGGATTGGAAAAGAACTAAATAGATTTTTCCTTTTTGTATGAAACAGTGTCTTGGTGTGGCAATATTTTCTTAATAGCTTTTACTGGAGTGCAAATGGTGCTTTAGCAGAAAATATGCAGCCACAAACCAGAACAGAACATGTTATTGAATGATGAACGATAGCATTATTTCTCCACTTATTCTTTTCAGCCAAAGGTAAAAACAGGAATCAGCATAAGATGGCCAAAATAAAAACTTAACAAGGCATATCATTTTGCATATACATTTGCAGTAGAGTAAATAAAATGTTTAAGCACTATACACAATTTAAGGGGCTGTACTGTTAAAATGTGAAAAACAAATCTAGTTAATTTACCCTTTTTTTTTTTTTTTTGCATGTAATAAAGTTACATCTGTTTTGCCCCAGTACAGATATATTGTAAAAGCATGTATTCAGGTAAAAATGAGACCACAGCGATTTCTCAGGGAAGCACGCATTTAGCATGCTACTGTTTGTTAGCTTTACCTGGGACGGCAAAACTTGCTCTGGGCTCAGAGGCTTATAAATTCATTGTGGCGACATGTTGACTGCTGTAAGGAATTTAAAGTTAATTTAGGGTGACCAGATGTCCCTATTTGCCTGGGACAGTCCCTGTTTTGAGTCCTGAGTCCCATGTCCCAGCAGATGTATCCAAAACGATGTATTTGTCCCAGTTTTACACAAGACATTTGTCCTGGTTTTGGCCATCTTTGAGACAGCCCAACAGTAAATAGGAGGATATATTGTCGTTTCTTTCCATAAAATAGAGAAATATGACTGTAGAATAATCAGAACACACAAAATGCACAAATTTCCACTGATAGAAGTCTCTCAGATTATATACTGACCCACAAGTGAGCCGTGAATGAGCCATAGGTCGACCGAGAGCATAAAAAATTACTATATTATACACACTTTTTACAGTTTTATTATTACCCCCGATCACAACTCGGGTGCGTCCCAGTTTTTAATTTTGAAAATCTGGTCACCCTAAATGAACTAGTTCTGATTTTCATATTTCAAAACAGTAAAAAAAAGGTACAACCCCTTTTAAGCAAGCTTACATTTTTAGACGCTATTGCAGCAATGAGTTTGATGGACATTAGGATTGTCTTCATGGCATTAAGCATATACTCAAACCACATACTCATCATGGTTTGTAAACGCTAATATTGATTATAAAATAAATCATAATCAATTTTGACCTCAAAATGTAAAGGTTTGTGCTCCCCAATTTTTTCTCTTGGCAATTGACATTTTAAAAGACCAACTGTCCGTCACATTAATGAGTGGTTTCAGATCGATGGCTCTCACATTACTTGCCAGTAAAATTTTAAAACAGATTCAGATCAGTCAAAAAAGGAGTGGAAGATCCTAAATGTTTTTCTTTATTGAACATGGCCTATAAGTACTTTGAAACTTGACTTTTGTATGTAGACTTTTCCTCTGCTTTTAATAAAATACAGCCCCACATACAGCCTCACAGACAAACTTCTGTTATTGATTTGTAAAAATCTCACACTAACTCAAAACTCTACTCCCCCAATGCTTTGTTCTTTGTCTCTGGTCTTAACAGAATGCAGCATATTTGTAGTGATGCAAGTGTCAGTGAGATGAGCACCATTTTTTACCACTGTTGCGCTCTTGCGGTCAAATACTCTAGAACTAAAGTCTAAATAATGATGCCATTCCCTGCACTGCATTCCCTGCATTCACACCCATAGCTCATCAATAGCACAGTGTAGCGGTGTAGCAGAGTCCAGGCAGAAGGACGCTGTAGAGAGTTTCTATGGATCATATCTGACCACAGACAAGATGGGCACACATGGCTCTTTCTCCATCAGGCCTGTCTGCGACCCCAGGATACAATATTCATTTAGCCTGATGTATTTCTGGGACTGAAACTTTAATGTGATTTGTGGGAGAATCCAGATGGCAAGTTCACGGATCAACGCTGCTCACTGACAGAGTCTGTGCCATTGGCCGAGTGCACAATAACAGCCCTCCCTCCTGCACTGGATAACTCATATTTAATAACACAGCATTTCGACATAACACGCTTGTTGTTGAAATATCAACAACTAAAAATAAAATACAAACAATAGAGACAAGAAATAATGAAATAAACACTTTACTCACATACTTTGCATATCAAGTTTTAGAAAATAAAAGACATTTGGAATTAATTAATTGCCAGATTTTGCAATGTAATAATTTATTTATTTATTTTTAATTAAGCTTGTATCCTTTGTTACACTATCCTACACTTCCACCAAACTCAAATGTAAGATCCCCTTTCATAGCTCTTATTCACTCTATCAATCACACTCTTTAGTTTGTTTATGGAAGTGGTTCAGATCGGTAGAGAGAGGAAACTATGATGACAATAATTAGGACAAAAGCACTACTCTATTTTGTGGGGAGGGCGGCAGATGTTAGGAACAGGACTGGAATTGGAAAGGGGAGGTAACGTGTGATCATTAAGAAGTTCTGATGAAAATAGAGCATATTGGAATTCCTGGGCAGCTGTTTAGATACCCTCCAACTTCATGCTCTGTCAGTGCACATAATTCCTTGCAACCCCATATTCTGTGCCTGCTCTAAATAAATAACTCAAAATGGCACTTAATCTCATTGCACACATCAGTTGCAAATATATTTCATTCCCTTGCACTGAAGAACACAGGCATTTAAACATAGAGTGAATACTAAAAGATGGAAACTGTTGCTGTTGCTTTGGCCTTTTTATGAGGTCCTTTCCAGAAGTGCTGTTTTTACGTAGTGATAGATGGTGGGTAGAGACCACCACTGAGGCTTGTAAATGCTTTGGCAAGCGCTTGCCTGCTTATTGCAATGCGATGCTCCGCCTCATAAGTTGCACTTTCATTAAAGATTAATTGACCATTGTGTGGCCACAATTTCGCAAAATAATCATTACTTAATCCATTGGTGCAACAAAGTGTGATACTTGAATGGGGGCATTAAATTACCAGTGAAGACCTTTGAACTGGAAGATTACTTCATTCTCTTTAGACCAAACCTGCCTGACCTAATCACGGTATATGTTTAAAACTGATGAGGCAGACAACTTCAGCATCTACTGCAGCTGGCTTAAGGGCTTTGTCCACAACAGAGTGGAACAACTGTAGCTAGATTAACTATTCAACACTTTTTCACTTTTTTTCCTATGTATCTGTATCAAGATTCATCAATAAAGATTTATTTGTATAGCACCATTCATACAAAATGTAACTCACTGAAACACTTTGTAACTACAAAGTGTTTTACAACTATAAAAACAGATACTGTAGAGTACATCGTTCTGTTTTTGTAACATTGTATTAATCTTATTTTGATACGGTTGATGGGAAGAGTGTGAACAAAATAGTAATGATGGGTAGATGACGCGTCAAGGTGTGTGTCTCACATTTCTAATAATGTGTTAACGAATTATTGACGCTGTGTTGGTGCACTGTATTGCGCCATCTGGTGGTCTTAAAAAGGCAGGCCTACTGCTTCTTATGCAGACACATCAACACAACACTGGGCTTGTTCATTAAAATGAGAACACTGAATCAGAATGCGTTCTGATGGTCAACAAATAAAAGATAACTTAGTAAGAAGGTAACTCAATCGTAGTAATTAAAGCAAATAGCCTATTGTACAATATAGTAGGCTGTAATGTAAGAAATACAGTGACTCAAAATGAATATAAAAATGACAGTCAAATAGCGCTTGCAGAGGTTATTCTTTTTAGAGATCACAATTATGCCTCAGAGGAACTGGCAAAACCTCAAGACAAATATTCCCCCTGTTGTGATTTTGGGCGTTACAAAAATAAATTGAATTGAAAACTTTATCACCAACAAACCACAAAACAAAGACACAACGACAGACTTGAGCCTCAGCGGCGCTTCTGACACGAGGAACACCACACGACACAATAGTGTTGGTCATGGGAGTGTTTTTAAAGTGACACACAGAGTGGCCCATCACTACAAAATTGTTTAAAGAGTTTAGATTGTTTTATTATCTAACAGACCATGTTATAATACAATCTAATAACTATCAACTCATTAGTGATGCATCTGTCATGTTGTTGCTAGATGATACATCTGTAAAAGTGATTTCACCTGAAATTACACAGTGGATAACATGCTTCTGCGATAGTGCAACAGAACACAGATTTGGCAAAAGCTATTTATAATGGAGGTGCTTGCATATGCAGATCACACCTTCTGGAGAGAAAAGTCTGTACTTCACACATTCGATTACTTCAGAGGAGATTCTTATATGTGAAAAATATCTAAAAAGTTTGTTCAGTGCAGGTGCTGTAAGGTATAAGGTATAAAGTATAAATTACATATGAAAATGATCCTGGTATTTGATGCTGGTGCTACAACTTTCTGAAAAAAGGAAGTGCTGAAATTGCATGTTGAGCTATTGTTGGATTGAGGGGGCCAGGCAGATCGGAGCAGCACAAGTAGATGCAGTTGAGTTATTGCCAGTCGTGCTCTGTGAATAGGACATAGACAGAAGTTGAGTCAGGCTAAAAGAAAGTTTGTGATTACTTCTTTCTTTTTCCCTGGTACACGCTGACAGTAGGATTAATGCACTTTTCAGTCTGAAGCAGAGTCTCGACAGTACAAGCTGCATTCTTCCTTGGAAAATACAAACAAAAAGGCTACTTCAGCATGTAATTAGAGGCATGGTAACCATTGGCTGCAGCAGTACTTGAGTTGCACTCTTCAAGCTGTTCTGTCATGTGCTGCCATGTGTCCCCGCACCGCAGTGGCACGGCGCCTCAGCTGGTGTGATATTGTGCCGTACACGCGCACACACGCACGCACACACGCACAGACGCACACGCACACACACACACACACACACACGCACAGACGCACACACACACACGCACACAATCGCACGCACACACACATACACGCACGCACACACACATACACGCACACACACATACACGCACACACACACACACACACGCACACACACGCATACACGCATACACGAACGCACAGTTTATAGAAATCACATGTTTTACAAGAACCCTAGAGAAGGGGAGGAGACATATATTGCAAGCCCTGACATTTCCATTTGAGCTTTAAGGGATGCAGCTACCCTCAAAGTGTGACGATGAACTACAAACTGGCATCAGATCAAAAGACTGGAATTATCTCTGAAATTACATCAAACATTCCTAAATGCAAAAGTGGGTAGCACACATTTGATTATTTCTACTTATGAAAGTCATAACTGGAAACCAAGAGATATTTTTTGATTGTCATTGTCAAGTCTCTCCACAAGAAGGAGATGATATTTACATCATATGTAATCTGTATGCACAAGCCAGTACACTTGGGGGTAATCATGCTGTGTCTTGGCCCACCTCTTTCATCTGCACCAAAGCTACAGTACAGCACTTGCACTAAGCGAATGTAACAGGCCTGAGATGTGAAATGCTGTTGGTCATAGATAACTATGGAGAAATAGCATGGATTCATAATAATAATTTTACATGTAGATAGCACAATGAAGACATATTATGATTTATTTTTGGTAATTTGTGTGTGTTTTTTTAAAAGAAAAAATATGTATTTCATGATTTTACCTTTTGTTCATTGCAAATAAAAATTTAATAAATAAAATGTATTTAAAATGGGTCCATTGACTGTGGACTGTGAAAACCTTTCTGAGCACTTCAAATGCAGGACAATACAGGATCACTCAAACATACATGAATCAATCTAAATATCTTAGTAGGCTAATTGTGAGGGGAAATCATTATAAAATGGTTAAAAGCTCATAAAAGTTGTACATGTCTATTTTAAAATAGATCAAAATGTACTCTGACACTAAAACACAAATAATAACTGGACCAAATTCCATTTATTGGTACAGTTGAAGATTGCTTTTTTGCAGTTGATTGTCGCTCATCACATGTGCAGCTGCGGGCAAATACTCTATATTCTGTTTCCATGGTTTCAAATCTGTTCTCTATCAACTTATTCTTCATTCTTTGCCTTTCCCAAATACAAATAGATTAATATTGAAAAACCTTAATTTTTTAAGATCCCACAACACCAACATCCACAATAAGACAAATGTGTGTAAATACATGGCAGGTGCAGAAATGATGAGTGCAACAGGGTTGAGTGGATGAATTGGACAGCTTTATGGTCACACCCGCACAAAATAGAAATCGCGTTTGATTAAGGACTTCCCAGATTTCAGTGTGGAGTATTTGGTCATTTGCAGAATATACCTAAATGTGCTGCTTCTCAGCGTAATTTGACTTAATTTAAGTGTAAAATGTAAAATCTTGTACTTCTCATGTTTGAACTTTTTAAAATCATAGATTGCACATTCTGTGGTGTTTGTCACAGAGCTTTTCATTCAACAGCAGCAGTTTTCTGTGAAAATGTGTCATTTGCGGAGCTGAGGCTGACCCTCTCCTCTGCGCCGTTCCCTGGTCTGCTCTGAGCACTCATTGGCTGCTTTGGCTGCCCATCTGAAAAGCTATTCTTCTCTGATTGGATGCTGGCTCTCGTTACCTGCTGTCTCATTGGTTAGTTTTGTTGAACTGGTGTATGATTGGCTGCATGTAGAAAGTGGGCGGGAGCGTAGCAAGTGTGCAATGTTTACAGCAAACGGAGCACATCTGACCATGGGGCTAACAAAAAGGCTTTTTCTACATAATTTAACCAACATTTAGCATAAAGGATCGGGCATAAATAAGGGACAGATGGACTGGGAAAAGGCATTTAAAAGATGTGCTGAAAAACAAAGTAAGTGAAGTTTCTCTAACCTAGAAAAGATAACAACATGAAAACAACATGATCGTTCAAATGATGAATTAATTGTGGTTGTCAGTGTAGCAGTGGCAAAGGAAAGTTATAATTCATCTACAAAGCTAAAGCAGAGCAACTACAGGACAAACAGGAGCTCATTGAGGCAAGTGTCTGCTAAAGGTAAGACTGACTTCTACTTGCTACAAAAATTATACAAACTAAATCATATCTGAATGAGCAGTGCAAGAAGAACAAATGGTCAAATCATTTATCCATTATAAAGTAAGAGAGTTACTTCAAACAAAATAAAAATGAAAGGGAAATGCAGAGGAAAATAAAAAATTGATTTAGGTTTTTTAAATCACACATTCACTTAAGATATTTCCAGGCAATGTTCAGTGCCCACGGACACAACTGCAGAATGCATTACCAGTTGCATGGACATAATGGCATACACCCTTGAGTGAATTTATTCTGTAATCTCTGCATACAATTGAGTTGTATTTCATGAATATATTTTGAAAACAAAAATATATTTTTTATAGACGTTTCCTCATGTTTGGCAATGGAAAACAGAAGATGATCTTCTTCCAAATGATCTCGTGTATTGCAATATATAGCTAAAAGGTACTTGAATATTGCAGTCCACTGCCGCTGCTATGTGTGCACCTCATGATAAAAACATGAACATCTAAGCATGTCACTTCATAAGATTGATAAATATTTAGTGCTGTCTTTTTGGGGCTAGAAGAAGGATGCATTAAGAGCAATTTATTTTTTCCAGATAGGAAACAAAAAATAATAGGAGTAAATAGTCTCCATTGCACCTGTTAGATTTTTCAAAGTCCAGAGTCAATTATTTTTTGCAGCTATGTTTTTGGAAAATCACACAACTACACCAACCACAAAAACTGATCATGCTAAAATAAACCAACCCAACCTCGATATAGTGTATAGTAGGGAATGAGGAAGATATATTTTACACATTTCTATAGTTAATACATTCAGTTCAGGTTTTTATCAAATAGAACCAGTATATCCCAATAGAGAGAGGAGAATAATTTAAAAGGTTATGAAACATTGAAACCAGGCAGGTCCTATAGAATTAATTAACAATCTATTGGGGCTACCACATACAATTATAAAAATGACCTTATCTGAAATTCCATAATGCAGCCCGCATACTTGCACATAATAACTAAGCTTTTTCATTGCTGTACCTCTTTTGTGCTTTTGCTGAATGATTTAAATTATTCCTATCCACTTTATCATGTGTTCCCAGGTAAGAAGCATTTTGGCACTTCACAACGATTTACAATGCAAACTCAAACTTTGGTTCTGATTGAAAAAATACAGCAATATTATGAAGAATAACTTTGTGCATGAAACACAATCTTTATAGCGTAGCATTCAGTAAACAATCCACAAGAAGTTATATGCGCATAAACAAAACAAAAAAAGAAACTAAATATTATTCATTCATTTTAATACCGCTTGTTCCCGTTAAGAGTCATGGGTGACTGAAGCCTTTCCCAGTGACTTTGGGCTTTAGGCGGGGTACAACCTGGACAGAGGCCAGTTCGTCACAGGGTTAACACAAAGACAACCACTCACTCCCACATTCATTTACTAGGGCCCATTTAGAGTTGCCAATTGGCCAAACATATGCATGCGTTTGGACGGTGGGAGGAAGCCGGAGAACCCACTGTAACGAAGGACACGCAGACTTGACCCAGAGAGATAATGTGATGTTGGTCTGGCACTTGAATCAAACCCATGATTTCCTTATTGGGAGAGGAGAGCTCTAGCCGCTCTGCAACCGTGCACCCCCAAATATTACTGGGCAATTTTCCTTAACTTATGAAGAATTTACCCTAACCTTTTTCAAAAGTTACCGGTATTTGTGCTATGACTAATTCATAATAGTTGCTTTTTCAACCACGCAGCTTGACTGCCTCATGCACTTGGCTTCATCTTGAAAGTGTAATGGCATGTTAACAACTGGTGTCTTTATAAGTAACTGTTTGCAATTTAAATTGGTGTTTTGTAGAATCAAGAATAATGGATAAGCAAAAAGATCTGATCACGTTTTATATGTGACATAAAATTACATTGTGGTCAGTAAGTAAACATATAGAGGTAATCCAAAAATAAGAAGCCACCAGTGCAGATTGCAGAAGAGATTAATGACGGCAAGTAACGATCTACACAACAACAAGTCTTTTCTTACCTTCTCTTAAAGGTGCACTATTTAAGTTTAGCACTTGAGGGTCCACCACCTGCTTGTCTAGTGGTGATGTTTTATTCTTAAAAAACAAGGTGTTTGAGTTCTTGAAGGTTGTGACCTACCTTATTCATTCAGACTGTCTACTGTGGAGAAAAGACAAGTGCCTTATTTGAGCAGGCCTGTGTTCAGAGTAATAAGTACACTAGACTGGTGAGATGTGCCCGACTTATTCTGAAAATGTGGAAGGAGCCTATTATGCCCGAATATTGCATGTTAGAGGATGTTGGAGCAAGTGAAGGCAAAGCAGTGAGAGTTTTTGTTTGTACTTGTCTGTGTAAATGCATTGTTCATCTGTTTAATATATTTGTCTTGGATGTGCCGCCTCACAGTTTTTTTGGTCTTTTTGATCTTATTATTATTATTTGTAAAATGAACATTTTAATAAAAACTGAAGTTATAGATATGTCAATAACACTTGGCCTATTTGTGTCATGATTGTCTCCATGGAGATAGATACATTTTACAGAACATTCCAAGCAAAACAATGATTTGGCCATGAGACAAGAATGTGGTGAAAACTAACCTTTAAGGAACCTAGACCACATTTTGCAATCAAATATATAATCTGGAACAAAACAAAATGAATGACTCCTTACGAGGCCCGTGTCATCACCTGGCTTTAGATTTGGCTGTTGTTTTGTAGAATAAATATGGTCCAATTTTCACACAAACAGAGAGAGAGAAGGGAAGAACTCAACATGTGCCAACACATAAGAACCTTCTCTGCTTGTTCCAACGTGGCCTCTCCTTCCTTCTGCATGTAGGTTATAAGATATGCACCAGGTAAAAACACTCAGCAAACCCATCTATAATTTAGGTGTGGCTTAAAAGTCATGTGTGAATAACAAGTGAAAAATCCCCCGTGTTCTTGCGGCACCTGAAACGGCTCAGATGCATGCAACTATTCAGCATCTGCAGCTGTCAGGCAACAAAACAATTTAGCCTCCCACAGATATAACTACTGTAATGTGAAGATCCTACTTCTGTGATGTTCTACATTTCTGTGCATGTGTGTGTGTGTGTGTGTGTGTGTGTGTGTGTTTTTAAGCTTTATTTTATTATTTATTTATTTGCCAGGGACAATGCAGTCATAGTTAGGAAACAAAGTTTGTAGCTGATGCGATGCATACAATGGTTATAGCAAGGGTTCATTTTCAACTCCCATCTCTGGTTGGGCTTCTCTACACTTTCTACAGTCAAATACAAAATACATTAAAACACATTTCCATTTTATAAATACATCAGTGCAAATGTACACATCTACACAGCTCATACACTTCCATAACACTTACAGGTAGGTACAGTTTGGATTTTCTTTGGATTTTCTTTCAGCCAGCACTAAAGTCTAGAAGTTCTTTTTTTTTTTTTTACGTCAGAAATGCATTTAATTTCAGTGGGTAATGAATTCCACAGTTACAGGAAAATGTTGATTGTCCAAGAGACTTCCAAGAGAAGAGATTTTACAATTTTAGTTTGTTGGAGCCTTTGTCCCTCTGCTGCTGTTTAATCTGTGTTTAAAAGTATCGAGTGGTTCAGGGCCCAAGTTATTAATACATTTGAAACATAATTTGAGAAAACAAAAATATTATTCTTAAGGATGTCGCAGTGATGGATGTGGATAGGTTTTCTATTCATAATTTTGATTGCTCGATGAACCAATTTCCTTTGTGGCTGAAGGAGCTGCCTGGGCCCATGCTGTCATGCAGTATGAAATATGAGAGAAGATCATAGCATGCATGTACCGCAGGGCTGCTTGGTTCAGAATGTAGTATTTGATTAGTTTAAAGCAATTTTGATTTCTTTATATTGTTTTGGATATTTTCTTAATGTGTTTATCAAACTTGAGTTGGGGGTCTGGGCCCCAATGGCAATCAAGGCAGTCAGTGATTGGCCAATAACATTTAAAATTACCATGTGTCACAACTATATATAAATTGTTCTGAAATATATTCAAATAAGCCTGTTCTCACCTCACTCCTGCTGCTGAAGCTCTGCTGAAGTCACGGTGTCTTTTACTGGCCACTACAGGCCGCTAAGCATTACTGTGGGGGAAGCATGGTTCTGATTTTACCACAGCGGCTCAAAGTGTGGCCGTGTTCAGAGGCCCGTTCATGCTCTGCTCTCTAACATGAGCTTTAGAACCAGAGCGGAAAGCAGCTTGTTTAGAGGTCTGCACATGCGCTCTGAGGACCACACAGCCTCAAACCCATGGATCTAAGATCAAACCATGCTGAATAAACCTGTGTGGGAATCAAGGATGTTTGCAGGTTTTGCCCTAAGTGAGCATGTGCAGAGGAGGAGCGAAGCAACAGCAGCGGCAAGTTTCAACAAACGGACTAAAAAACTATCTTTTAGAGACAAGTCTGTGTTTGTAGCTAAGACTCTGTTCATGTTTCCAATGAATAGATGTTTGTTAGAAATACAGGCAGTTATTTAACAACATAGAATGGTAATTTGAGTAATCAATTGGTCAATGAAGTTGGCTTATTAATTAATTTAGCACACTATCATGGTGTGTGGGTTTAACTCAGTAGGATAGATGCTTGACCTTCACAAGAGTCAAGCCCACTCTCTCACTTAATTATTTTTTTCACTTTTCTATTATCTTATATTAACTAAATATTACTGAACACTCCAGGTCTGCTTGCCCATCCATAAAAGTCACCGCACGCCACTGCTAGGACCAACCCAAGATATTGGACAGGACAGTGCAGCCTGAATTATCTGATTAAATATGGTGAAACAATGCATTTTTTAAACATATGAATGCCATTAAAAGCAAAAATGTAAATGCTTCATATGGGATAATGTACCTGAAGCATTTTGAGGTTTGGGTCTATAAAGCAATATCAAGACAGTGGAACATTTTTGGTGGAAGTTTGACACCTGTGGATGATTTTGCTTGGCCTGGAAAGTTATCAATCTTCCATTTATGTCATTATTGGTTTTAATTGCTAAAAGATTCCTTGGAAAACATGCATTCTTACGCTGAGTGGTCTCATCTCTCAACAGATCCAACCTGGCGTCACAATGGAGATGGATAACTTTGATGCCATACTGTGAAACATTTCCATGGAGACAAGCAGGTGGCAGACCCTCAAACAGAAAAGTTACATAGTGCACCTTTAGGAATAAAAAAAAAAAAAAGAAATACTTTTCACTTAAGAGTTTCTTTGTTCAGCTCTAGAGGATTAGACTGAGACGTAAGAAGTTGTCTTCATCGAGTTTGATCCGGTAACCTTTAAACGTGCATATAAAATGAATCAATGTAGTTTTGGGTGAACATAAA
Source organism: Chaenogobius annularis (assembly GCA_015082035.1). Taxonomy (NCBI): domain Eukaryota; kingdom Metazoa; phylum Chordata; class Actinopteri; order Gobiiformes; family Gobiidae; genus Chaenogobius; species Chaenogobius annularis. The sequence goes on along the minus strand of BJKM01000266.1, from coordinate 592,878 downwards.
CAAGGCCTACAAGTGGGACCACTGAAATCTCCAAAGTCGCAAACTATACCTTAAAATGTGTACATGGATGCATGCACCTATAGAAGCTCATCTGTTTGCTCAGCGCTTTCATATAAATCTTTAAGGTTCAGCAGTGATGCATATGCTGCAGAGAAACCACAAATGAGAATCATTTATTCTGACGCAGATCAATACACTCATATCATATGTCCACAAATAGTAGCTTCTAATAATGCCAACCTGGTGCCAGTAAAGCACCACTTATCGTATATACTCACTAACATCCCGCAAATGTAAGAAAATAAAAACACTTTTCTGTTATATTAAGTTTAAGCAATGGAAAGTTTTTTGTTGCTAGATCAAAGGCTATGCAAAGCCATGCGTGAAATCTAATGCGAAAAATCGTTCCAGTGTCGTCTCTAATTTTAGTGACTGTTGGGAGGGAAAAGGGGAGAAAAAAGCTCAAGGTTTGCCAAACATTTTACCAAGCCCAGCCGAGAGAAAGGTAGCATGGGCTGAAGATTTGATAGCTTGTGCTGTGTCAGATTGTGCTTCACTTTTTGAATCTAATTCTAAGTGAAAGCAGAGGGAATATCCAGACACTGTCATATTGGTATTGTGTTATCTGTCACTCACGTCACTCAGAGACACAAACTTCACACAGTGCCACCACACCTAAAATATTTAAGGATGAAGATGTGAAATGTGTAAGAAAATTTGGTAACACTTTAAAATGAGGTTTCTTAGTAAACTAAGTTGTAAGTAATAATTTGTTTATAAGCAATTAGACAATTAAAGCATTTGTCTTATACCATATAAATGTTTTCAATAACCAAGAGATTCATGTAAATTTAATTAAATTCAATTTATTTTTGTGACGCCCAAAATCACAACAGCGAGTGAAAAACAGAATAAACAATGTTCACGAGATGCTGGTAATGTCCCAGTAATGCTGGTACAGAAATGCCTTAAGTATTTATAAACAAATAACTAGTGCTTATTATGTATTAGTAAGCACCGGTTTTAGTTTTTGTTAAATTACTAGTTTACTAGTTTAAATAAATAGTTTACTAAGGAATCTTATTTTAAAATGTTTCCCATAATTTTATACTATAGTAATTTTAAATTGTTTCTTAATGCATGCCCTTTTATTATTGCTCAGTGTTTTATGTTGCACCTTAATGCCGAGATAAGCTCCTATGTTTGTGAATTTTGTTCATCATCGACAATGGCAATGAAACCCTTCTGATTCTGATTCTGATTCTGATATTTTCATCCAAAATGATGAGAATATGAGAGGCAAATTGTGGAATGCATCATGCCAGGAAACAAATCAGCATAGCTTCATGAAATGAAATTCACCCCACACACCTAAGCACAAGTAAATAATTATGAAGGAAAATACAGCAGAAAGATAAGCCTAATTAAAGCAAGTAAACTGAATTGCTTTTCAATTCGTTCATCCTTGTTGTCACTCACTTGCATACCAATACGTTGCAATTATTATTATTTTATTACTCATCGTTTAATGTTGTACCTTAATGCCGAGACAAGTTCCTATGTTGGCGAACTGTGTTTAATGATGGCAATAAACCTTTTCTGATTCTGATTCTGATATTCTAAGTAATTAATAACTTTTTGAGAACATTTGTGAGAGCTCAAATTTAGGCTCAAACTGGATGACTCACTGCTGTTTCACCTGCGCAAGTGTCCTCCTCTGCCCTGCTCAGCTCGGCCCATCACCGCAGCGCTCCTCCACCACAGCACCACTTCTTTGGTTTAGTTTCCTTTTCTCTCAGGTTTTGTTTTCACCATCTCATATGCAGCTCTGCACCTCCTGCACATCGCTCATCATTTCCTGCTGGGGTCTAACTTATTATATTATATATCATTCGACACCATCTACACTATTCCCTTTATATATATATATATATATATATATATATATATATATATATATATATGTATGTATATATTTATACCTTGTATACCACATTTTTATGTGTCCTTCCAGCTGTTCGTGAGCTCCCTTCGGTCTGTAAAGGTTTGTATTTAAGCTAATTGTCTTGTAAAAGGTCACTTGGCATTTGAAAATGAGACACATGCAGAGGAGCTGCTCATGCCCATTACAGTCACCTATAGCAACGGAACAGGCTTGATTTACACACTTTAAACTGCTGGGGTGCATTTGCAACTGTACTGTACAGAGTGTAGTAGAAAAAGATTCAGTTGTGGTAATCTGGACTCTGTTTTAGAAAAAACAAAAGTTTTGTTTTTTCTAACACAGAGTCCAGATGACCACAACTGAATCTTTTTCTACAATGGAACACTCCTGGACGAATGAGGGATTACACAGACACATGTACAGAGTGTAACAATTTTTTCATTTTGTTACCATCATCTACAGCTATTATCAATGAAAATAATGTTGAGTCGATTTGATCAGGAGGGATAGGATAATATTTTGGTTGTAATGAAATACATTGGCTTTTGCAAACCGTGCAATGCAAAGAACAAACTGCAAGCCACCGATGAGTTTTTTTTTCAATGGCACTTAACTGTTTTTGCAAATGAACCCTTCACCTACCATTGAATTGAATTACAGAACTTCCAATCATTTTTGTAACACACTTATAAGTAAATGTATATAATTGCCTTTCAACAAATGTATTTTGTTGCATATGGGCCCTGACTTTATGTGATGGCAAGTACAGAATAGCAACCAAACCTCAACATAGTGTTCTACCAGTAGTTAACATTTTTCCACTTTAATCTTCATCACCATAGCAACTGGCAAGCACACTGGCATGCAAGTGTGATCAAGAAGGACACAGAGAATATTTTTCTTCGAAAAATCACAAATTGCGAATTTGTGCGAATCCATTCGCCCTATAATGATTTTATGATAATAGACAGTGTGGCTTGCTTGCATACCTGCTATATGTATATCTTACTTGCGCTGCTCATTTTTCGCCCTATTTTCTGACCAATTGTACATGTTGTGTATATACTCAAGTCGTAGAAAAAGATTCAGTTGTAGTCATATACTCAAGCTAAATCTATTTTTATTTTATTGTAAATTCTTAATTTGCCATATTTTATATATTTTGCTATTATGATTATGATTATTATTATCATTATCATTATCATTATCATTATCATTATTATTATTCATTGTTGCCAAAGCAAGTTCCTAGTTGGTGAATTTTGTTCACCAACAATGACCATAAACCTTTTTCTGATTTGTGATTTCAGATTCTTAAATTAAAGTATATTCACGACTTGTTTTGATAGACAAGCATAAAGACATAGGACGTTTCAAAAATCAAGGCAATGCTTTTCACAATATTCTATCAAACCACATTATACAGTATTATCCTGGGGACAAGAGTGCTACAGGAGGTTAAGTTGGGGTTGTTTTTGCTATAACTTTTTGCATACTGTTACTGAATGATATTTCACCCACAATATCAATGCTCGTTACTATGCCTGTGGTGTGGCAATGATTGGCTCAGTATGTGCCTTTATATATTTTTAGTATTACATTTCAAATAATTTGTGCTCTGATGAGACTAACATTGTCCATAGAACTTATTGTATAGATCTAAGCAAGCATAATGTTCTAATTCATACACTTCCACCAATGCTCATGGCAAATCAAAACAGTGATTGATTCAAGTGATTGGCCCGCACCGCTCTCCAAAGCTCCACGTGTCTCCATGGGCTGTGTGAAGTATCATCACTTTGAAGAGCACTATAATTGTTCAGAGTTTCACCATCAGCTGTCCTTCTAATTAAAGGGGGAGATGATAATTGCTCTTATGTCTAAAAACCCACCCTCATCCCACATAACGCACCAGACACATGACAACACACACACACACTCACATTTACACACTTTGACACATTTACATAAAAGGCACAATTTTTAAACCAGAAACCACTCAGAGGAGATTTTCTGTTCTCTGGGGGTTATTATAACTCAGGGAGAAAGAGTCTTTTCCAAGCCTGTCATTTATCAATTGGGTGACAAAACAGTCTGAAAAGCTCAGCGGTAATACATTTTGTGCATGACAATAAAGCGTTCCCCCTAAAACCTAAAAAGCTGTACGGGTAAGTGGACTTAAAAGTTTTTCTTTGGCAAAGCTCTTACAGAGGCAGGGTTTTGTTTAGGAAATGAGTCTCCAAAAGATGTTGATAACTAAGGTGAAATAAATCAAGAAACCAATCATTATATTCAGACACTTGACACAATTACACAGGCTTTTATCTTTTATCTGTGATTCTGAAAGTAACTGTAACTACACCCAATTTCTTCACATTGGGTCCATATTGCTTTTGTCTCTCTTTGTGTTGAATCTGTTTTTGTTATTAAGAACAATTAGTAATACGTATGCACTCTCGTCATGTGGCATGGCCCAAACCCATTAGATATTTGATGTGCTATTTTCTTTTTACCACTAAACCTTTGTCTATTTTTAAGTAAGCACAGTGTTGAAGATTGAACACATGAAGATTTCTTAATTTGATTTTTGAGATTAAAGAAAAGGCCTGATATTCAATACCAATTTTGATAACACAATGAAACACAATTTTCAACACAAAATAATAGCTCTTTCTTTATGTTTCCCTTCTGGTCTTATACTAGTATGATAAAGCTCAATCCTAAAACTGTTCAGGAAAGGTCATTCATTATTACTTCATCAAATAAGTATCCAATTTCAATATAGTTTTAGTATCGATTAGTATTTGATTTGAATTTAACCCTGCAATGAGCTGGCCCCTGCCCAGGGTGTAACCCCCCCTAAGGCCAAAAGTCACGGGGATAGGCTCCAGTCACCTGCGACCCCTAACAGGAACAAGCGGTAGAAAATGAATGAAATTAATGAGAGTATTTAATTTCCAATAGTTTTGTTTTGGAAATACAATTATTTATTATTATTATTAAATGCATTACTATTTTATATTAAATGCATACGTTAATAAAAGGTATGCCACAATATAAAATAGTAGTGTTAGAAAGATCAAGATCTTACAGTTATTCACGAACAGTTAATAGTAAAAGTGACATTTTTGGAGATGTAAATTACTTCATTTAGCCTCTAAAGGTGTTACAATTCTGATTATTTATTTAGTTCTTAAATTATTATATTTTGACCTGATAAATCACAGTGATTGAATAATCTTGACATCCCTTTTAACTCATTCAGAGACGCCATGTGTGCCAAATACAACATTGTTTGTGCCTATCCTACAGAAAGTGTTGGTAACTTCCATGCCTTTTTGTGTTAGAACACAGAGGCAGACAGCTCTAACCATGGAGAATCCTATCACAATCCCCTGGAGCTTTGAGGAGCAAATCTATCCCTGCCTCAGACCCAATTAAAAAACACATTGACACTCACTTCCATGGAGGCACAAATCATTTTAGCTGGTGCACCGTGCTACTTGAGGATATTCATGTTGTGATACCGCGGGGCTAAAATATAGTTTGACCCCTTTACCGGCTGATGTTGGCCTTGGCGGGGGCGGCGTTGGTAGAAAAATGGATTGGCGGCTGTTGTTTACCTTGCAGATGAAGCTTGCTCTCAGGGCTCTGCAGGAGGATGGAGCTGACGGAGTCCAGATTATCATAGCTGCTGCAGCCCAGTGGCCCAGTCCGTGTTTCTGTCACCTGCAGGAAAATTAGACAGGCAAGAAGGGAAATGGATTTAAGGAGTTGTACTAGGTGTTTGAACAAGGGCATTTGCATATTAATATCCACATTTGCATATGCTGTGCAATGTAAATGTGCACAATTACATTTGTTTTAAGTGTATCTTCCGGGGACACAGAGGAACAGAACGAATTTTGAAATGTAAATCATGCTTTGGAAATGACTACATCTTGTGCCTCAACGTTTCTTTCTTTTGGACATCTTAAACTAATACATACAAAAAGTACATAACATTTTATCATCTTAAAAATTAATGACACCCAGTTTTTTAAGATGTCCACAGTATAGGAACTGTATATATATATTTTTTTAAAACATAAGGGTTCTGGAGGCAAGCCAGTCATTCCAAATACTCTTATTGCTTGTTGCAAGGAGTTGACTTGAATCTGCGGTCATTGTGGTACTGGTATGACAGATATGCTAGTGGAGGCACCTCTGGCATTTAATTTTTTATCTAAAATGCTTTAACAGTTCTCGCAAGTAGAAAAAAAGGTGTTATGGTGTCCTTGGTATTTATCATAAAATAGTTTGCGGACCACAGCGCTCCTATACAACCACTGAAGAAAAAAGAAAAACACACACATTTAAAGTAATTACAGTCGCCACATCTAAGACCTTTAAAGGCAAAACATTTTTCACATTTGCTTAAACACATCTCACCAGTTCCATCATTCACAAAATACTTGAGGCAAAAGTGCACTTTGTGGTGAAATTAGACATTTCTAAGCGTCAAACAGTGAATTTTTAGGTGGTTTAGTAAAAAATAAATAATGAGACTGGCTGTAATTCTACAACTATAGTGCCATTTTATTAAGTGACATTTTATTAAGAGCAATTAACTACCAAAGCCTTGAATTGAGTATTTCACAGTTGATAGTGTCTTTATGGACATTATGACAACTGAATACCACTTGAGTGCATCTTAAGGACTAAACCGTATTGCAAAAGTAAACCTTTGGCAGATTTAGTTAGTAGCCAGATAATATTAGATATCTCCTACTTACTGTATGACAGAAACACTTTGCAACCAGGTTAGTGATGTGTGCGTGAGTGACTGACAGAGTGATGACTTTGTGTCTTGTGCGAAGTGAGACTCCGGCAGATGGGAAGATGACAAGCACGAAATTAGGCAGATGTTACTCTTTACTTCTGGCATCAGTCTGTGGGGGAAATTTAAAATACAGTGGAAGCAGACAGGGATGAATGCCTGCAGAAAAGTGTTGAAGTCTCAGGAATAATAAGGCATGTATCCATATTAAGAAGCTTTACTCAGTTTATTCATCCATTGTACAAAAACCAAATGATTTTATTTGGAAGACAAAACTGTGTATTTTTGACTACCTACAAAATATCCTGTTGCAATTTGGTGTTTGACAAAGAAGACTATTTTGGGCTATCAAACATAATGAGGAGTGAACTAATAAAGTGTTTTATCACCCATAACATTAAAAAGTTTATTGTCACTGAAATCTTTATATTTTACAGTTTAAGCATATAGAACACTATGAGAGCTCAGCACAGACATTCAGAAAACCACAAATCCTGCACATATATCAATGATATATGCTTACAAGTAACTAATCATCTCAGTATCATATTGCGTTACCTTTATGCCATATTTACACCAAGTATAGAATGTGTCATGGTTAACAAATGAATAACTTAGTGACAAAATCATGTTATTTTTGTTCCAAATCATGTTTTTTGTAAGCATGCAATTACAGGCTTATCTTTCAATCTTCAAATGCCCTTGAAAGGTGTCAAGCAGCCCAGGGTCAGAGCATAAAGTGCGTGTGCAGGATGATTACAAAGCCAGACCTCACTATCACGCTCTGCCATCTTGATGGCTGCTGACAGCGCTCTTTCTCCCTGTCGTTTTGTTGTGCTTATCACCCAAAGATTTACTTCCCCCAAAGGTTGTCTTGCATGATCCATGGTGACTAGGCAAAATGAATATCTGTCCTCTGTCACTCTCGGACATCTTCCCTCAGTGGTCCTATACAAACGCTTGGCAGCAACATGAGTCATATGCATTGGCTATGCTCACTTAAAGTACTTTGTGTTCCTTGTGTTTCCCACGATTCATCATGAAAAGATTGGCGATGTTCAGTGTCTATATTAGAGCGGGATAATGCCATCCACTCACACTTTCATCAGTGAGCATCAGAAACAATATATTTCCCTCTTGTTAAACCACCAATCTTGGAAACATAGTAAAGAACAGTTAAGATGAAAAGCCACAAGGGTCGAGGGGTTTATTAAGCAGAACACAACAGTGCAGTCCCCAGGGACCACTGGCATCATTATGGTCCACTAGAACTACATTCTGGAACATTTCCACTAATTGTCAGCTGTCACGGCGTTGCAATCTGAGCACGTAAACATAATGCTCTAGAGATTAGACGTGGTGCTGTTGACATGGCTGTGAAACAAATCTGTCTTCATTTACAACAAAAATATATATAAATCAGAATGCAAAGGTTCTTTAACTTGAAAGTGTATGTTGTCTGAAACTGAAACCCACGGAGAGCAGAAAATTTATGTTTTGTTTCTATTAATGGTAAAAAATATGCCCCCCAAGTTTGACCTAAGCACGGCAATGGAAAGAAAGACCCATTAAAAATGTAACTGCAAGAGCCTAGCATTTTGTGAACATGCAATCTAAAATATCTTACAGTCACTGAATATGCCCTCATTAGATATGAGAGAAAAATACCAAATAGGAATAGAGTCTCAATGGGCTTGAATCCAATGCCGCAGCTGCCCTAGGGCACATTGATGGACACCATTTTGTGCTTATGGCCTCTTACACCAGCACAGTTACACATGCAGGCAACCAACTGAGCAAGGGGAGCACTCAGAAGTCAAACACTTAAAGTACATGCTTGTGAACTCTAGCCCTTGATCATTTAAAGCCAATGTGACACGCATGTCTGTTTGAACGTAGTGAGTGTAGAATCAAAAATATAAGATAAATGTTCTGTCCTTCTTTTGGTCGGGATTTTCAGACTTCAGGGCAGGTATTTCTCGTTCATTAAAAATAATAAAATATTTATGTAATATAGATTGAGAGCAAAATCAATCTCAATCAAAACAGAAAGAGTGTATTTTAATTGAACATTGCACTGGCTCTCACTTTCATTGCACCTGGACAGTATTTGAAGCTTGAACTGGACAGTGAAGAATACGGAGAAGTTGCACTGTCTTCATTACACTTGTCTCTACAGAGCCTTTCTAATCTGCCCATCACCTGCTATTCTCTTAATGACTTGCTATTTCTGTCCATATAGAAATGAAGAGACATGTAATTCTCTAAACCCAGATCCCTGTCAGATCTCAGAGGGCTCTTTCTCTGCATATGGCTCGTGTATTATAGTAAGGTTTCCACAAGCTTATATTAGATGCCCAAATATATAATTAGCAAACATTATGTCAAATTGGCTTATTAAATTCAACTGATTAGTTAATTTGTAGCAGATATACCTGCGTGTTGCTGCAATGCTCCACAGAGAATTTGTCGTGCTTATAGGGAGTGGAAAGTAACCTGGCTCATGTCAGATTGATGTGTGTATCACTCTGAATTGAGTTCTACACAAGAAATCAATGTGGACAGGCTCTCGCTGAAAGCAGTTGGGAAAAGGCGTAACTTTATGACAAATATTTTAATGTGACTGGTCAAAGCGCCACAACAGCGGACACAACCCCCCCATCCTCAAACACACAAAGCGCTTCTATGTGCATGTTTTTTTAAAAACTAAAAAGTCTGTAAATCCGGCCAAAGAATGTCTGTCGGCGTCGCCATGTTTGATTAGGTTTGTCCTTTTGACTTCCACCCATACTACAATCCTGCACTGTGATTGGTCCACCACTCAGCTCAAACCCAACAGCGGGAGCCTGACCACATGGATTCGCAGGAGTTTGTGAAACAAATCGTACATGAATTCATCTGGCGTGAACTAGGTTAAGTGGAAAGTGGAAAAACTGTTACTTGATTCTGTTAATGCATGTACAAATTCAGAAATTATCTTTAAAAGAACAATTGCTTCGTATTTTTAATACTGAAATATCTTCTCCACCCATTAAATTTAATATAATGGTCTGTAGAATGAGAAATAATCAAGTGAACATTTTATTAAGTGAAGGCCTTCTTCTGAAAGGTCAAAGAATCATGGACAGATACAGTTGGTTTAAATGATACAATAGTGACTAACCACTTATTTCAGACAAATTATGAAACAGTAGTTGCTATTTTGAGATAGGTTTGGCATCAGGGAGGTGACCTTGTAGACTAGAGGATATGGAACACTCTCTCCCCTGCATGCTTCATGGTTGAAAAAACACACCATTTGTTTATACATTATTCTGTAGCAGTAACGTCCTACATATTCACACCGAAGGGTTTTACGGGAAAAACCCAGTAATAAAAGTGACATTTCCTTTCCATTAAGACACTCAACTGGGTATCTTATTTTCATCTCTAAATGAGTCTCTCTGCGCAATTGCATCGCCATCACGTTCAGCTATTTATTTTAGAAAAGGTCCTCAATTGCTCTCAGTGAGAAGCTAGTGCTGTGATCCAGCTGTAGGCCTACTGTGGTATGTGGCTCAGGCTGTTTATTATATCTACGTGACGTCCCTAACCCTTTGAGAGTTACGATTATTGTGAGAAAAACATCATTATTTAATTATTCACGGTTACTGAGGACATGACCAAACAACAGTGAAGTCTTGAATCTTCTTTCATTCCCGTTATCTAACATTTTACTCTCCCTCAGTTTGGAACCAGCTTTAGGAAATCAACTTTCTGAATGACAAAATACAGTCAACATTTACCTTGTTTTATTTTAACGTTTAGGTGTGTTTTTTGACTATAGATTAAATTAAAAGACTTAATCTTGCTCCTAAAATGGTCACAATTATATATATTTTTTTGTTACGATTATATTGTGACGATTATTGATTAACCGCATAATAATCTTGACATCTGTAATCTACATATATTATTAATGCTTCACTAGCAAGGGCCACGCAACCATAAGATATGCAAATATATTTATCGATGTGAGATGGACGCTGATGATCCACTGCAGCTCAAATTTGACTCAGATGAAGCTGAAGTGAAGCCATACACAAATACACAAATAGTACACATTTTCCAGGTAATTTTCAAGGAATTACGACTCAATTTCAGTCATAAAACTTATTTTCTCAGCATATGGCATGTTTTGGAATCTATGTATATACAAGTTAATGATTATTCGATTACCAAATTAGTTGACGATTATTTCAATCGATTAGTTGTAATTCAATTATTAACTTGTGGTAGCTCTACTTAAGTATACAGAAGCCAAAAAAATTACTCAAGTAAAAGTATCACACATAAAAATAAAAAGCATCGCCCAGATTTTGATAACAATTAAAGAGTGAAATGTGGTGATTTAATAAAGAATTGTCTTGTCAATACATTTGTCAATGTTTGTAGACTTGTTATTACACAGTTCTGTTTTCTTAAAGTCAGGACTTGAAATCAACACCTTTAGGTAGAATGTAGAGAAAAAATAATCCCTCAAACCATTTAGAAATTGAATTGATTTGAATGCCTTTTGGATGTCTTAAGAGACACATCCTTATTGTTGTGAGACTGTTGTGATGTAATTTAAGAATAATACACAATGTGAAACGTGAGTTTGCACCTTTATGATGCCACAAAATTGCATCCATCTAAATCAACTTTACATAATTTAGATTTATCATTTCATACCCGTTATTCAATTTTCGTCTGATCACTACATCCCTCTTTATGCACCTTTAAGCAGTACAAAGTCCAAGGAGACAGCTAGCTTAAGGATGAGAGCTCAGGCGAATATCTTGTGCATACACCTGAACACACTCTTCTACATCAGCCCTGTCAATATACAATTCATTTCTCATTATAATAAATGTAGTGCTCCTCAGGGACACGCTTTACATAACTTCAAAGAGCACTCTGTAATGGCCTTTCAATATTCTGATGATTCTGACTTGCACAGCATGTACTACCTGTGGGAGGCCAATAACAATCAAATAATTGTTTGCATTTCTCACTGACAGAAATAAAAGTGTTTTAATGAGAGCGAGTTGCATTAGAGCCTGCGCAGATGTCTGGAGTCGGCAGAGATTGATTGTTCTGTGTCCTGCTGACTGTCCCCGCGTGCACACACCGTTCCTCTGCCTCATTAGTAGTCTGATAACAACATATTTCATCACATGTTGTTGGAAATTCAGTTATAAAAAGGTCTTTGCCCATGTTATGTTTGATATGTAGATACTGTTTTACATTTGGTTTGTTACATGGTGTTTATAGTGCTAAATAGCTCGCAAGAACAAACTACAATATGTCTTGACTGGCAGTCGGTTCGCCATACAGTGTATCATTTGCATACATCCATAATTCACTGGATGTTCAAGGCAGCAGCTTGATGAGACACATGGTGGTTGTCAGACAGAAAAAATGGCACATTTGGTTTATTCTGTTGCAGTTGTGCGATCAATGCGATCCATCACTGTAAACACTTCCATGATCTGAGGCGACGGGCCAAATGGAAGCCGGCTGTGAACAACTGGAGATGATGTAAGGACGCACATGACACTTTTTACACTTTTGGATATCATTTTCAAAATTGTAAATTGTAAATTCTTGACATAGATATATTTCAAGCAGTGACTGGATTACTGTGCTCCATGGAGAAAAACTACTATTGCTGAGAAATATTACAATGAATTCAACATTATACTCAGCAAAATTACCAAAAATGTATTTACTATTTAACAAACTACAAAACACTACTAATTACTACTCAAATTGCCACCATGTATGCTATTGTTATCTCAAATCTTCTACAGTGTATCCTAGTACATTTACCCTTTCTTCTCTTGCTACAACAATAACCACAACTACTATTGCTATTACTAATAGTAACATTGTGTAAAAAAGTACCTCATTCTGCATTTTTTTTTATCCAAAGGAAAGGTTCAAACGGTGAAAGTGTGAAACCATTTATCTGCGCTTCCATGCAATTTCCATTCCAGAGTTTGCTCTACAGAATGGGTCAGGCAGCCACAGCGAATCAATATGAAACGCAGCACTCTTGTTCTGCGAATTTATAGAGCAGGTCTTTGTTGTGGACTTTGGCTTCTCTCACATTCTGATCGCTGTCTGCTCTGGACGTGACTGTAATTTCACCTGCGGTTGTCCTTTAATTTATACTTACTAATTGGGCTACCGCTGTCTGAAATGTCTTATTTTGACTCACACAGCTGAATACTCAAATTCTGTACTCAAGCAAACAAAAAAAGCAAGATTGTCACACCATACAAGGCTAGGACCCACCCTGGTTCTTTCTGAATATTCTAATCTATTCAGCGGTCTCCCTCGACTCTACAGTAAATCCAAAAACCAAACCAAAAATTGCCACTAAAGGGCCAAAAACACATACATCTGAAGACATTTACACGCAACAAAAAACTATTTTCTGATCCACCTCGACACCCTGTAGTCCTAGTTTTACATTTTCAACATATATTTTCAAGCATGTATCTCGTTCTGTAAAAATACATATTTCGGATTGGCCGGACATTAAGCTGTGTAGTCCTTCTAAGCTCAATCAACCTATACTAATAGAGCTTCACCTGAACATGTGTGTGCGGTCCATGCATCTGCAGTGTGTGTGTGTGTGTGTGTGTGTGTGTTTTTGCCTCTCCACGCAAACCCTTCACCCCACCTCCACCATCTTGTCTTGGAAAGAACTGACTCAGCAGCCTCTGTCAGCTCTGCTTAATTTTGTCATGCTTGACTTCCTGCTACCTAGAGTCTCATCTGCCAGGAGCCCTTAATCCACTTGTCAGTCAGGACAACAAAACGCTGGGGAAGGGGCGGGTGAATGGAGACAGGGCAGTGCAGTATTGTGGGAGCAGCGGAGAGTGGGTGCTGATTGTGGGAGCATGCGGAGGTAACAGTGCATGTCAGCACCTCGGAACTTTGGAGAGGATGTAGGAGTAATCAAACTGAGAAAAAAAGTCAAGGGAAAGTCCAAGTCCAGTTACTTATTGGTCAGCCAGGAAACATTGAAATAGAACCACAGGAAATACTGGCAAAGTTATGTTGGCATTGTCAGGTTAAGAAGTGCACATTGAAAAGTATGTTCTTGTGTCAAGGTAAAATAGGATAAGCCCTATTTGTCCATAATGGGACATTTCAGTGTTGCAATGAAGAGTACGGTACAGGAAATTAACTATTGAAAATAGACTTTAATCTAACAATATAACTAGAATATCAGAATACACTTTGTATAGGCTATAGAATGATTTTGTATTGGATTGTTTGTTTGTCTTATGTGTGTGTTTTTAAATGTTTTAAATAGACAGACTGAGTCTGGAATAGAGCTTTAATAAAAAATAATCCAGGGATGTGAATATCAACAATGTGCCAAAGGTGTGAGAGTTTGGGACTAGTTCAGTAGATTTATTTTTTCTAAATAGTTTGTTCTTTATCAGTTTGACAAACAACAACAAAGTAATGCAGCTTTAGTGGGAAAAAAGAAAACGCACATGAATCCCCCCGTGTAAAATATATTTATGGTATGTTATATAAAAAAGTGTATGTTCAGATGTTTTAGGAGATAAAAAGCTTTGAGAGATGGCTCGTCTGCTCCTCTATTCCACGTCTGAGACATGTCTGCCTGAGAGAGACGTTGAAAATCGATTCAAGATTAGGTTTTAAGAAGTATTTTAATTTAATTTAATAATTTTCTTTATATAATTCTATCATTTGACATTTACAGTCTCCATGGAAACCTGTTTTTATATCTGCAATCTGCTCTCTGCTTAGAACTGAAGAATTGCAGGACATGCCTAATCAAAGAATCTAATTATTTAGACTACTGGGCCTTGAAATTAACAGCAGCCATTTCTTGTGTGAAAAGGTTAAAGTTCCACAGGTAAAATTGCTGCTTCACAGAATTTCCTTCCAGAACAATTATATCCATAAATGTTCACCTTTTAACACAGACAAATTAGAAACAGCTTGGACATAATGTGGCATCATCCCCAATGTTTGTTTGCCTTAGCATCTACTAGATTTGTTTTTCCATTTCTGCTTTTTTACTACTTGTTTCACAACAAGGCTCAATGTATATGTATATGTAACACATGTTAAAGCTTCTGGGGAGTGTCCTGATTCCCAGGCTTTATACAAAAGATTGTATCCAGAGAGCCCATTTGGGCAAGACATGTTTATTTATAAACCACAATTCGTACCTAAAGTAAGTTCTATTTATTTTAGTTAATGTTATATGCACGCTATCCCTTATTACACCATGAGATGGGCAATAGCACACTCACTCAAAAGTGAAGCTCTGCCACAGACTTCTTTTTATGTCTCAATAACGGGTGTATATATGTATGTTTGTAAGAATGCATATTGAAACATATTCAAAGCGGAGGACCACAAATGATCAATACAATGAGTCATTCAGATGGAGGCATTTTACAGCTTTGACAGAGCCGCTGCACGTTAATAAGGCTTAGAACATTCATTTGGAAATGTGGTGTTGTTGAGGTTTTAGTAGAAATACTTAAATCTGCTGAGAAATGCTGCCTAGGATTTGAGCCAGTTCAACAAAAGGGGCGATAAAAGGTCTGAGGGCCTAGTTTGAACACGCCTGATTATAATAATGAGTAATCTTGACTTGCAGGGGCCGGCCCAAGCCTTCTGGGGGCCCTAAGCCAAATTTTCCTTGGGGACCCCTCACCACATCATCAGAATCAGTTTTATTGCCGTTGTCAGTGAACAATTCACAAACTAGGAACTTGCTTCGACGCAACCAAAACTAAAATGCCAGGGCATCCGTTTGCCATCTTGGTTAGTTTATTATCAGCACCTCACAAGCTCAAATATTGATGACTCAAAACCCACAACGCAACTTGGTATTCCGCTAACATCATCTCTACTCCCTGTACAAATAACACATCTGTCAGAGATGTTGTTATAAATGTATTTGTAGGGGTGTTAAGGGTCTACAGCCACATTAGCAGTTTAAATGATTCAAAAGGGGGGTCTGGAGGCACTCCCCCAGAAATGTTCAGACCTTTTTCGTGTATTCTGGTGCATTTTAATGTGGTCCAGCCGGCTAAAGTATGATTAAAATGTAGAGGTTGTAATGCTATAAAATGATGAGATGAAACTGTGCCAGGAGAAAGTGACTAAAGCCAGTTATTAATGCATTAGTATACTTAATGACTCAATACAATATTGGCTCTGGAAAATAGTTAGGGTCAAATTGTGTTCAAAATAAATGTACCTAAAACATCATTTGTTGAATACCAACTTAAATACCATAATGAACTGTGAACCACTTGAGGGTCATAATGTTTTTGTTAATAATGTTAAACATCAGCAGAACTACAAATATAACAGTGATATAATTGTAAACAAACAAGTAAAAATGTACATTCTCTATTTAACTGAAATGTAAAAGTAATAGTTATCTTTACTAGTTTATCTTTTACTGCTCCTGACTGAAGTTACATTAAATTAAACAAATGGCAAGAATTGATTGATTAACAATTAACACTGATAAAACTACAGTGCAATTTTTTTTATTCCCACAGAGAATGAACAGAACGAGAAGTGAAGATCCACACCTAGGCGCTAATTTTAATTAATTATGGAAGATATGGACTGCATATGACCATATTGTTTCCTTTCCATGCTATACTTTTCTGACCAAAATTACCTTCTACCTTCTTTCTATAGATGCATGTAGTATAGCTGAGTTTTCTTTTTTTTCTTATCTGTTATCTGTTTTTATTATTATACTGTGCCTAATCCGCTTCTGTACCCTTTGTTGCAACACTGGAATTTCCCCATTGTTGGACAAATAAAGGTGATTTTATCTTATCTTATTCTTGTCATCTTTCACTTACCTTGATGGCATCTGTTGAAATCTGTATCTCGTGCAGCTTCCTCATAGTGCCGTCTCGGTCGATGAAATACGACGAGGCCAGCTGATGGAGGGCCTCCACATTCTGCGTGGCGTTGACAAGCTTCCGGTCCAGCTTGTTCTTGGCCAGGTACATGGTGAGAGCCTCCTCACCTACAGTAACAGGAAACACAAATAGAACATTAAAAAATATCAATTGTAGAAATAACAGATCTAAATAGTGACCAGATATATTTCTTCAAGTTCAAGCTCTACTGCGTAACAACAGTGTAATGTTTCAGCCAATAATTAGACCGTATGTATATGTATGCATTTCACATTTACATTAGGCCTGTCACGGTAACACATTTTGAAGAGTGAAGATAGACAGTTAAGCATAATATGAAAACAAATATAACACAACACAAAAACACATATACATACATATAATTTTTTTATTAAAACAATGAAATTAAACTTGAGCTGCTATAAATAAATAACAGAAAAAAATACTTAATACTTGGTTAATTTGGCATCTTTAATTGAAGTTATTTATTCAACCATCTACAGCTCAAAAAGTTCCCCACTAGTGCAAATAAAAAGTACCCAAAATAAATAGCGATCCCAAAAATGTTTGTTCCATCTCTCATTTATAGAACAATGAGTCAGTATGGTAATTATTTTGACAGGCCAACATTACTGTACATGTTTTTAATGCTGAAGGACTTTGAAAAGCAGGCTTTTGGAGAAATAAAACACTTATTACAATGCTTCAAATTAAAAAAGTTTATAGACCCAGGTGAGGGACAGCGGTATTGGTATCTGCAATTGAAACTGTATTGTTGTAAAAGTTAAATGTCTATTTATTTGTATTTGTCCTGTCTTTCCTCAATATAGAATGCACATTCTATCTTTGTGAATGGATTAGTCGGCCAACACATTATTGTAACTTTCTGATCCCTGCACCACAGAATAAATTAGGTCCAATGATGCCAAAAGAAGTATCCTGTATAGCTGTAATTTAATCATACAGAAGATTGGAGCAGACAGCCTGGATGCTCTTAACACATGTGAGACGTGCGTCCGCTGTTAAAGCCAGGCAGTTTTTAGCCGGAGAAACCGGATGCCCCAGTTTTCCAGGAACACACTCTGTATTTGCAGCTTTATTCTGCAGCGGCTTTGTCCCCAGAAATGTCCCTTGATTTACCCTCAACATAATTGTAGAAAAAGATTCAGTTGTAGTCATAATGACATAATGACATAATGTCCATACCAACCGCTGTATCGTAAGGATGTTCTCCTCTGTCAAACAGAGCTATCACACATAGAACCTGTCTGTATTTGCTGCAAATGCCACATCAGGAGGCAAAGATGAAATGGGGCAAGAAACAACTTTTGGGAATTATCTGCATCTGAATGGTCCATGGAATGCCACAATACTAGAGAACTATAGATGGACACTTTCAGACACGTACTTTGTTGTTAAGACAACTGATTCCAGGAGTGAGATTTGAATAGTCTCTTTGTCACTGTCTGCTGTGATTTACATATAAATTGCAGCATTTTGTAGCTGCTTCCAGTTCAGTGTAAAAATCCTCACCACTCGTAAGCTGCTTAAGTCTGTGAACCAACTTAATTTGCAAACTTTAAAAGCACAGTGAATACTGCATTTTGAGAATATATCCACTTAGCAAAGACCGCAGAGTTTTACGTTACGAAAAGACACAGACCACTGGAAATAATTTTATTGGTATAGATCAAAGGTTCCCAAAGTGTAGCATGTACTAGAGGTCGTGAGATGATTTCAAGATGTAATAAGATAAGATAAGATCACCTTTATGTCCCACAATGGGGAAATTCGAGTGTTGCAACAAAGGGTACAGAAAACAGATTAGACACAGTATAATAATAAAAACAGATATGATAATCTTAATAATAATAATAATTATAATAACATTCTTCTTTACAGCTGTTATATGGACAGAAAAATATTGCACAGGAATGACTGACATTATGTCACAGTATTGCACATGATTATGACAGTATTGCACAAGATTATTAAAGCTGAATGACACGTTCAGGACTAACAGTGTTTGTTGTAAAGTCTGACAGCAGCAGGAAGGAAAGACCTGCGAAACCTCTCCTTCACGAGGGTGGATCAGTCTGACACTGAAGCTGCTCTCCAGAGTGGACAGAGTGTCCTGCAGGGGGTGAGACTCATGGTCCAGCATAGATGTGAGTTTAGCCAGGACCCTTCTGTCCCCCACCTCCTGCACCGAGTCCAGAGCACAGCCCAGGACGGAGCTGGACTTCTTGATGACTTTGTCCAGCTTCCTTCTTCTCCCTGTCTGTGATGCTGCTGCTCCAGCAGTGTTCAGATGAACACACAGGTACTTGTATGAGTTCACTCTCTCAATGTCCCTTCCCTGGATGTTCACTGCTAAGGTCCACCACCATCTCCTTGGTCTTTCCCGCGTTGTTGAGGAGGTGGTTCTGCTAACACCAGTCCACAAAGTCCTGCATGAGTCCTCTGTACTCTGTACCGTCGTCACCCGTGATCAGTCCGATGATGGCAGAGTCATCAGTAGAACTTCTGCAGGACACAGCTGTCTGTGTCGTGTCTGAGGTCTGCAGTGTAGAGGGTGAAGAGAAAGGGTGTGAGGACGGTGCCCTGGGGTGCCCCCACACTGCAGGTGCGAGTGTCAGACACACAGTCCCTGGCTCAGGGCTGGCTCAGGGCTGCCAGGCTTCTCCAGGTGTGAGAGAGAGCGGCGCAGCAGGGAGATGACGGCGTCCTCCACTCCGATGCCAGGCCGGTATGCAAACTGCAGCAGGTCCATGGCTGAGCTCACGGTGGAGAAGAGGTGGTCCAGGACCAGCCGCTCCAGTGTCTTCATCAGATGGGACGTGAGAGCCACTGGCCTGAAGCTATTGAGGTCTTTGGCGCGCGGTGTCTTGGGCACTGGTACCACACAGGAGGTCTTCCAGACCTGTGGTACCACCCTCAGCTGCAGGCTCATGTTAAAGACATGCTACATAACTCCACACAGTTCATCTGCGCAGGACGTAAGGAGCCTCGAGCTGATGCCGTCTGGTCCTACTGCCTTCCTTGTTTTAATCCTCTTCACCTCTCTCCTCACCTGTGATGCCGTGATGGCAAGTGGTTGGCCGGGGGACTGTGTGCCGGGGGGATGGGTGAGTCCAGGTGGAGTGGTGAGCTGAAAGGCCGAAGCAGAGGTGTGAAGAGGAACGGGTGTGGCCCATTGTCCAGCTGTGGAGGT
Source organism: Chaenogobius annularis (assembly GCA_015082035.1). NCBI lineage: Eukaryota > Metazoa > Chordata > Actinopteri > Gobiiformes > Gobiidae > Chaenogobius > Chaenogobius annularis. The sequence continues at coordinate 572,923 of BJKM01000266.1, read as the reverse complement.
GGGAGCATGCTGCTGTGCTGGGGGAGGGGTGGGTGATCTATCAAATCTCAGGAATGAGAGTTTAGATTGTTCACCCACTGTAGATCCCCCTCCGTCTGGACAGGGGGGGACTTTGAAGCCTGAGATGGTTTTCAGGCTCCTCCACACTCCCTGAATGCTCTGCTGCTGCAGTTGCTCCTCCATCTTCATCCTGTAGCTGGCTTCCGCTTGCCTGATCTGCACGGCCCTCAGTTCCTCCTTGTTCCCTGACTTGAAAGCTCTCTTCTTCTCCCTCAGCAGAGCTTTCAATTCACGGTTAATCGACGGCTTGTTGCTAGGAAAACACTGCACCTTCCAGAAGTTTATGTAGTCCGTGATGCACTCTGCGATGGTGTTGATGTCCTCCCTGTGTGGGTCATAAAGTTCAGACCAGACAGTGGTGCTAAAGCAGTCCCTCAGAGCCTCCTCGCTCTCAGCAGTCCACCTCTTCACCACACGGGGCACCACAGGCTGCCTGTGCACAATGGCTTCATACACAGGCAGCAGATGTACAAGGTTGTGGTCAGAGTTACCCAGAGGAGAGAAGGGGGATGAAGAATAAGCCTCCTTGGTGTTGGCAAAGAACAAGTCCAGTGTTTTCTTGTCTCTGGTGGAGCAGGTAACATCCTGGGTGTATGTTGGCAGAACAGATGAGGGAGAAGCGTGGTTTAAGTCACCAGAGCCTGTGGGTGCTGGGTCTGTAACCTGCTGGTGCATGAGAGCAGTGCTTCACAAGCATTGTCAGCGTTAGCAGAGGGAGCCACATACACTGCTATCACAATCACGTGTGAGAACTCCCGGGGCAGATAATATGGCCTCATGCCAACAGCCAACAGTTCAATGTCTTTGTTGCACAGCTGCTCCTTCACTGTACAGTGTCCAGGTTTGTACCACTTCTCGTTCACACAGCCAGGCCTCCTCCTCTTTTCTTACAGCTCTCCCTCGCAGCAGATGAAAGTGGTCCAAAGCGACACAGAGTCCGGTCTTTCTGGGATTAACCACGTCTCCGTAAAAAGTATGACGCTGCTGTCCCTGTATTTCCGCTGGGACCATGTGAGTCCCACCAGCTCAGATGTCTTGTTCTGGAGAGATCTCACATTTCCCGTGACGATGGCGGGGAGAGCAGGTCTGAAGTATCTTTTCTTTTCCCGGAGTTTACGTCCTGCGCACCGACCTCTGCGTGTCTTGCGAAGCATCTCTGCTGGAATCGGTCCCGGGGGAAAACCACCGCGCTCCGGAGCTCCAACAGCTGATCCTTTGTGTAGACACGCGTAGGCCGGGGGAGCTGGGGGCAACACACATCGTGGCGACAAAAGGACGCAATAATCCAACAAAATAAAGTTGAATCAAAGCGGAGCCAAAGCGTGTCTGTGAGCCCTGGCCTTACAAAGACATATACAAAAATTCCAGAGAGTATTTACAAAAATTACAAGAAATAGAGCAGCAAAAAGGTTGGAAAAGAGGGAGAGCGTTGCAACGAGCAGCCGGCTCTCACCAGCGCCGGAAGTACATAATGTTAAAATTATGATACTGTATTTAATCTTGTTTTAATTGAAAACTGTCAGTGTTTGTGAAATTGGGTCGGATAACCCAATAAACTACAAAAATAAAATTGAATTAATCCTAATTTTAAAGTTTCAGTTTGATAGTTACTTTGGGGGGTCCCGGCATTAAAGGTTTGGGACCCCCTGGTGTACAGTAGATCACAGTGAATGACCCAGACCCAGCTGTAACATTTAAATTATAAAGTTCAATTCAAATCACGTGCACATCTGTCCACTTCCTGTGCAAGTTGCCTCAATGAAAACTCTCACTCATACACGTTTTTTTTTCTCCTTATGCAAATGGGGTGGCGCAGGACACAATTCCTCTGAAACAAGATTTAGTCCTCAAAAAAAGACAAGACAAGAAGATTTTGACGTATAAGTTTTATTTCCCCCTGAACTCCTCCCCCCTCTGTCCCATTCGCTTCCATCGCAGCTGCGTGTTCAAGTGTTAACGCTCTGAAGCACATGCTATAATATTAAACTCATCCCCGAAAAAATATGGCGATAATATTTCCTGTTTTCTTTTTTTGATCGTCCTTGTCAATGTTGGTCTTTCTCATCTCCGACAAATATTGTGAACTTGTTTATCACAGGTATTGCAGCATTTTTATTTTTGTAATTCCCAATCAGCAACATATCTTTCTTTGGCCTTTCTCAAATTTGACAGTCTTCAATTACCTGCATATGCATCTCAAATAACCTCTATGCTATTAGATGTGGGATAGTACTGCTTATAGAAAAGCACTGTCAAATGGCAAACAAAGAGATATCAACTCCTGCATGTCCAATCCTTCTCCTGATTTAAGCAATAAGATTTGTTTAAACCAGTTTTCACCCATTTTAATTTTAATTTAACCCAGAAGCCATTGAGTATCTTTACCCAGATGCTTTAGTTTGATGCCATTTTAATTTCCACACACATGTAGCGGAGCAAATTATCTCCAGAAAGGGTGACATCCTTTCTTTGAAATTATGATGGTGACGAAAAAAAAACAAAAACCCAACAACAACAACAACAACAACAACAACTATAAAACGATCAATCAATCAAACAATCAATCAATATTTATTTCTAAAGCTGAGATCTAAGTCTTGTCTCTCAAAATGGTTTCACAACGCAAAATATGTTGTGAAAAACTAAATAACACTCAAATTGAACCAGTAACCTTTTCCTTGCTCTGCTTAACACAGTCGGGAGGAATGCAGGCGCTCAGAGCACAAACAGTCAAATATTTACACAGAGCCAAGCTGTCATTATGATTTGAATGTCTTGTGTTTGCTTTTGACACACAATAAAAGCTTTGGCTGCTCGCTGCTGTACATGTAATACATGGAACGTCATTTTGTATCTCAGAAACAGATGTCCCCAGATCAAACACTAGTGATTCATTTATGTAACTGCACACCAAAATATCTGTAGAGATTATAGAGAAGCAAACTCATGCTTTGCCTGGAATATTTCACAGTTTGACATTAATTATTTATCTCCATGGAGACAAGCATGTGACATCACTAGGTCAGGTCTGTGCTCTCCACTGTGCGGCCTTGACCACAGTAAAAATGCATGTTTTCCCGGATTTTTCTGACCAATAAAAAAACCACAGTTAAATAAAAACAAGAGAAGTATCAGTGTATTTACATAATGCACCCTTGAGTTAAACTGTTAAAAAGAGAAAGAAAATATGCAATATTAATAACGGCTGTGGACAAAAAAAACATGTTTATATTAATGCAAAACGTAAACTCTGGGTCTATTCTAGTGAACCATCTAATGTATGCAGGTAATCTTATTGTATTCAGTTCAAGTAGAGCAGGTCTCTAGCAAGTCTCAACATTTTCTCTAAGTACGGTGAGGATTTTGATATAAAATATATTTCCAGTAAAAGTGTCATAATGGTCTGTAGAACTAAAGATTTTAAATATGTCAAGTTTGTTCCATTTGTCTTATGCGGGAATAATCAGATTGTATATAACAAATACAAATGTTTGGAACAGACAATGTTGCATGATGTATGCACAGGCGAACATGTTCATGCACAGGTTTGGTGTCTGTACAGTTGAAGTGCAGTGCACTGCTCAAACTACAAAAGAGCAAGCATACAGAAACTCACCTGGGATCAAGACTTTCAGGCAGCCTTTTGCTGTTTGATGTACGGATTCATCTGTCGACTTAATGACTGTGCAAGACATTATTATCATGAGCCTGACTAATGTCTAACTCCACTAATGTCTAACTCCACTAATGTCTAACTCCACTAATGTCTAACTGCCACATGGTACCAATCTGAATTATGGAGTGGTGTTTGTTGTAAATTGGGGGTTTCTTGTGACGTGTGTCTTACAATACACAAATGTAACACAAGTTTGATGATTATTACGTCTGCTGTCACTCACATATATCATCAACTTTTTCATGATACAACTTTACACAATCATGACTCTAATAATTCCATTAAAAAGAATGACTTTGGACTCAGTGGGACATAGTCCTTGGACAGGACATTCTGTCATTGTTATGGACTGTACTCTCTGTGTCAAGATTCATGTTTTGTGTTATATATGTTCTTATTCTTAAAAAATGTCGATGATTAAAAAAAATAAAAAGAAAGTGTTTGCTGTTTCACATGCTAGGGATCCATGTGCTCTGAGTGGACATTTTCCCCGATGGTGGTGCATTTGAATTGGTCAGTTAACTTGTGGTGACTGTGACCAGAGGTTGTATAGCAGCCAGGGCTGATGTTTCATGGCCGATTAGAGCACAGGCAGTGAAAGGCCGGGCTTCTTCTCTGTGACGCTCCCCCGTCTGTCCCTGAGGCCTGGGGGAACTCACTGACACACAGTTGACTTTCACTGCAGCTCACGGATAATGGGTCTGTGCTAAATCCTTCATCTGCCCTTTTATCTCCAGCAGAGTGTGATACAATAAAGTGCTCTGTTAGATAAATATTTTCAGGGGGTTACTCCTGGTGTGGCATCTGTAACGCTTACACACAGTGGTGCAATAGATGCCGTAATTTATGGTGCAAATATAATTTTAATTCCATATATTTAACCTCTACTAATAATTCAATTACTTAATGAGAACAAACCAAATCTGGTCATAAGGCATTGTCATGCATCTGTCCATATAAGTGTGCAATTGATGAATGGTCATCTGTATTAACATTTCAAAACAATTTTTTTTTTATACAAAGTCCATGCAATTAAAACTATTAAAACTACTCATGTATTTTATTCAGACTTGATAGAAAATATGTCAACAGAAAATGTGCTTAAACTGTAATTACAGAAAAAAATCTCAAGTAAGTATTTTTTATATGGAGTCAAGATATGATGGCAGTTTTCAATGGTTAGCCCCAATGGCCACAGACAGACAGAGCGCTGTGTTGTGCCCTCGGGCCTCAGTGACTTGAAGTCATTTCAATAAAGCTCGTCTCTTCTTCACCATGAGCACAGGCGACTGTTGCTCTGAAAGGGCCTGATCCAGTCAGAGGTTATACAGCACTGAGCCTTCAGACTTGAGAGTGGTCCCTCCCTTAGATCATTATTTGGCAGCACAGAGGAAGTCCTTTTGACAACTATATAGCCAATTCAGAGTCCCTTTTCCTGAAAACAAAACTACTTTTACTAGCTTTAACTATTGCATCAATGTAAGGCAGTAACTACAGCATTTATTCCAAACAAAAAAGCAGGGCATTCATGAAGTGTGAAATTAACTGTGTGATGAAACTAATGGTTAATTATGGTTATTGTCAAGACAATAAGCATTTCAGCATTTTAAAAAAACAATATCACCACATCAGTGGCTTTGCTTATTTCATTTAATTGGCACATTTGATGTAAAATGACCAATAAAACAATTAACCTTAATTTTGGAATAAATCAATAAATGAAATGGAGGAATTTTTTTTTTTTTTCAATTGCGTTTGTGTTATTACTGTGAAGAATGGGCTCGCAGTCATGTTGTATCACCTCAGTGCTTCAAACATCTAAGTGTTTTCTGTAATGGCCTATTCCAGGATTCTCATAAAAGCTCACTGACCCATAACTGGAAACAAAAATGGCTTAGAGCTTAAGGTTAATGCAGTAAGGAGAGCTAGAAGTAGAACTGATGACGGCAAAGTGCAGAGAAACACAATCAGATGAGGACGGATGCTGTGGTTGAAAATGATACAATGATTATTTCAGGGGTAGTATTTTCTTCTTTTCCCTTTTTGTCCCTTGACGCTACAATGCAATGTTTCAATTTTAGACTTCTCCGATCATATATCATTTCAATTTGACTTCCAAAATAAAAATCATTGATGGCACGTTCAGATTTATGGACTTATTACTATCTAGTATAGAGTATCCAGTTACTGTTTGTTTGTTTTTCACCACCATTGCGGTTCTGATAAGATTTGCAACATTGCACATTCTAAACTCATCCTGGATTATCAACATGTAAAAGAAGACTTGCTGTAGTTTTTTTGTAACAAGTCACCAATGTTAGGACTTGTTTTGAGTCGCTTGTTGGTGCTTGCCCTTATCCTTTGAATGAGAGACTTGCGATTAAAAGTGGTTGTATAAATATAATTGCAATACATTTTATAATACACACCACAGCCAACATTTACTTTTCTCACCCAACTGCTGCGCCTTAGTTCTTGGCAGCATTGGACACCAGTAATTAGACATGTCCGTTGAATAAAAGACACACATTATCAAACTAATTATATCTTTAAAATGCAATTGGCAAAGTGATCACAGTTAGTCGTGTTCACGTGTCCCTCAGAACTGCGAGATGAGATAAAAGCATTTATATTTAGCCTGAGACAGCAGGGGTGTCGCTTATTTTAGGAAGTAGAATGACTGATGAATTCCTCCTTCTTCACTGTCATGCTCCATTAAACATGATACGCATTTTGTAAAACTGTTAAAATATTTGTGTGTCTAATATTCTCAATCAACAAACTATTTAACAGTTATGAGTAACAATTATTTTTGTATGACAGTTTCAGCTGCTTTCAGCAGCTTCCTTCAGAAGCATCACGATAGTTGGGCTGCACGCTGCACGATGCAATTGAGTCAAAATCACAATCTGAATAGAAGCAATTAGCAAATCGCAAAGGCTGCACTTTTAAAAGTACCATAATTTCCTCCACAAACAACAGAATATCATGTTTTATCCATAAAACTGATAACCCTGTGGTTCAGATCTTTGCAGCCCTACGTGATAGTGTTGTGATGCATCTTGTATAGGCTACAAACATGGTTTGCAGAACCGCATTCCACGTGTGACAACGTGGGGTCTCCATCTGAATTTATGTTCCTTGAACCTTGCTTTCGGTGGTATTTGTTACTTTCAGTATTGATAACCCTGTAACCCACAACCCTTTGGGAACTCTGACTAATTACAGAACAAGAAATGTTCTTTTGGCTTCATCTAGTGGCTGCAGAGGGTATTACATGGGTGAGTATCAAACGCTAGCTTGTCCCCAACATGCTAATGCAGCCACACAGATGTAATGATCGTGATTTCATGGCAGAAATGCTCCTAACAAGTCTAAGCAACGATTCATGGACTTAATAACACCTCAGAAGCTCTCAGAGCTCCACATCACAAAGTTGGGAGTGTTTTTGACACTTGTGGGAGAAACACATTTCTAAAACGGATTTATCAAACTATTGTGACTGACGCTACAAATATTCTCTTTGCATGGAAACCGGGGATGATTGTCAACAAAAAGCACTATTATTCCAGTCCATGATGTGGTTTTGTCTTTCACAGTCCTCAGATGTGACTGATGTTTTCCTGCCCTGCTTGTTCTTATATTGATCTTGTTTGTTTAATGGCCGTTTCCTTTTCAAATTAATTTTGATGTTCTTTTTTCAGTGTTCTAAAAAGTCTTTCAAAACATATGTTTTGTAGCATAAAATACAGGGCATCTCATATATGTCACATTTGTGTTCTGGACATATTCGGTTCTGTGGCTTGACTAGTTGTAGTAATAGTTGTTGTGTGGGTTGATTGGTGTGTTGTTGTTGCATTTCCCGATGGCTCTTTATATGTATATGTATATTTATATACATGTGATAAAGTTACTGCTGCAGGCAAGAGGGCCAAAATTAACCAAAACACTCTATATATGGCCCTATATGTAGCTGTGGCAGTTTCGTAGTCCTTGCAGCATGGTTAAGTTTTTAGCCGATGTGTGCCGATGTGTGCTTCATATGTAACCATGTGAAGCTAAACCAAATTAATTGCAAATTAAGGCACTGGAAAAACAAACAGTAATTCAATGTGCCTCAAAAAAGTACAAAACCGTACTTGTGGGTAGTAGTTGCAATAAATTGGCTAATTAAACAACTGCACAACCCTGAGTCTCTGTGCATATTAAATGCTGTAGCCATGGAATATGATAAAGACTATCATTTTGAAGAAAGGGTAAACTATAGTGCAACAAAAACTAAGCTAAAAAACTCAGCTATTCAAGGTGTCTGCATACATCTTGCTTCCATGAACAGAATTCAAAATTATAGTATTCATACCAAAGAAACTTTGGCAGCAGGATGAAACTTGTTGGTTCATTACAAGCTGCCATAACAAGCTTATTTCCCAACATTATGAAGTGATGGAAGCATAATTTCTGCATATCATCCTCCATTTTGACAAATAGATGCTATATAATCTTGGGCACATACCTGAATATATTGCATTTCTAATAACAATTACCTGGGCTTGCTCATTAGTCTGGCTTGGTGCTGCTTGTAATAAATGGAACAGAAGGTGTAGTTAAAAAGCACCTGTTAGAGATTGAGTGCTGACATTTGATTCACGAGATGAGATGGTTGTTTCATTATGAGTTCATATTTGAAGCATTCAACTTCAGAGTGGAGATGGAAATGATCTGAAATCACATCTTCATGACCACAGGTGCACCTAGACACTATAAGAATAAAGATGAGCGGTTTGTGTCTGTGAGTGAGTCAACGAATGGAATGTGTGTATATATACACACACGTGTGTGTGCACACACACACGCATGTGCACACGCATGTGCACACGCGCACGCACGCACGCGCACGCACGCGCACGCACACGCACACACACACACACACACACACACACACACACACACACAACTTGTATATAACATTCTGTTCCATCCATGTCTTTTACTTGTATTTTGCAGATTGTAACACAAATACAGTGTTGTGTGGTGGTGGACCTAATATGAATTATTCTTTCTGAATAAGTAATTTAAAAATAAATATTTTTCCCCCCTAAAGATATATTTAACCAGTTTGCAGTGTGACTTGTAAGATAAGCGTGTTGCTATTGATCTCACTGGCCACGGAAAAGTGTTTAAAATTTAAAAAATTCTGTTTTGATTCAAAATTTCAAAGAAAAAAAAACAGGAATCTAACCTATCTCAGACGTTTAATCAGGTGTGGACGAGTGGCAAAATGGAAGCAGTGGGGCTCTCTTACCTCCCAATGTGGCCGAGATGAGAATGTGGGTCCCATATTTTTTAATGATAGTGTCAATGAACTGCTGAGTGGTGGGTCTGCGGCCCAGCAAACGCACACTGCGCTGGAACTCCGGCATCAGCGGCACAGGGTTCTGGATCAGATCCCTCCTCTCGATGGCCGTGTTCCTCACCTTCCAACGTGCAAATTCCCTGATAAGAAAGACAGAAAAACAGAGTTTAAAGGCTAGTTACTTACCTCAAACAGTCATTGTTCTGTCACCTTCTATTTGACTGAATTTACCAAATGCAAATGTGCTGAGGACAAGTGAGGACATTTCAATTGGAAATTCACAAAACAGCTCCATTTTTATCTCTTAAGTACATGCTTTGTTTCAGTTGAAAGAAGAGCCTGTGATATTCATCTGAAGGTACACGGTGCATTATTTAAAGCACTGTTCTTCTGCCAGTGTGAACCACAAAACTAGAACGAGAAGTATAAGCCAAAACGCAAACACAATTTTACATTAAATCGAAGTCATCAAAAGTCAAGTAGAATGACTTATTGTTAATATTGTGCTTTTATATGTTTCAGAGATCTGTGATCAAAGGTCGCAAACAGATTCAATACAGTGAAAAAACAGGTTTTGAGAGTATTTAAGAGTAAATAAATACAGACTTCTATTAATCCCTTTCCTGCAATGCAAACAGTAAAGCATTCAATTGAAAATGTATATTTCTTTGAACTAACTCCTCAAAGTCAAAGGAACAACAACCCTCTCTGCCACAAATGGGTGGATATTTTAAAATTGATCGGTTCTCGGTTTGACACAACGTCAGCAATATGTCAGTCTGCCGGGGCCCTGGTTGACTACAGCACTTTTTAATGGCCCATTCAGCACTATATATTAGCTTTTCAATTCCACTCTTACGGAGCAACAAGACTAAATGTACAGTTCCAATAATTTTATTTAAAAAAAACATACTTCTCTATTCCCTCTTCCGGTGGAGACCTTCCTACACAAACCTTACACCTTATGTGCCAACTCAGCTCTTCCAAAAAAACGAGTTATTTCTCTAAATGGAGTAAATGTCAGAAAAAAAAGCCAACTTTCGATTTCTTCTACACCCCATACTCTCTTGTTGATATCAGATCACTTTCACTCAGCCCTCTCTCGTCGCTAGTACTGCCAATTATGATATAAACTTATATGGGAGTGCAGTGCTGTTAGAGAGCCCTCTGCCCCAGATTACGGGTGCCAGCAGATGGAAGTTGCACCTTGATTCAGTGCTTTACTTTGCAGCTCCAAGACCGGTTTAATGACCTATCAGTGAAGTTAAGAGGAGATAGATGGCACTGCAGCAGCCTAGCAGGGAAATTGGGAGCCGGGATGATTGCTGCTTTATGGTGTCCGAGTCAGGCAGGCGTGGGAGAATACAGGTGCAATATTTGTAAGGGTGCCCTGTATTCGACCTCTGCAAAACACCACAGGATTGACGTTAAGGCTGCTGTACACTTGTGAGAACATTAGAGGCAAACGTGAAGACATCGTTCTGAAATGTTAAACACTGCCTGTCACTGTCAACCAATCGCAGCATGTTTCGCAGGTCTTTCCTTCCTGCTGCTGTCAGACTTTACAACAAACACTGTTAGTCCTGAACGTGTCTTTCAGCTTTCATAATCATGTGCAATACTGTTATACTCCTGTGCAATACTGTGACACAATGTCAATCATCCCTGGTGCAATATTTTCTGTCCATATAACAGCTGTAAATAAGAGTGTTATTCTTATTAAGATTATAAGAGTTTTCTTTGTTTCTAAGTTTATCGTTTTTGTTTAAGAGTTTTTTATAAGAGTTTCCTTTTTCTAAGTTATCTGTTTTTATTATTATACTGTGCATAATCTGTTTCTGTACCCTCTGTTGCAACAGTGGAATTTCCCCATCGTGGGACAAATAAAGGTGATCTTATGTAAACCTTACAGCTGGTCGACCAATCTTCTCCTAAACTCAGTGGTTGCTGTTCTTTTGACACTTTATGTGAGTGATGGTGGTGGTTGGAGGCGTAAGATTGGTAGCCTCGCTAATATATAATATATATATATATATATATATATATATATATATATATATATATATATATATATATATATATATATATATATATATATATAAAAGAAAATACTTAAACTTGAAACCCATAGATATACAAACTACACATCATAAGCCCAATAACTCCTGAGTATGTGAAGGACCTTTAGCACTACTGCAGAATATTGTCAGAACAGAATGGCTCGAGGCTCTCATAAAACATAATAGACTTAAGAATAGAACAACAGAATGTGTTTAATTATAATTATGGAAGCACTTCTGCTTTATTTGACAATATAATGAGATTCAATGTTTGCTGTATGCAGGGTTTTATTAAAAGTTTAAATATCGCCTAAATTATCCTCAAGATAAATATTGAATGTATGAGTGACTGTCGCATCACGGAGGTAGCTCAAGGTAAAGCATGTCAAACAAATTTGAGTAAACAACTAAACAAAAACATTGAAGTTTTATTTAAAAATACTGACACTGCCATCTCAACTCAAATAAATCTTCTAGATCAAAACAAAATGTTGAGTAAGATAGGAAAATAAATGCATTATTTAACATGCGTAATTAAGATGTTTCTGTCAGTGCCCTGCCTTTATTATTGTAGATTAAGTGGTGTTTACCGGCAGTATGACAATTACTTCATCAAAATCACCTCTTAATTATGCTACATCAGTCGAGAAGTAATCGACTCCCCCAAATCAAATCACAATTATTATGAACAATTACTTTGAATATGTTCATATTTTATAAGCTCAAGCGGAGCCTTTTGTTAATAAATATGCGGAGAAGACATTGAGTTTTAATTTAGTTTTAGTTTAGTTTATTTATTGGGGACAATGCACATAAAAGACTGACCTACAGGAAAGATGCTTGTGCCAGCTAATAGCAAAGTTATTTATTTCCACTTGCAGTCCCTGGAAATTTGGATGACAAAAATGGCGTTCACGTCATGCCGGTGGTCGAGTGGTTGGGGCACAGCACACGTGTGCCGGGCTCCTGGTGCTGCCGGCCGCCGTGTCATGGGTTGCAGGCCCAACTTCAAACTTTGCTGCATTTCCCTTCTCTCTCACCCCCATTTCACACTTTTCTCTCCTGTCTAATAAAGCCTACGGACAACAAAATCTTGAAAAAATAAATAAATATGTTTTAACGTTGAAGGGTGTACCAGAGGGTTATTGGAGAATGAGTACTGACAAAAAAAGGTTCTGCATCTTGGAACACTGCACTCTCCTCTGGCGGTCGACCGTGTGGCTCGACATGTTTTCTCCTAAGTAAGCACGACAAACTTTCTCAGTGGGGGAACAGCTAAATTATGAATGATTTTATTTTCATTGAATTCAAGAAGATTTTCTCTTTAAGTGTCTACAACCTGCTGTATGTCAACTTATATTTCATGATACAATAGCTCATATCGCTACCATCCGCATTATGTTTGAGTCCAGCATCCATTATCAGCCTCTGCGTCAGTCACTGAAGCTTCCCACACAATAACCCTGACCACCATAACTCCTGTTTTATGAATTCAAGCACATCAATAAACAAATGTAGACCCACAGTCCACAATACACAACACCCAATGCAATGCATAGGCTTTTTATTCTCTTATCTCGATTGCTTATCTAAGCAGCATCAGCAATAGTGCAGATATGGTTCAGGAGTCATTTTATTGTTTTCCCCATATATAGTTTTTCATTTAAAATGAGGTATAGTCTGAATACAAACAGAAATTACAAACACCCATTGAATGCTGTATATCATTTTGTTTAATTTTAGGACATACAATAAATACAATGTATCAAGCTTTTATGTTTTAGGAGTTGAAAGCCTCTGTGCACTAATTGCTTTATTTTTTAACATTCAAGTTCATGTTATACAATACTTTTTAAGTGCTTTTCAATATAGCTAAATGCTGATGGTTGAAAAATAAAAACCTTTCTGTCATTGGTCATTTCTTGAAAATAAAGTGTACCTTACCTTATCTTTGTCTAGAAAATCTGGAGGTGGCTAAGGATTTTGACCTTGACATCAATATACACAGACTACAATTCATATTTAATATGAAATTAATAATTTATTAAATTATGCCTAGCATGGATTTTCCTGTCAATAAGGTGCTTTCAGCCTCGGTGCCCTCTGTGACCATAATGGATGTGTGAGTGTGGCTGTGCATGTTTTCACACATTGGCAGGCAGCCTGATGTCTGCTTCAATTAGAGCTGTGGTGTATTGACATCTAGTGTATATTCCCTAACACCGTGACAGGCGCAGAAATTAACCATTACGCCAGTGTTACCACTGGCAGTGTGCTGATCCCAATCCTTTACGCAACACCCAGAAGACTTCAACAATCCAAAACATATGTGCAGAACAAAGAAAGTCTTCTGTTCTTACATTTTTGCTAAATGTAAGAACTTTTCGAGACAAAACAATGTGTCAGATTAAAAGATATTTGTCATATTGCTCCGATATCAAACTATTCAAAGTTTCAAAATCCATACAAAGGATGTTATTCTGTAACAAATCTTACTTCTGACCTTTGTCATTTTGCAAAATATGACCATGTGGAAAAGTATCTTTTGACACAAACAACAAACAAGCATTTGAGATGAAACAGCATGCTACTTCTAGACAGATAAAAAGAAGGAATGCAAAGGGCAACAGTATGGCATTTAACAAACAAACATTTCCATCTACAATCTGCTAAAAGAAAATAAAACATCAAAACACAATTTCTTTAAGAAGGTGATTGTCTCTAACCAATATGAAGGCAGCTGTGTATGCGCTCTATGATAGACCACTGTTTTTATATACTAATTCAGTTACAGAAAGGCATGACTATAAATGATGGAAAAAAATATTCAAACATTAAACCTTTAAACCACTTTAAAATGGCGAAACGTCACTCTGCCTCCCATTCCCTTTCATTGGAGACACTACTTACATTGATAGATACAGTAAATATTCAATATATTAGAAAGGGTATACAGTGGATTTGGCCTACAGGGAAGGAGGTACAGTATCTGGTTCATGTTCATGTTTTTGATACACATGTGTTGCAGCACAAAATGTTCAGACCCCAGTAAGTCACTGGCCTTCATGACCACAGATATTAGAATGTTTGTGAATGGGAAATATAATAAACTTTACATATTGCAGTAAAGGCTTGTGTGTGTTGTGGGCATACACAACCAAAGTTTGACTGATGGTGAAATCAAGAAGAGGGCCTGCAGAAGATGTTATACTCCAGGCAATGTATTGTTTAGTGAAAATAATAGTCCAAGTCAACAATCAACAAAGTTGAACAAGAGTGTGTTGTTCCAAGGTTTTTTGCCTCTAGTGGTTTTGTACTTCAACAGAGTAGTCGTAATCCACTGCTCCACTGCTCTGCTCTCATGTATTTCTACTCAGCATGGCAATACATATGCAATACATTCAATTACTGCATAAAACTAGTGCTTTAATAGTAATGTCACAAGAAATGCTACGAAAGTTTGCCATTTTAAAAAGTAACTTCACCTCCATACCATAGAGAGGTATTTTTTTACTTCATCTCCAAAAAACTTTTTAAGAAACCAGGAACTAAATATTTTTTGAAGGGCACAAAAATAGTGAATGTTTTTATTTTATTTTCATTTTATGAAAGAGTGCTGTATTTCACAGGTCTCTTCCAGGTTTGCAGGTTCTTTCACGTTGGTTAAATTCAAAGTGTCTTGTGAAGTGTCTGATGTGCTAGGGCTCCTCTTGCCTGCACTGATGTGAGAATAAACAGACAGCATCGGCGTTTCATGCTTTGATGATCGATGGACCTTTCATTTTGGAGCCATTAGTTCCACTACTTGTTTGAAAGCATGGCTTGGCTTGTACTTCAATTGCTGGTTGATAAATTTATGAAATTAGGATTTCACTATAATTTTCGGACAAATGCAACGTAGCGTTTTTTAAAGAAGTGTCAAGATGGAACAGTGGCTTACAACAGTGGTTGTAGAAGTCACCATTACTTAAAATGTTTGCGTTTAGATTGACTTTATATCCAGGCCTGTCATGATAATACTTTCCAAAGTGTGACAAATGGCATTTGCAACAGAAAAATATCACAATATACAATAATATGAAAATACTATGCCACTTACACAATAATTACAGTAAAACCCAGTTCCAGCTTTCATTTGTTGAACGATATATATATAGTATATATGGTAGACAATTGTACCTCAAAAATGATTTTGTCACGATGATTCAGTAAATTCAGTAATGTTCAATAGAAATGTTCTTGTAAGAAGCAAGCATATATGATTAACCTCTCAAATTATTAGACTGGGTGGAAAAGTTTGCCATCGAGATTTGCTGCTTCAGTATAAATATTAATATGAACAGCCACACGGGCATTGTCTATTATACCGTTATACATTATTTTTTAAAAAGCCCATAAAACCTTTGTGAGACTTTGTGAGCTGATTGAATCCTTGCCTAGTTGTTCTCTTTAGACATGTGCTGTTCAGATGACGGATGGTGGTGGACCAGAGGAGCAGAAAACACAAAACACTGGCGAGCTGCAGGGACCTCGCGCTACTTTGATCCAATAATTGTAATTCCCTCAAGAGCCAATAAATGTGAGGCCATTTAGTTCTCCCACTCACTATTGACTTATCCCTTTTGTATTTTGCACACAGCGTCCCCCACACAAAACCAGTGTCAGCATTTCTCACACTTGGGCACAAAGCGAGAGTTTCTTGATATTGTATTGCATTGTATCAATCGTTCTCTGAGGTCCAAAAGGTAAATAATTGAATGCAGTTGGCAATATAATGATATAAGATTTGGTAAAACTTTGTTGTTTGGCATAATTTCTGTTGTGGCCTGGAGCCTGATTGTGACAGATTGGGGGCTTGTCAAATCTATTGGCATTTTGGGGGAAAATGTGTGTGTGCACTAAAGTTTGTTGCAATCTTTGGGTTTGAGTAACACAGTTGGTTTGTAAGCATAGTTTCTTTGTGGACACATCACATCACATCAACACACCATTGGCTAAATAAAGGTTATGTGTTGGCAAGAATCAAGTACTCACTGTTATAGAGCTATTTATTTTCTCACGAGAAAAGGTTTATCATAAAATTTTACCTTTGTGAGAAAGGATACAAATATAATCTAAGAGCCTACACCCATGTTCTTGGGCAACCACAATGTGAGGCAGCAGCTTGGGGGAATAAAAGGAGAAATGCAGGCCTTTCATGGTAATAAGGAGACACAGTCTGGTAATAAATCAAACAGACACAGATACAATTGAAAGTCTGTATGAATTTGAGCCGTGAGGACCATCCAGATATTAAAGTCTGAATTGTAATCTCACACAAGAGTGCACGGTAGACCACACACAACAGTGGGTGTTATTTAAGGCAATGTATTTTTATTTATTTTTTTGATTCATCTTTATGAATAGTTTATGCATATTTACCTGTATTGTTGAAAGAAAGTAACATTACTTGATTCATTATAATTAATAATTAAAATGGGAATATTCAAGTATTGTTCAGCAAACTATAGTGGAAAATTCCACAGTAGCCATGACACACAGAAGTCTACTTCTATTTCTTCTACTTCTACTTTTGAATCTGCACTCACAAAGGTTGTCTCCAGGAGCACCATTTATTTTTCCATTAAACTATTGATGTGCAGTGTTGCGAGCGTTGTTCTTCCATACGCTTGTAATGGTTCCAGGAAGTGACATCATTCAGCTCTGGAGTCCATCTGTGAGAAAACACTTTCCCTGCTGCAGTAATGAGCGTATTGTTGTGGAGCACAGTGGAACGAGGGCACAGGGAGGATAGATGGAGTGACAGAGGAAACGATTGGCTGAGCACAAAGGATTATGTCAAGGTTACAATGGAGTACAAGATCAAAACTCACAAAGAGAAATGCTGCCTTTAATCTTCCAGTGGGGCAGTTTTACTGGATATGCCTTTGTAAAAAGAAACAATGTTGTATTCAAAAAGGACCTGTAAATGTTGATGTATTACAATTTATATATAAAAGAAAAGTCTTGTTCCATATTTGGCTTCAGAAATACACATGTGGCCTCAATGGTACGTGTGCCAATGGTGAAACATGGGCTTCAGCTTCACTAATGCTAATCCATAGGTTTCTGTTTGAGCTAGTTTAGTCATGGTTTGCTCCAACGCATTGGTCATTCAACGTAATGACAAATTAAAGACATAAGAGTAGTATTCCTCAATATCTCTTATAAGTAGAAATGGGAAATAAACACATGTAATCAAATTACACTAATGAAATAATAATAATTGTTCCACTGTCTTAACTTAGAACTGCCAGGATCAGCATATGCTCATGAATGTAATAACAAAAACAGTTGTGAGTAAAGGCACAGCCGAGATGAAAGTTGTGCCACTCTCATTATTAGCCAGTAATGGCAGTGTATCAGCAAATGGAGCATGATTGTTCTAATAGAATATGATTGCTAGCGTAACAGCTTTGTTAGTGCACTCTGTAATTGTGATGAAGCAGTCAAGTGAAAATGGTTCTAATCAAAAACAATCTCTTAATTCACTCAGATCAGGAGATTTGATGGGACAGAGGACCGGAAGCTAATGCATGGCTGAATGACATGAGTATGTGCTTGAATCTAATTAATGGTGTAATGTGAGAGGTGCCGAGAGGGTAACTGGGACTGACTGCATGCTGTAGGAATCATATAGCGAAGGGAGAAAGAAACATTTATTACCCCAATACAGGTTGCAGACATGAGTTGAATGCAGTTGTTGTTTGGATACGTTTGCTGTTAAGATTTTTAATTTCTTTTTTCTCATTCACAAGGGTGATCTGGCCGTGAGGAAGCATAAGATATTAACATTTGATTCATTTTCCAATTGAACTCCACAGTCTTCCATCAGAATGTACAAATATCACCCAAAGACCAAGGGATTTACAGTGAAAAAGAATGTGCTACAGTAAATAGTCCATAAAAAATAGCTCAGTAACATTAATTATCTACAAAACTCAACTTTGCCATCAACTTTCAATCAAACCCTCAATAAAACAGCATTATAATGATAATATTGTGTATGTTTTGCTAGAAGGTATACAGAATAATAAGTGGGGCTGCAACAATTCATTGAAATAATCATGATCAGGTAGGGATGGGATGATTCTCAAAATAGTAGGCAAGGCAAGTTTATTTGTATAGCACAATTTGTACACAAGGCAATTCAAAGTGCTTCACACACCAGAAAAGAAAAAAGAAAAAAAATGCATTCAAATCATAAAGACATGACATAAATCACAAAACAGTATAAGACATAAATGAGAAGAGTGCAAAGAACAAAACTGTACTGTATTAATACTCGTTTGAGAGACCAGCGTCCATCTCCACCTCCATGGTCCCGGGGAGAATGTCTTCGTCCTCCTCAGAGTAGAGGGGACTCGCCCTATCCTCGGCGGCGTCGCTGTTGTTCGGGGACTCCAATGGAGTCCAAGAGGTGGCCTGGTTCTGGACATTTGGGTGAGGTTGCGTCGATGGAAGTCCCTGATGAGGGTGTGGTCCAAGATGTCCCTCCCAGGGACCCAGGATGCTTCCTCAGGGCCGTAACCCTCCCAATCCACCAATTACTGGAATCCCCTCCCACGCCGGTGAGACTGCAAGAGACGACGGACAGTGTCGGAGGGACCTCCATCGATGAGGCGGCGCGGCAGGAACCAGGGCGCTCTCTCGGACCGGTTTTAACCTTGGAGACGTGAAACGTGGGATGAACCCACATGGATCTAGGGACGGGCAGATGAAGCGAACTGGAGCAAGCTGGAGCAAGCTGGAGCAAGCTGGAGCAAGCTGGAGCAAGCTGGAGCAAGCTGGAGCAAGCTGGAGCAAGCTGGAGCAAGCAGGAGCAAGCAGGAAAGCGTTGCACTCTTCGGAAGCAGTATCTAAACGTTCGATACTAGTGGATCTGACTTGTGAGTTGGGTTCGGAGTCTCACGTGTTCCTCTATGCACACATAAACAGCAGTCTTCCTGCAGCTATATTCTAATAGAAGTGGGTTTTATCTTTCTGTCACTACTTATTTTACGTAAATTGACCCAGGAATGACAAAAATATGAACTTTGAAAAACTCTCAAGTGGCAGCGTTTGGCTTTATGTGTCAGTAAGTATAGGTGCTTGTAATTCAAACTTGTCGTGATCTGCAGAACGCATTTATTATTTTTTTAAAATTATCTTCCCAAGTCTTTCTTTGAAAAACAAACTAAAAATGGTTTGGACACCTTTATTTGGTATCATGTATTTAGTAGTAAAAGATAGGAGAGTAGAGCTGTGTGTGTTTTTATCAGTGGCAGAAGGAGGAGCTACTGGGTACAAGGCAGAGAAATGATAAGTTAAATAAGTTAAAATGCACAAAACAGACAGTCAGAAATAGCTTTTAGTTGACATTTATAGTTGCATGTTTGCTCTCAAAGGGTTATATGCTCTAAAGAATATTTTTCTACAATGGAAGACTCCTGGACAAATGAGGGATTACACCAACATGCACTAAAGAATTATTATCAAAGCAACTTTCTCCACAAATTGTAATATCCATTTCATGTTTACCTTAAGTTTACCTTTCATGTTGAGAATAAAAAAATGTTATGGTTTGGAAAATGTCTGTTATAGATACACTTTTCCATGATTTTGGTTCAATTTAGTACCAAAAGTGAAAGCTCACAGCTAGTGTAATTTCCGATCTATTATGTAACCTAGATCAGAACTGGAGCTGTCACTGTATCTTCTCATCACCACCATCGTTACCAGTCTCGTGGGAGAGTGGCACAGACAGCCCACACAGTGAATTAGTCCGTACTTAACCCTGACAGTTTCTGTGAGCCGACTGTTTCTCTTCTAATTGCCATCCCTTCCTTCCCAGTAATTAAGTCATCCCACAGCGGGGGCTTTGTACCACAGGGCTGAGCGAAAACTGTCCCCAGTTTTATCAGCGCCCATGCAGAGCCTCCCAAACCTGTATCTGAGGATTACTTGTCAACAATGTGTGGCCGATTACATCATATTTAATTAATTAAGAGATATTTATGTTTTTTTTGGTTTATTTTTATATGGGAGACTTATATAGGAGAGAAAGAGTTACCGCAGAGATAGAATTTGTTAGATCAGAAATGAATTGGTTACGCCAACAACCAAAGTAAGGTGGCATTGGCAATACTTTGGAAACTACCAAATGCTAAATGTTGTGACCTTTTGTATGATGTACTATGTTCTGAATGGGATTTTTTCCCCCTAAAAAATGAAATAAAATTGTTTCAACACATGCTGCTGTTAATCTGAGATTTAATTTGCAGTATTTGACGCAGTGTACTAACTTTGTAGAAGTGGGCATGTTGTGAGAAAGTTTTCAAAGCCAGTAGCAAAGGAATGTCTAATGTCTAATGTCTAATGTCTAATGTATTACGTATAATGTATAATGTATAATATATATGTGTAATGTCTGGTTTGTCATAATGGTTCTTTGTTAATGAGATTTAATTTGGTTTTGATGCGCATCACTTCCAAAGCTGCCTCTCCGGTGTCGCTCCCAGGGCTGGTTTCTCACTCAAAAATATGCTCCTAATGGGAAATAATTGCTCAGCCGGAACACAACAGCAGCTCAGGGGATCTGCACCCATTCAAATTCCAGACTTCAGATTGGTCCAGACAAGTGACTTTCAAGTGTTGGAAATTGTTCGTGTTTCAGTCAGCAAATGAGAATTCATGTCTGCTGCCAGAAATGGAGCTAATGGTCACTGTTTGGTAATTACAGACACAAACTTGTTCTTTTTGCTTTATACCAGAATGTCTTTAAAAATAAAAGGTCTATACTTAAGTATGTTGGCAATTTATGAGTAATTACTTTTGGTTATCGTTAGAGTTTTGTTTTGAACTTGACATGTTACAAAACCAATTGTCTCCACTGGGACTGTTTATGTTAAAAGACATACCGTATTTTGCGGGCTATAAGCCGCTACTTTTGTCAGATGTTTTGAGCCATGCGGCTTATTTAGAGGCTGCGGCTTTTCTGTGGTTTTTAACTAACCGGAATTAGAATCAAAACTACAGAAAGTTAAGCAAAGAAGCAGATGTTGCTTTTTTATTCAGCTAGCAAATAGAACACGGACGACAAATTACCAACTATAAATTATTTTCAAATTCTTGCCGCATCATTATGGAACCCAAACGAAGAAGTTCGTACGAAGCAAGTTTTAAGCTTAAGGCCATCGATCTTGCTAGGAAACCGCGCGCTGTGACGCAAGCTTACATCAATGAATGTACGGTGAGACGCTGGAGGGACGGAGGGGACAGCGGGACGAGCTCATGCGATGCCAAAAGTCAGGAAAGATATACAAAAGGTGCGGCCTATGTATTGTTTTATTATCGTTTTTTTAAAAATAGAGCAAATGCGGCTTATATAGGGGAGCGGCTAAAAGTCCGGAAAATACGGTATATAATGCAAAATTGACTTGACTTTTAACCATGTTCTAACATTGTTTCCTCGTCAAAAACATACCTGGAGTAGCATTTAGCTTCGTTCAAGCTAGTTTGATGAATCTTGGTTAGAAAATCCTCTCCCCTCCGAGCATCAAAAACACTTCTGAATTTCCTTGATAACTGATGTTTTCTTGATCTGTGACGTGGCTGTGAGAATTTTCTCTGCTGTTGTTTAAGTCCATAAATAATTGCCAGACTTTTCTCCCATCTAATCACGATCAGTACAACTGCATTCGGAGACCAGGAAGTAAACAGGCCAGCATGAGATGTGCTGACTGGTTTGTATTTTTCCCTCTGCAGCCAGTGGATAGCACCAAAATACAGGTAATCCCTGGTTAATCAACAGAGGTAAAAATGTAATTTAGTTTTTTATAATAAAAAAAATATATTAAAAATATATATATATTTTTGCATTACAAAAATATATTTTTCTGTTTGGTTATTAAGTTCATTACATTCATAAAGCCTTTTGCACTTTTTTGTTTCCCCATAACATACATCAATAATCTCTCATGCTTTTTCATGAACATGAGTCATCCATGCGTCTGTTTGGCTCCTTCCTCACCTTGACTTTAACCTCAGAAAAATCGCTTGTCTGTTCTATCTGGGTGTTTTCCAAAGCCTAGGCACATTGCCTTCCCTTGGTCTGATCTGGGCATCCAGGTCATGCAAGTCATGTTCCAATGCTCATGTCCTCCAGATGTATGTGTACTCCGTTTGGTTAGCATGTGGCTAATTTACCAAGGAAACATTAGTGTAGCCTTTGCTGCCTTGAACTGGTGAATTTCTCCATCAATCGAAACACCCTTTGTCTTGTCAGAAGTACTTACAAACATGTTCTTTATACCAGAAAGGAAGCAGCAGTAGCCTCCTGTCTGGAGCTTAATGAAGACCCCTCACGCCTGTGTCCACTGTCTTTACTTCTAGCTTCCTGACTGCGTGTCTGTGCTCTTCTTTTGGCTACAGGCTGCTGAATTAAACATCAACGTGTGTTCGTGCAGTGAATGTGCCGACTGCATCAGATCTGCCTATTGTTCTCTCCAATTACAACCAGCTCATCTAACCTTATCCAGGAGCAGGGTCAGACAAATGCAACACCTTGTTTCGGTTTAAAACAAATCGGCAATATTCATGCTGACAGGCATAGTTTTTCAATTGAGTTCAAAGGGGTATTGCATTATGGCATTCACAAATGCTGTACAAATTAGCAATGAAAATTAAGGTACAAGTAAAGTTTATGTATGTAAAACTGGGAGACTAGAGGTGTAGACATAAAGCTTTCTGTTTGATGAATTGGTGAAATTAAAAGCTGAATAGAATAGTTTGCTCATGCTAATCACAACTGCATAATAATTTAGTTTCATTGCTGATCAAGTGGTTGCCTGTGGAGTGATTATACTTAAGAATAATTAATAACAGAAGAAATGCTTCACTTTAGGGGGATGCATAATTGCCTTGTGCTGAACATATTTTATGCTACATATTCATAAAGTTTGCATTCTCATTAGAGCATTAAATAATTACTAACTGGATTTTTAGACTGTTGTGATAATCATGTTGATTAATGTTTGGATACAGCACTGAATATATATACATATTGTGAATGCTTTAAGGTCTGCATTTAAATGAGTAAGTTCTTAAATATGAATTGACCCATATCTATTTTTTGTCCTTAGCAAGTGCACAGCTCCAAGTATAAAATAAGAGCCGTTTGCATCATATTTTGTTGTATAATCTGTCATAAAATATACACAGAGCTCATTACATGGTAAAAGATGTTTGATGTTTTATTCAATTCCCAGGTTTAAATTCACAACTGGTGGTCACAGAGCTTCAGGATGTATTCTGCATCATTTTGAGACCTCTGCCAATGTCAAGTCTTGCTATATGTTATATATTTTAATTCATTTACTTCAATGTGGCCTTTCAGTGTGTGATCAATCAGAGCTATGCATTTTCATAAATGTATTTTATTCCAAGTAACAACCTCATTGCTTTGCCACTTTGATTACAGTGCAATGCTGATTTGAGGCCTTTAAAATGCATTAATGGCGAGGGGGGATTTGCATTTATATTGGATTTTCTTTTCAGGCCACATGAAAACCTGAGATAGAGCTGTGCAAACAAAGACCAAACAGCGAACACGAATCATCTGAAACACATTCGACCCCATAATAGAGTACAGGAAACCCAGTGACAGATGCTAGTGTGGGCAAAAGCAGGGCCATTGCGTTTCACAGTGGAACGAAGAGCCACATTATTCAGATGTGGCTACGGTACAAAAGTGCTGCGAAGCGACCAGTCAGAGTGTCTTTCTTCTCTGAGATGATTGCCATACAAGTGATATACACTTATACTCGTACAATAGTAGCACGGAAAATAAATTTGATTTAAGGAAAGACCAGTGAATGCCGTACAACGTTTGACAGATTACTCTGTATTACTCTGTATTATGACATTTCTGACAACAAGGGAATCTGAACAGTCCCTAAAATTTCATAAAAACCATTGCCGCAAATGAAATGTTGTTTTCCATAGATTAATACATGAAATTACATTAAATGTTAGCTAATGTCAGCATAGATTGGAGCATTGGGCATACATGTTACATTTTATGGTTTAAGTATAGTGACATTAAAGTGAACATTTCTGTCCTCTTGAACTTGAGTATATATACTGGCACACTTGTGAATGTGTGTTTATTTGCCAGAATTAGACACTGCACCCCTGCTGGGTTTGCAGGTTGCATGGTCTAAACCTGGGTACTGCCTCTGGGGTAATCTGTCCTGAAAGCCAAGTCAAAAAGAAATGAACGCTTTGTCTTTTTCTGCAAATCTGATTCAAATACTCTTCTAGCACTAAATCATAGCGGCACACAGAGTCCCCAGGGAAATTTACTAAGCGATTGGGTCCTCTGTGCTGGTTAGAGAGCAGGGCAGGGCAATCATGTCCCAAACAGGATGTATAATCTAATTCAGAAAAAAACAAAAAACACCGCAATAGCTGATCGCACTGATTTGTGCTCTTTCTGTTTCTATTAGCAACTAATGACTTTAGTGGATGGTCTGAATCACAGGAAAAACTTCAAATGGTGTGGGTACACTGACATAAGTACAGGCCCTTATGTACAAATGACGTGTCATTTTGTATGGAAGATGTTTATAAGTGGTCACTGCTGTCTATAAATGATACATTGAGCTTCACCTTTTTTGAGAATATCATAACAAACAATTTCAAGGAACATCTTCTTAGGAATTGCACAAATCAATTTTGACTGTAAACTCGATTAATTGTTTTATGTATTTTATGAACAAACACATTATATGATGAAAGAATATACATTAAATAGAGAGCCCTGTTGAGCAGTAATGGTATAATGGGGTTTTCATTTTTATACAATAAAGATTGATTAATACTTTTTAGTACTAGAGAATTTTCATCTTCAATGCTGTTAAGTCACCTGATGGATTCTTCAGCAACATGCTAGCAGTATGTAAAATAATGCTAAAACTAAAAATAAAACATTCATGATGATTAGGAAAATATTAAATTAATTATAAAAGAATATTTCTAGAAAAAAGTCTAAATGTCTATATGTGCTGTGTAACAGTTTTGCAGATGTTTCCCCGGATTCAATAATAATGAAAAAAAAAAAAAAACCCTCAAACTCAACATTGAATTATCTGTCAAAGGGAAACGAATATTGTGCTAAATTTGATGCCACTTACAGTTTCGAAACGACATCCTGCCTGTGGGCTCTGCAACAGCTCATCCAAACCCACACATTTGCCTTATTTTAATAAATGACTGGAGCATCACAGAAAGGTCTCTGAGGAGGCCCTGTTTCTGCTCAAAACAGCATCAGAACTTCTGCCTCTGAGATCCACAGAGTCTCTGTGCTACATCCTGCTCTGTCAATGCACACAGTATGCAAATCCATTGTTTACTGTTCATGTGACATTATGAAGGCATGAAAGCCAATGGGGACCCGAGGCTGTGACAAGTAACCAAGAGAGAGGGAGGAAAATGGACTAACTAATGTGAAAAAAGTAATAGGAGAAATGACAAATGATCATCCTCAGTATTATTAAGGGGGGGGGAACATGTGGTTCTAAGGAAAACTGGATAATTAACTGCTAATGTTAATTATCTTTTTTTATCTATTCTACTGCTTGATCACAAGAAGAAAAACAGTCACAGTGACAATACTGAGTGAGGTTCAAATGGTGACTGGTTTTAAATGTATACAAACATTATTATTTTCTACATTAATGCATTATGTCAAATGCTTAATAAATGGCTTAATAATTGGAGATGTTGCCAATTTAAGGCATGAGGCAAGTCTTTACTTATATTAACCTGTTAAAGCCCAGCTGTTTTTTTCCCATCCTTGCCTACTGTCTTTCAATTTAAATCTTCCAAAATAAAAGGAGTATTAAAAAGAGTATATTTTGTCCAAAATATGTGTGTTTGTACCTCATTTTAAAGGTAACAAATTCTTGGATGGAAGTTACAGCATTTTTAGTCACCTCTACAGGCCGCTGCTCAATACTGCGCGGGAAGCTTGGTTCTGCTTTTACCACAGCTGCGCAGTCCAAATGTGTTCAGAGGCCCATTTATGTTCCGCTCTCTACGATGATCTTTTAGAACCAGAGCGGACAGCAGCTTGTTTTAGAGGTCTGCCCATGCGCTCTGAGGACCACACAGCCTCAAACCCATGGATCTATGCTCAAACCACGCTGAATAAACCTGTGTGGGAATCAAGGATGTTTGCAGGTTCTACCTGAACTGAGTATGGGCAGGGAAGAAGCGAAGCACCAAGCGCCAAGTTTCAACAAACTGACTTAAAAACTTTTAGAGTCTTTGTTTGTAGCTAGGCTCTGTTCACATTTCTAATGATTAGACATTGATTAGAAATGCAGGCAGTATTTTAATAACATACTATTTTTTTAAAAAGCTTTTTTAAGCTTTCCAACATATATAGCATGCCTCTATAGCTAAAAAAATATTTTTTCCATTGGATTCAACCTAGAACAGCGACGGTGCGCCTTAACATTAGCCATTTTATTCTGTTTATTGACAGTAGCATAAACAGTACAGATTCACCAAATACAGCTATTTTAGTTCCAAACCCGATATGAACTTTTACCAGTGCAGATACTGAGAATATGTAACTATTATTCATCCTTTAAATAACAACAGAGCAGCTTTGTATAATAAAAGTTCAATTATTATGAGACGTTTTGATGTTCATTCAAAGGCCTAAACTACCAGCTCAACCAGTATCCTGTTATCAATACCCAGTACAGCTAATTTTCTTCTGGATCGGAGTTGACACATAAAAACAGTATTCATATCGTCATCACTAATAAACAATTAGGCACTGTTTATTAGTGAAAGGTTAATTAACTAAATCATTGCTTAGGAGCAAAGCCTAAGCTAGGAATTCTATGTGAATGTTGTTTCAGAGAACAAAGATACCCCAGAGAATCTTTTGTGGAGTTTCTTCAGATGTCGATAACAAGTAAAATACTCCACTTACCTATAAATTTTATATCTGGTCGTAAATCCCTGGTGGAATTTCTCCACAAAGGACAGGTAACTCCTGGAGTGGTGGAAAGGTCCCCGGTCTGAGATGAGCCAGTCATACTGTTTAGTGACATGTTGCTCAGTGGCCAATGGCTCCTGGCGCTCCTGGCGGGAAGACTGAACTGTTATATGGTCCCATATAAACAGGAAGCAGATGACCTCAATAAACCTCCAGTTCATGCTTTTTCTTAAACCGCTCTCTGTTCATTCTCGCTCCATTCTGTGGAGACCTGATGGACACAAGAGGGAGGGGAGACAGAAAAAGAGCCATTACATGACAGAATCAATTTTCAAAGGCAATGTCTTGAAGTGAGGTTAATTATATTCTAAGTGTACAAATAAGAGAGTGCCCTTGTCACTGTCACTTTATGTTGATGCCTGCTTCACACTCTCCGTGCCTTTGTGGAGTTTGGTAAAATCTACATACCCGACTGCTCTGTGTGATGAGAAGACCATTACCCTTTTGCAGATGAGCATGAAGAACGTTCTCAGTGAAACACTGTCTTTTGGTCTAATTGGTGTCATGAGCAGCTCTGACAGGGTGAGAGGGGTGCGTCATGATGTGTTATGACATCCTGCCATTACTGTGGGAGAGCTCTGTTTCCCTTTACCCACTGGTGTCAATTAGAGGCGCAACAAATGCTCAGTGAAAAATGTGACCTTAATGTATTCTCAAAAATCATCTGTTACAAAATGGGGCTTTGGTCAAGCCAAAAGGGTGTTGCGTGTGATAGAGAGCCAATACATTTGTAAAATGTCAGAATAATTAAGAAAGTAATAAAGTCATTTACTTTGGGCATTTTGAACCAGAGTTTTGAATGCATTTTGATAATGAAAACCTGTATTTATTTCTTTAAATAGCAAAATGATACTAATTTGACCACATTTCACAGGCTCCTTCATTAAACTCATAGTGTCTGTATGTTATGTGAAAATGCTTGTTCGTGCAAATGAACCAAACCATAATACTGGTGAGCAGTATTTCATGAAATCAGTTGAAAGTATCCATCCCTTTACTGTGTAGGCCCAGGGAACATTAGATACACTTGACATTGAAATAATGTTTCGAGTTACTATTAATGTGAAACAACTGATAAGAAAAGGATTTCCATCAGTAATTGTGTCAAAAAAGAACTTTGGCTTGTGGCCATAAAATAACCCCAAAGTGCCCCAATATAGAAGAAAAACTATCCCCATTTTCCTAATTTTCATACTTTATTAGAAAATATCTTAAAAGACCAGGGAAAATTTAATAGGCCTAATCTTCCTTGTTAAATAGCTGATAAATGACTTGATTGAGAAAGTGAAAGTAATTACGTCAAATCATACTTTACAAGCCCTGTGTCTCTGTTTAACATACTAAATATCAGCATGAATAATATATTAAATTGCCATTTTGTATTAAGTCATTTGAAACCATGAATATTACCGATCAGCTAAAGCTGCTGTGCTGTATTTTAATTATTATTTTGACAGAAACAAAGCATGTCTCCCAGTCTCACATTAATAAGACACAGATGCATGAGAAGAGTTAACATGGCAGTTTGGGGCTAATTATATTAGATCTGATCGGAGTTGTCATCATGAAACAATACACATAGAGGAAACTGCTAATGATATACATTTATGCAAATAATGTGCCCTGCTGATTTAAAACCTGCATTTTCATAATCAAATAAATAAATCAAATAAAACAAGGATGAGCCGACATATTCGTTTCTAGAAATGGAAATGAGAAGCACTGGTTAATGATGATGGCTAATAATGAATGTGTTTAGTAAGAAATCAGAAATTAGTTTTATTTGAATGGCAGAAGGGAATTTGAAATTATTATATCCATTTATTACATGATTTACATTTTGACCTTGATCTTTGTATCACCAATCTATACAAAGGTATAGGTCTGCAGATCCTGGATGATTTTATAAACTGAAACTCTAGGCAAGGCAAGGCAAGTTTATTTGTAGAGGACAATTCGTACACACAGCAATTCAAAGTGCTTCACACAAGAGCAAAAAAATGCATTAAAATCACAAAGACAAGCCAGACATCACGAAACCTTAATTCAAAGAAATTAAAAGGTGCCATCTATAAGGTCACATGGTGACAACAATACGATGTAGCAAGATTTTTTTTCAAAGGAAGCAGACTGATCACCTTGGGGCACACTCCTTTTAAATTTGGAATAAGCATCAAGGAGGGACTGAAAAAAAATTAAATAAAACTCTTTCCCAAGAATAAACTACTGTTCATGTGTAGAACTGCTGACTCAAGAGAAAGTGTGCAGCCGGGTAAATAAACCACTGAGGATGTGAAGGGAAATTAGCTTTGGAGGAGATAACACTTTCGGATTCTAATTGTGGCTAAGGTCCTCGAGGACTGCTGCCCACGGAACAAAAAGAGTTCAATGGCATCGCAGGGAGGGCCAAGGCATTTGGCAGGTTGGTCCAGGGACAGTTTAACCACAAGATGAGGCTTGTTTTCCCAACAAGCACCTGACTGGCCCCAGAGCTCCACCAGATCTGCATAGCAAGGCAGTTTGTTCTTAGCAATCCTTGTAAACAATGTGGATACAATGACTTAAAGTAGGTTGTTATTCTTTTCCAATGACAAAAGTATTTATACTCGATCAAGCCATGTATCCAAACTTAAGACAATCAAGAAAGAACACTGAGAAGCACAACATACTGTACAAAGCAGCATCATAATACTGTCGTAAAAAATACCCCTTTGAATCGCATTGGTGCCCTGCTGTGAAATATAGGAGCACAAATTGTCTATTTCAATGCACCATTTCACCTTACAGTTTATGACAAAGCTCGTAATTTTAATATCGCCATGGTGTTATTGCAGAGTAGATTAGCCACAATGATGGGGGAGAGATGCAGTGGATGACATTTATCCTTGAATGCACATGGTCAAAAGAGGAGGAAGTCTGCCTCAGGAAATCACAGAAAGACAAGGGAGGATTGTATCCCGCGGCCTGCTTTAAACAGCCTTATTCATGCTACAACTCCTCCTCCATTCTGGTTCATTCAAGGAAATTCAATCTCCATTCTGGTCCCGTCACTTACTCGGCCAATCAATTCCCCTGCCCCGTGTGGAGTTCTAAGTGTCCCGCTTCATTCTATAAAGTTCATACGAATGGGGAGTCTTGTTCGCCTTATTTGTATTCCAAAACCCAAGGAGGAAAGCGATCAGAGTGGAATAAAGGCGTTCATTTTCCGACAGGTACTCACTCCCCAGAGCAAGAGCTCATATATATTCCATTTCCATAACTACAGCTGTATGGATTGAGTCTTACATGGGATACACTGGGCGAGTAATGTGGTTTTGTTTATACATTCAGACAATGACAATCCAGGCTGAAATAAATGGCAAGGCCAAAATTGTACAAATCATCAGTTAGTTTTACAATATCTCACTATCACAGGATTTATGCCCTATTTTGCAATAGCAAATTCAGTATACCATACACCGAGAGCTCTATAGAACTTTAACTTCAAATGTATTGTCCACCGTAGTTTGTCGGACATTTATCTTTGGTTCACCATCACCTGGTTCACCATCCTGTTCACAGTCGACTGGTAAAGAAGCTAAAATGTTTTCTATTCATTGGCAATTATCTTCCCTGAAGTGTTTACTATTCTGTTCAGTCTGTTCTTGTTCGCCACTGTCAAATAGCCAAACCAAACAGAGATATTAAAAACGAGGACAGTTTCTTTCAGAGTATCATAAACTCTTTCCAAAATATGTGAGCTCATATGAAAGCCACGAGTTTTCTGGTCATATAGCGTATTGCATTTCTTATAGATTTCATCCACATAAACTTTGAATAGCATTCTGCTTCAAAATCACTTAATCAAGAACACATGTAATCCACAAAAGTATTAACATAGCAAAAGGAAAAAACTATGGTTTTATCAAATATTGTGCAACTGCAAATATATATTTCAATACAATTTATTTTTGTAATGCCCAAAATCACAACAGCAGTTGCCTCGAAGGTGACTATATGGGCGTCTCATAATCTCAGTTGTCTGTGTTTCTAATTTCAGAGGGTTTTTGTGTTCGCACACCTTGAAAGGTACACATTGTTCCTGAAACTCTTTTGAACAAAGCCATGATGCAACTCCATGTCTCGTCTAGGTAAAATGCAAACTTTGGTCTCAGAGGGATTCTGTTCATCGTATTCGCAGGCATCCACGTTCTAATCTACACTGAAAATATTATTCAAAATCAAACTTCATTCAATGACCCAAGAATTGGAACTGTCTGTAGAAGAGGTATAGATCTGTCCAAATCTGTCTATTTGTATTGCACATCATCCATTATATTATTATTCATTTTAATAAACTTCTTATTTTCAGAAAGTATTTTCTTTTTTTTCTTTTCTTTTCTGTTTGTCAGATGCTTGTCTGTAATGAAGATAATTTCCCCTCTGGGATGAATGAAAGTAATTTTGATAGTGATAAACTTACACTTGCATGCTTTATTCTAATATTTATGACCTCTTGGCTATGTTATGGCTGATGCAAGAAAACTCCAGTGAGGCAGTTGTATGTACTACTACAGTACATGACCCCTTGGCGTAAGAAAAATAATAAAAAATAATATTGCCCAGCTCTGAGCCCATTGAAATAACAGAGAAAGTGGTGGGGCTTTGGCTAACTTAGTTTCAACTGAATTATTTTTCTACACGCTCGCCTATGCCTTGTCTTTTAGTTTTAAAAGGGCTCGGCGCGGCACCCTGACCTTCAAGAAAACATGGCTGAGCAAGCAACACTCACCCTGATAATTAAATTCTCTGGTTGGTCAGCAACCAATCAGCTTCAGCCTGAGGATCAATGGCTTATTTTAAAGAGCAAACTAATTCACTAATGGTCAGAGTTATTCCAATTTACCTGGCGGCTGAATTATTGTGTCTAAACCTATTGTGGGAGAAGGGAGATCAATGCAGGAGGTTAGTGAGGTGGTTTTGTCATGTGGAGCGGTGCAGGCAGGAGGAGTGATCGCTGCCCGTTTGCACAGCAGAGGCAGCACAGGGGCACTTTATGAGAGCTTTCTTCAAGATGACTGTCTCTGCCATAAAGCAAAGTAATTAATAAGCTTTTGGAGCAGGCGGAGTGGCACGTGAAGCAGGCTACAGGTACGTAGCAGTATCCAAGCGTGTGACTCTGATAGATGATGCTCACCCAGGAGTAATTAGATTTAGAGTGGATTTTCATAACGCATTTCGCAACAGGGATAATAAAAAGGAATTGCAACTAAATGACAATTTTAATGCTATTTTGTTCTTGGAAGGATATTTTATTTTGTGTCTTACTTCTTTTCCTGTATTATTATCAAAAAGGAATATACCATTTAATGTGTAGTTTCCATGCCATACTACTGCCATAACTTTTAGGTCCTGTATTCTCATCTTAACATTTTTGTATTCAGCTTTTTGCACTTTTTTTTGCCTCTGTAATATTATTCTGAAATACAGTGCAGACATTTTCCACCTCAGTGCTAAAGTGAGTTCATTACCTGCCTGCTTTCGTAGTACTGCCACACACAAAAAAATATTCCTCCTTCACCTGCAGCAACTAGGCATTTTGCTTAAGGGAAAAAAAGGAATATTAGCTTGCACAGGAGAGCCATTTGTCACCACATCCACCACTGCTGCTGTATGCTACCGTGGCTGCATTACAGATGAAGATTGATCATTTGTCAGCTTGCAAATTGGCTTTCAAGTGCTTTCTCTAATTACTCTGTGGTTTTATTGATGAGAAAGCGCCGACTGCTTCCCTTCGATTTACTTCGCTGGGTGCAACCTTTGTTTTGAAATATGTTGTATTCCACCAATTTCCCCGAAAGCACTGGACTGACAAGAGATGGATACATTAAATAAATACGCAGCCCAAAATTCTTCATGCACAACATCTTCTGCATGATATACTCCTTGTTAAGACTGTGCAGAGAGATAAATGTAAGATTATAAAGAGCAAGTTGTCACTCCCTGAGGTGGTCACACTGGAAATGCATCCACACGAGCCCAGACATGAATCAGGTCCAGGGAGCATGTAACTGACACTTTTCGCCACACACGCTCTCATTGCTCATGCATGTAAATGTCAAGTGATGTTATCCAGTGGCTGCCCTTAAAGGCTGCCGGCCAGAAGGTGTGAAGAGGAGATTTCTCCGATGGGTTTTAAATGCATTGAGAATCATCTGTTCAACCATATCGTCTGTAGATGTTTGACATTTAACACATAACTATTGTGTTAGGTATTCAAAGGCTGTCTACTGTGTGACAATCAGTGCTGGGAAGTAACTGACTACATGTACCGAAAATACGTAATTCAGAATACTAATTTTGAGAAACATTATTCTGGTACAGTTACTCTTTCCTTTTGGTAGTTTTCAGAATCTAGTTACTTTTGTAAAATCAGAGGAATACAATGTTGTATTTGATAATGAAATTTAGGCTTCAAACTGCACAGTATTAGTCAGAAAAATGGAAAACGCAGCTCTTGCAGTGAGTGCATGTGCAATTTATCCTCCTAAAATTTGTGATAAAGGTTTGCTTTTCTTCCAAAAAAATGCAGAACAAACAGTGAAACAAAAACAAAAAGTCGTTTTAATCCTATGTTGTGTGTTCACACTATAATATAATTCAACCCAATATAATTCAACCCAACGCAATAGTATTCTAAGTATTCAGAATAGTACTCTGATGAGAACAAGTGATGGAATGCAGTATTCTTCTCAACACTGGTGACAATGGCGTTTGGACATTTCTGTTGACTTCATGTGTGTGTTTACGTTGATGCAAAGCACCTCAAATTGCACAAGTTCCTTACTTAACAAAGCCTTTTAGTATTTGATCTTACCAACATAATAAATAATGCATAGTAAAGCCAGAATTACGTCTTTCAGCTGTACGTAAAAGGGAAAAATTTAATAGCATTTTAACAAATGCATGTTTTTGATTTGTTGATTTTTGATCTTTACAGTAGTTAACTGCATATAGACGTTTTCATATTATGCACTTGACAAACAATCATAGAAGGCACATTGCTATAATCACTGGCAGAATTACACAAGCTCCATTCTCTGCCCCTCAATGTGTTATAATTGCTTGTGTCTATAATATGTTATTGAAATTGCAGATCAGTGAGTAAGGCTGGATGTGGTGTTGCACAGCAACTATGTGCAGCTGGAATTCAAATGCACTGCTTTTTTACTTTTGCTGGCATATGTGGGGTATGTACCCTTACCAGAAGGTTTCATTAGCACATTTTATTTCAGTCACATGGTTTTGAAAGGACTAAAAAAATGTTAGTCATTTACTCATCCAGGTTTTTTATCAAACGAGGTAGCAATGTAGTCTGGACAGAACAATGTGTTGTACCCATCTCCTTCCCACCGGCATACTAACGACTTGTTCAGTGAGAGGAAGCAGGACAGAGAGGAAAATATTTTGACAGTACATTTTTGTGTTTTCATGCTGCTGCTCTAACCTTTTCGTGACAAACCATTCTCACATTTTTCTGTAGGGGGCGGAGCTCCTGACAGAAACTAAACAACAACTGCTGTCCTCACTGGCATTATGTTCACTAAGCTTTTGTCCAGCTGCAGCGTGTTATTTTTGTTCATCTTTGCCTCTCTCTTTGCTCTCTGTGCACTCTGATGCAACACCTTGCTCGCATTTCCCAAGGAGGCTTTTCCTTTGATTTGAGCTCTTGCAATTTACACTTGTTAATGTACTGTGCTCTATATGTTGAACCATTTGAGATATAAAGGCATTTTTTGGTTCCCTATCACTTATCTGACTCTGTAGTCAATCATAATCTGACATGTCCAACTTTCAATCATTAACTCCACCACATCAGCCAAACCAGCTGGCTTCCCTACTCCTTCCTCTTCAACTTCTTCTTTGGAAACAGTAAAGTCTCTCCCCAAAACCATTGTCACGCTGATCTAAACTCTAAGTCAATTCCTTAAAAAAATATTGCATGTTAATCAGTTAGTTATTTCTCCCCTATTTTCTATGGAGCACCCAAAGGCTTTACCAATCCCTGCATTTCTCACCTCATATCTCCCCAGCATTATCCTGTTTATTCAATGATCCAATTTTGCCCTTTGATGAATGGGTAACTGCAGGAACTTGGTGCAAGGGCTTCCTTATCAGACTGACCGCCTTGTTTTGGAAGCACAAAAGGAAAGAGGAGTTAAGAAGGTGCTCAGTGCCTCCTATTGTTTCTTATTCAGAGCTATAAATATGTAGAATGAAAAGGAAAGCAGCGGAACAGGCACAGACAGTGGCTTCCATAAATCAGCAAAATCTGCAGAGACGTGGAGCAGATGGCGAAAATGGAAAAAAAGCTGCTCCCATCTCAATTCCTTGCAGATTAAGCAAAAGCAACACTAAACTGCACTGTACGTCCTGTGCCAGTACTTGCATGAATATCAAAAATTGTACTGGGGCTATCGATTTCTCTACCAGACAGAAGTGAAATGTTATTAGCCCAGTGTCATACTCAGGGGTGTGATTAAGAGCAGGAGTGAGAAAGCAATTTAGTATCAATGAATGAATAAATTTATAACAACTGAGTTGCTACTGCACAGCATAGACTGTGTTCTATTGCAAAGGTGTATTTACATGATTTCTTTTTCTAGTTTTCAAATATTGTTTAAATTTAAGTAATGGTGACCCATATAAACGCATTAATAATAACTTTACATGGTATAATGATCCTGGGATAAATTTGGATTTAATTTCAGATCACTGCAAAGTAGAAAACAAAACAAAAACACGCAACCACCTTACCTATCCCAATTCCTTATCCATTGACTGTCTTAAAACTTAAGATAAAGAATGCGTTTACATAAAACTAATTGGGGGCAGGTTTCATCGAACTGTTTCATGCGTCCCTGGTCTCCATGTCCTACATCCTATAGATAAATCATATCATACAGGAATAGCCTACAGAAAAAAACAGCCAAACTGGGATAGGCAATGAGACCTGCAGAAAAGCCCCAGAGCAGGTGTCCTTTATCTGCTCCCTCATACACTGACATCCACACAGCACATGTGTGAGCAAAGGCGCCCAAGCACACACTTTAGGCCTGATATGACTAAAAGGATTTAGGATTTCTGCTGAGGGAAGGAGTCTTTCTTTTGGGGCCATACTTCATCTCCTCTTCCAGGAAGGTTATTGTTGGCAAGAAATGTACCCTTGATATGGGTTCTGCCAACCCACTTGTACCCATTGGCCATGTTAGGATTAGAAATACACTGCTCTTGACCTTTTGACTGATTATTTTCCCACTGTCCTATTCTTCCTCTTCCACTGCACTGACCTTTTTGAGAGCTGTAGTTCAGGGGCTTTTGCCACAAGGCTTACACTCTTTATGCTACTCTGTAATGTGACGGTACGGCTTTCAACAAAACAGAGGTATAACATGTTCACCTAACTTTAAACTACGGGTAGGCAATATTGACAAAAAAGTAGTCAATTGCATTTAATACAATTGAATGGCATGGTGAGTTGTTAGCACAACAAAATTTGAGATAATTATATTATATGTACTGTATGAGATTTGACATGTTTGGTTAAATAAATTCTGCACTTGCCACATGCCATTTCTTCAGTGTCATTTGACTCAAACATAGGAATCCGAGTTTAAACTAATTTCTTCAACAGAAAAGTACCTGGCTTCATGTTGAATTATTTACAGTCTTGTTTCTTGATGGCTCCCTACTTAAACCAGAGCTGTTTTAGGCTACTTCCTCTGCATGTAGAAGTGCTATGTACCTATGGCCCCGCACTATGGCACTTTTTGTGCTTGCTGGTGTTCCTTGAATATGCCACGTTGCCTCTTCAGTGCCCTACATTGGTGTCATGTAGGTGTGCTGAGCATGCACAACACCAGAGAGGATAGTGCTCAGGCATGTTCCAGCTGGATCACACCCTCCATCATTAAAACTAACAACAGTGGCTATATCAGCAAGGTGCCATCCAGGTCTCAGGGGGCTGGCAGGAGCATGTGAGGGGCTCTTAATCACAATTGTGTATGCAGAGTGTAAATGTATCAGTGAACGTCCTGTTAAACATAGTTGATCAACGTCAATAGGACATTGTATGTTTCTTTTGCTGAGAAAGAAGAACTGCAATATGGATCAATAAACCCAGACATGTAAAGGTTTCATTACTTGGTCTTTTGATTACTATAACTCAACTTTCTTTTTTAAAGAATTGTTGCATAAATTAGAAATGTGGAAAATGTTATAAGGATGCTTGTTAAAATACAATAAACTAATATGCTTAGAAGTGGGCAATATATCAAAATAAAAATGTTTTTATTTTGATATGTTAATTTTGTGAACGTTGTTTTGAAGATATGAAAATGTTGTATTTTTTCCACAGTAAATATTGTTTATAGTAAATATAGCCCAAATTTTATCGGCACTGCCGAGGTAATCGCACTTCCAGTCACGGGGAAACTCCATTGGTTTAAATGGAGAACGAGAGAAAAGTTTCACAGCTAAATATGCTACAAAGTAGATTGATTTGTGTCAAATATCCAATATTCATATGCACCATAAGTCAATAATGCACCGGCTTTTTAGTTGGTGTAGAACTTATTTTCTCTCGAGGTCGGCAGCACTATGGTAACTAATACATGCGGAAGGAAGATTATGTCGTATGGCGGCGCACAGACGGGCTTCCGGAATAAGGTGAATCAGGTGATATTTTTTGCACTTTGTCTGATAATCAAACCAAAAGACATGTTTAACACATTTCTGTTGAATTGACATAATTATTGAGAAATGCATTTTTGTCAATATTGCCCAGCCTCTTATATACTTGTCAATATTTTTTTCAATAATGTATCCAGTTTTGTGTTCTAAGGTGTGTTCACACACCACATCAAAACTGGAAACACACCAGGACTATACAAGTCTGAACGCACTTTTTGTCTGTGATCACTTTTCAATTTGAAAAATATATCCCATGATATACAACAGATTAAATTCACAAAAGATCTGTGAAACAAAGCAAAATAAAATGCAGAATCCAAAACGTCATATAAATATGATCAAATATCTAATAAAAAATGTTCCTTTTGAGATATAATAGATCAATAGCAACAGGTTACAAAACCTGTTAACCTGCCACAAATAAGCTCATAACAAGTCACTAGCAGCCAGCACATTCAGGATAGAGAACAGTGGGAACACAATATATCTGAAATAGCATCACATGTATAATTGATTTGCTGGGATTTGCTGGAATTAACCGTAACAGATGTGTTATGGGGCAGTGTTGGGAAAGCCACTATACGCAGGGGCTGATTAAATCATATGAGATGCCTCTGTGTTTGTGAAGTGCGCTGTGCATCTTATTCCAGGCAGCGCAGTGTCAGCATTTTGATTCAAGCACAAATCTGACTGAAACACAAATCATCTCCCTGTCTGCTACCGGCAAAGCTTGTAAGCTTTTGCAGGCTTTTTGTGCTAAAACTGCATTTCAGCCTTTACAAATAGGTCTACTGTGGGCTGATCTGTCTAAACAATTAACCGCTTACTCAAACCCAGATTCAAATATAGCAGTAAGAGCAGTATAATGAAAAAAGAGAAAGACTTGGTGCATGAAGAGTCCATTTTATTTTGCAATTTGGATCGAGTTTCGAACAGTGTGGGTTGCCAGGTTGGCACCGGGAGACTGCTGAGAAAACAAATTATTCACATCAAGTGACTCTATTAATGAATTTGTGCCAATACCTCTTTGGTGTTGATCGAGAGTAACAACCGTCAGTGACTGAATAATTTAAAAATGAAGCCAGTTTGGTACAATGTTAGTATCACTTTCTCCTCAATCAGAAGATTCAGATGGGAAACACTTGACAAATCAATGCAACATGAATAAGACATCTAATCAACTACCATTTAGCCCCCACCTACATCTTTGTTAGAGTGTTATATGTGTGTAATATGCAATTACACCAAAGCTTGATGCAATTATATTCTGCCATTCACAGTGTGAAGAGAAAAAACAACCCCACAGGGTGACACATAAAGACCTTTTTCTGTGTATGAAAGTGTATTTCATATTATTGAAGCAACCAAAGTTCATTTGAAGAAAAAGGAAAACAAAAACAATGCATGCAGCAATGTGAATAAGAAAGAGGAAGCATCCAGATCATTAAATAGGGAGTCCAAAGCAGTAACTCTAGACCTATAAGCTATACTGTATGTCATTATTACTTTATTTTTTAACATCTACTACTATTACAAAGTGCCATATAAATCCTACAAAAACATTTGGACATTCCCTTTGTAAAAGCTCCCTTTAACCCCTCTTCTGTCTGAAACCTCTGTGGATTTTGCAGCGCCAGCTCCATAATTGTCCTCACTTCCTCAACCCACATCTCTTGTCAGCCCTTTTCGCCTTTCTCCCCTCCCTGGTGTATCGCCCACTCGCACCGTGCCTGTCACCCCAAATCCCTTAAAACAGGATCAGGGCAGTGCCAATTGTTCCCCCACCTCTAATAAGGTACTTCCTTATCGCATATGATAACTGGGTGTCAAGATTAAAGAATGTCATTGCTGTTTCCAGGCATAGATGGGTTGAGGAAATAGTGCTGTGTAATTACTGATAAATTTGGCACATGGGTTGTCTTCCCCGTACACCTGGCCTGGATGTCAAACGCGCAAATACTGAAGCAATAGGGGGAAAAAGTTGACCACGGAAGCCAATTTTCCCACTGCTGATATTGCACTTAAGTTCAGCCAATTCAGAGCCAATTGACTGACTTGGGGTTTTACTCAACCTCCAATGGCCTGCGTTTTTTAAAAGTGATTCTCTCAGCTCTCTGAGGCAGCAGAGAGTAGAGCACAATAGTACAAGTTCACCCTGCACGAAATCAGGAAGCTATTCTGTAAGCTCAATTTCTAAATGTGGTGCAAGCATTAGAAGCTCCAATCATTTAGAATGTAGTGAGCAGTGCACATGTAAGGACAGAGGCAGGCAGCAGCTGTGGGGCCAGGCCAGCTGGCTGGTGCTGGTCCAACCACTCGACACTGGACTGCCAGGTGGTATCCTCTAGACATGGTAGAAGAGGAGCAGTGGACTGAGACCAAATCAAAATACAGCTAAAGGGGTCTAGTATGTGTTGTTTTCATTTATAATTAAGCATGACACTGGTACTTTAATAATACACATTATTTGAGAGTCAATTAAAACAAAAATTCAAATGAACAACTTAAAGCTGGGGTACCTGATTACCTGGTAACTGTGAAAGGAGGAACATATAGAAATCTGTTCAACAACTTCCAAGCTTTCGCAAAAACCTTTGGCATATTGCTTTCACGTGCATGCATTTTCGAAGTTAAGCTAATCTTTATTGTCCGACAAGTTTGCATTGATAAAATGTTTCAGATGCGGAGAGAGCGCAGTGGTTTGATTTTGACATAACCTACAGCTTAATTTTACCCATTTGGAAGAAAAAAGGGTACTGCAGCTTTAACTGAGGGTTATTTTGGTACAGTAATAGCAGTTGAATAGCAAGCCTGTAGAGGTGGTCGTGCATATTTTTGACCTGAGCAGCCATTAAGAGACCGATACAGTCGGCCTAATGCATGTATCTACAGCCTGAAAGGTTCGTTTTCATGTGAGTGACCTAAAAAGTACTTACATTAGTGCGTTAACCTAGAATTTAATGTGAGTCTTCCTTATGATCCAATACTGACCCTCTGCAATTGTATTGATTTTATGCCATGTGCAAAAGCCGGCAGTGAATCTGCTGAATATATTGTACATGATTCTCAAGAGCCTCAGTAGGAGTAGTACATGTTCATAAAATCATGAAACAGAACTGTTTTATATGATGTACTTTCAGAATTGTAACCTTTAAGCTCTCTGTTTTTCTACATAAGTTTAGAAATGTTCATCTTAATAAGTTTATAGTCCTGAATGACCAATTATTATTATTCTTTATTTATTATTTATTTTACCAAGTTAGTCCAGCTGAGGTTTGCACTCTCATTTTCAGGGAAGTCTTGGCCCCAAAGAGGACACTATTGTAGAAAAATCAGAAACTAATCAATACTACAACTAGTATCATAATACTCATTTGAACAAGTATCAATATTTAAAAAAAAAAAAAATCACATAAATCAGACCATAAAACAGTTATAGAATTGTCTTGTAAATCAAAACTAATATAAAAAGTGAGAGAACACATGAAAAATTACAGTATATTGTCTTTTATTATAATTATCCTTGTGGTATAAAAATTCAGTATTGAGTAGAGCCAATTCAATTTTGAAATGTTATTACTGTGACAACCCTATCCAATTTACATGTAATGGTAATGGTAGAACATGCAAACTCCACACAGAAAGGCCCCGGTGTATTTTTGATGAGGATACAGCATCATAGCATTGACAGCTCAAAGACAACATTTATATAATACTCACAATGTGCAAAGGGATGAAGTCTGAAACATTTTGTGCGTGTGTGTGTGTGTGTGTGTGTGTGCGAGTGTGTGTGCGTGTGCGCGTGTGTGTGTGTGTGTGTGTGTGTGTCGAGTGTGTGTGTGTGTGTGTGTGTGTGTGTGTGTGCGTGCGTGTGCGTGCGTGTGTGGTGGGGACTTAGTAACTAAAATTAGGCAGCTACACGCTGTCTGCATGTATTTCTCATCAAGCCAGAAGAGTGAGCCAATTGCTGCTTTCCGATTGGCTGCGCTTGAGCTTACCGCCTAAATTTCACTTCAATGTCTGAAAAAAGCTCTTCTAAAACTGTGCAAGTGCTTAAAATGAATGCATGTGGATATCAACGATGTGCC
The DNA here is from genome assembly GCA_015082035.1 of Chaenogobius annularis. NCBI lineage: Eukaryota > Metazoa > Chordata > Actinopteri > Gobiiformes > Gobiidae > Chaenogobius > Chaenogobius annularis. Next base: position 530,862 of record BJKM01000266.1, on the reverse strand, counting down.
AAAGGGTTTGTGAGAGTGAGATAGTTTTAAATACCTACTTCCTACAGAAAATAAGGTACCCCAGCTTTAATATAATATGATATACATTCATCTTTTTTCACACATATAGTGCAGAAACTATTCATATTTAAGCCTATATAATCTGTATAGGGGCCATAAACAGGCATGGATTAAGGTTTGGCGCAAATCACTGTAAATTGGCAAAAAAAATTGTTTAGATTAGGCAAAAATAAAAGTAATGAGAGGGTCATTGAAAGTAATAACATGTTTATTGCCTTTTAATCTCTTTAGAACCTGCAGCAAATCCATTTTATATTCAATAAGCGTTCTGAAGGATAATTTTGCCTTCCGGTGTGAATGAGACTTTGAATGTAGATAGTATAAAGGCTTTAAAAGCAAAGTTTTAACAAGATTATACCACCACCACCACCACCACTGTAAATACAACCCTTCAATGCCAAGCGCGGCTACATAACAATATGAAGCACTTGTTACCATAGCAGCAACATTATGGGCGATTTCAGTGATTTCAAATGGATGGATAGATTTTTTCACAAGCAAAAGCAGTGCAGGAGACTTGAACCGCCCAGCCACATACTGCTATAACATTTTAATTGTTTGCCAACTGGGACACATACGATTGGCATCTGTAAACATGAAAGCTTTGTGCAGTAAATTCTAATTAATATACATAAGTCCCAGCGTGGCATGTTTTATCAGTGTACACACAGCCACACCTGGAGGATTTTACGCACCGGCAAGGTCAAGAACATAAGCAGAACTATAAGCAGAACTATAAGCAGCACTATAGGCAGAACTTGAGCTGTGTCAGGTCATTTCCGGGGCTCTATAGAACAATGCCTTTTACTGTCCCAAAGTCATACAACATTTTGTCCTAGAGGATATTTAGTAGTAAACTATAAAATGCATAGAACATTATTTTACATTTTGTTTGTTGTAAAATGAAATGTTGAGCTAAAATAGCTTAATAATAGCTTAATAATAGAATGGGCGGAAAGAGGAGTCAGGTGAAAACAGACATTTGAGCAATCACGGCTCGAATGCAAGGAACACTGTCAAGGTTAAAATTTTCTTTAACTTTTTACTCTTAATATATGCATGTGGCATGTCACGCTACAGTCACATAATATGGTTTAAGTTGCAATGGTGTTCTTTTATCATTAGCTTATCCAGAGTAGGCTCTTGGGACAACGGTTGGAAATTAGCCTTTGGCTGCAATCCGGTGTGACTACATTCATGTCGTATCATGTCTGTCCATCAACATGTGCTGTTCCAATCAAACAAACAGACGAATAAATACAATTAAATAAATAAATGTGATTCATTGATTTAGTGGTTTAAAAGTGAATAATTTAATCAAAATGTAGTGTAACATAAACAAAAGTATGTTTAAAATATGAAAATGAAAATTGCTCCTGACTTGCAGTTATGATACTATAAAACAACACTATATAGATTATACTTTAGATCTTCTAATACCATACAGGGCCAGCAAAACTATGTATAATGCAGATGAAAATGAGACCTCAAGCCCTCACAGAAAATTGGCAATTGCAAAAAGAAAATTCACGAAGGTCTGGTCACAGCTGCTCTTCATCTCCATACAAATTGGGGCCCTGAGATATTTTAGCTCTGAGAGGGCACCATTTTGTTTAGAATGCTTCAGACACAACTCCGAGACTGGAGCGGATCAAATTACTGTATAGTGCTGCAGGGAGCATGGGGAGGCAGCAGTGAAGCAAATTAAGTTAAAGGTTCTATGTGTAATAGCCAGTGCAGTCTGCTATTGTTGAAGACCACGACAAATCAAAACATCTTTCCCAAAACATGCCAGAATAGACCAGGCCAGTGTTTCCAATGATAAATGGTCAGAGTTATTGCTATGCATTATCTTCTTTTCACCTTTTGTAAGTAATAACTTCCTGACAGAGCTTTATAACGCATGGTTGGAGTTTTATGTTAGCCTCTCTCCCAGAGTATTGAGAGGCTAGAAATTAGGGTTGTCGAGAAAAAAAACAAAAACGTATCACTACAAGGGAAAACATTAAGTGAGACAAAACTGGACCTTTCCTGAATACCGTAGCTTTAGAATGGTCTTGATATATCAGAACTAGTAGAACCATGTGGAAATTCTATTGAAACTATTATTTTGGGTTGGACATTACATTCCAATGTCTAAAAAAATACAAATGAAACAACATTTTTTTATGATTTTTTATGACAAGGCCACTGCTTGTCATTTGGGTGCCCTAAGCAGACATGCTTAGTGGTCCCCTTATACCACCAACCCCCTTCGAAATAAAAAATAATAAAATAAATGTAGAGGCTATTTAATTGTATTTATCGCTTAACTTACGATCCTACGGGGGTCTGGGGATCATAAAATGTCCTATATTCTGATGCATTTTAGATGCAATAATAATGTCAACGAAAGTAGATGCAGACAGCATACAGCAGTCTCATTTTGACCCTGAGCTTGACCCTTTAAATCTATGCTGGGGCAACACAAATTTGTCTTTCTTCGGATACAGCCCCTTTAAATAACGTATCTTTTGTTTTATTGTGCAGAAAATTACTTTCAACAATTGTCTGGTTATTTGTTGAGTCACACACAGACCAAGAAAACAAACAGTGGCTGCCATGGAAATCTGTGTTCTGAATGACTAGTGGTTCATAACAATAAAATTGTCACTATTGTGGTGATTTGCAGAACCCACTTCTACTCCACTGTGGCTTTCCAACATATTGGATTTCATTTGGCGGCAGACACAATCTGAAACCAAGAAAAAAAATGAATGTAAAATCCTTCTTTTGAAAATATTTAACAATAATCCTTGCCTATCATTGTTGCCATTTCATCACAATGAGCAAATGTTTTAAGTAAATTCTCTACTCATTTCCTCCGGTAAAATAGAACCATTTAGCTGTTACTCTCTTTCAAAAAGGTTTGTGTTTACTTGATGAAATTTGTGGATTAGATTTTGGATATCTTTTGCTTTTTATCAAGATGTTGGAACTCAAAAATGATTTTTTTTTTGTGATAACAGCAGACTATAAGGTCATCAGCCCCAAAGGGAGGTCAACTTATCCAGCCTTTCCAAACACTCACAGCATCAGTAAGGCTTTGTCACGTGTCAAGAAGGCACCCTCTAGTTTGGTTCAAATAAAAACAGATATTTTTTGTTCTCACCTCATGGGACGCAGCCTTCTGGCCACTAGTTTCAGCGAGTACCAACATAAAAAAACATTGCTTAGAAGAAGCGAGCTTTTGATCCAGCTATCCAAAGTCCAACACTGTTCCATCGCTAGCAAAGGGAATTCATAATTAAGAAGTTGGACAGAAAGACAGAGTTTGCACAAGGTGAGCAATTGTTTTATTTATTCCATTTCATTTTCTTGGAGCTGTATTTATTTACCCACACTGAAGACGTATTGTCACAAGAAGAGGACAATTTATGAGTAAATTGCAAAGCCGTTGACTTCGGCACAGGCAGTTATATGTTCTCTTTTGAGTCCTCGAAAGCATCATCTACATCGGGTCACATACATAAGCCCTGACACAAATATGGCTTTAAGCAACTGTTGTATTTCAGTTTTGGCAAACGCGTATGGATTGCTCTTCCGCTGAATATGATTATATGTTTGCTGTTGAAAAGACCAGCAGATTGAACAGGACAATCTGAATAAGCTAATAATATACACTAAACAATGCAAATGGCTAAGTCGAAGAGAAATATGCAAATATGCAATATCTAGATTTCAAACACTGAAAATGTTTCAATTTCGATGAAACAACAGACAATAGTGGTTACTGTGATAGCATTTGAGCAACGATTGATTTCAGTGGATTTTGGACACTTCTAAACACCTGTCACTTTAACTACAATTTAATCAATCACTCACTGCACTATATCTGTAAATTTAACTGTCATTTTTTGTGTACATAGGAGGCCTATTTTTATTTGTTTTCTTGAACGCATGCCCTTTTGTATTTCATATATGTTGTTTTTATTATTGTTCATTGTTGTATTTTGCACCGAATCACCAAAGCAAGTTCCTATGTTTATGAATTTTGTTCATTGACAATGGCAATAAACCTTTCTCTGATTCTGAGTGATTAACTTAAAATCATCAACTTACTTTTTGTTAACAACAAGGTTAGATGGTGGCATTATTTAGGAGGCAGTTAGCTAAAACATATCTTATATTTATAGTTAATCATAATATCATTCATATAATATAAACATAATAAACACTGAATATGTACTTCTATAACTTGCCCAATGTATTTCAATGGCATTTTTCTATAAATGATGACCTATTTATTTAATGAAATAAATAAACTACTTTAATCTAGCCTACATTACAAAATATGGTACCACAGCTTTCGTCATCTTTGAGACATTTCCGATGAGTGGTATATTTTATTGTTCTTCTTGCTATAAATACAGCAAAGCAGCCCCATTATCGAAAGACTGCAGTGACAATCAAGACAACAATGTTGCAGCAAATGCAGATAATGCTTCAAACAGCAGCAGCTTGTCTAATTCCATTGAGCTGCTATCAGTATCAGGCACACTTATCTCGCCTTTAGGCCAAACAGTGACACCTGGTGAAGAAGAGCGTGAGCTCCCCTCGCAGTCAGCCAGGAGAACAGCAATCAGTGCAAGTTGAGGGAACACGCCACGGTAACTTTCGTCAGCGTCGAGGTGTCGCGCGCACACACGCGCACCAGCCACTACACAACTATAATCGACACAAGATTGAGTGCATATACATAAGTGATGCCAGAGGACTATCAGTTTGATTGCAATTCATTACGTAAAGCTACTGAATCAAAGAAATAAAAACATGTATAATAAATTCAATAATACAGGAAGCAGGCCCTATCTGTAACTGTGATGGCACAACGATCAATTTAGTCAAAGGTGAATGCGCTTTCCGGACCGGGGTTAAAAAAATAATAATAATAAAACAAGAATAAAATGAGCCTGAACTCCACACATATATGGACGCTTCCGTTGATTTGGCCTATGCTTGATACTAACACACCTTGACTTTTGCCTGACGGCTATTTTGACTCGCTATGTTTTAGTAGTGTCATTTTGAGCAATTATATGCGCGTTTCTTTTCTGCAGCATCGCGTCGTCCAAAGATGCTGGCTCACACGGCTCGCGCACACAGCAGCCAAGTGCACATCATCAATAAAACAACTCATTTGCATAATGTTTCGCTACTGTAGTCCTATAACACTGGAGGACGGTTCGTAATCATTTAAAAGGAGAGTGACGACATTGAGCCAAAGCGTGGCAGCAGCGTGAAAGGACACGTTTCAAGACGGGGGTCAGTGTGAATTATGAAGGCGCACATTTAGCCATAAAAGGGACAAAAACCGGCCAGCGCAGTAACAACATGCTGACCACGCATCATCGCCATAACTGTGCCACTGTGCTGCGTAAAGCGCGATCTTCCTGTTCTCTACCTCGTGGTCAGACCCCCAAAACATTCATCTCATAAAAAGGTGCTGTTCTCAGTGTTATGTCTTACCTAAAACTGACTCTCCCCTCTTCGCGGTAGCTGCGGTCCAAGGTTTGTTAGTTGTCGAGCCAACAACTTCTGCTGTAGCATATGTATCCAGTGCTCATGCTGGTGGCTCAGTCGGTGATGTTGGATTGCGGATGGTTTGGCAATCCTTTTCATGCTCAAGGGGAAAAAATCCTCTTATTCGGCGTGGTCTCTGGCATTGGCGCGCTCTAGGACGAGAAGAAGGGGAAAGAAAGATAGGAAAATATAACAAGTAGCGAAGTCCGTCAGCGGGGAGAGAGGAAAACGGAACTCTCGGGATGATTAGGGAGATTTATGCCGACGTGTTTTCTTTTAACTGTTTTTTTTTTTTTTTCTTTCCGTCGAGGAAGGAGGAGGAGCACAGACCGAGGGCGAGAAAGGGGAGGTACAAAGAATACAGTCGCGTATTGTAGAGGACGGTCGTAGCAGACAGTAAAAGGGGTGGGTCCGGGCGTGAGGAGGCGGAAGAGAGGCGCGAGGGAACCGAGGGTGGGTTGAGGATAAAACGCGGTGTCGTGACTTTTTTCTGCTTCCCGGTAAATGTTTTGCACAGGCAGCGCGCACGGACACACGGATGTGGTCACCAGAAGGAATGAAGGTTCAGATGTGTTAAACACAAAGAGGAATTGTATGGTTTAAATTAAGACTTTGTAGTCTCAATAACACGTGTAGGATGTGCTTTGCTTTGTGTGGTGATTGTACACATGGTTGCACCAAAGAAAAACACACTTTTTCCATTTTTTTATGGTAAAGGCCCAAGGGACAGACTTATTTTAACAAGCGTTGGGCTCTGTCGCTGTCCGTAGTACTGAAGTAGTACTACAACCAATTTAGCAAAATAAACCTGCCAACTTTCAGCAGATAACAGCAGTTATAGTTAAATATAAGTTTAACATTAAATTAAGATGTCTATTTTTGTTTTAGCTTCTTCATTTTAGTTGTCTCGAATAGTTTTCTTTTGAAATTAGTTGTGACCGTTTACAACATATCAGCTGATCAAAATAAATGTTCATGGCAGAAAACTGCAAATTTGCTCTGTGTAGCTTGAACATTTACTAGTTTATCTCATCAATAAATTTCATTCTATAAATAATAAATCTATACACATACTTCAGGCCTTGCGAAATGTGTCGTCTTCTTGTGATCACGTCCCTGGACATGACTGGCTTATAAGTAATACATTTAATATATTCAGACAGCAGTAGTGGACAGCCCTCACTATAGTCCCCCAATGGTCCTCTCAGAGTCAAGTGTCTCGAGCATCCACCACGGGCCACAGAAAACGTGCTACTGCTGCTGTTACTGCTGCATGGAAGTCAATGAGGCTCAATGGATTAATGCAGTCATTACCAAATCATTAGAGTGGAAGTGGTGCTGACACGTGACAGGTTTTCTTTGCCAGAGTAGACACGAAGCACTGCGGGTTGGGTCAAATGGTGCAGCATTAAAATCCAATTGGCCATAGCTTTTATAATGCAAAATAGCAGCATTTTATCGGTTTCTACTTGGAAGATGGTTTCTGCCGATGTAAGTACATTTCCTGCCCTTTCTGTGGTATGTGTATCTTTTCTTGCAAGGAGACATATAAAAAGTGGGAAAGAAAGAAAAGTGTATTTTTCATGACATGTAGATTGTGAAGGAAATTGTGCTGATAAGGAGGAGAAGCCCGCAACTAAACTATTGTCACCATTGTTGACCAGTGACTCTCAAATTTTTCAGTGATATTTGATCAAAATAAAAAATAAACACAACTCGAACTAAACCATCCGTAAAGTCCAACAGAATTCACTTAAAAATTGTTGCAAATTTAAGACTAACCCACTTTTAAACCAGAATTAATCTCAAACTAACAAAGAAGAAGATCTATGCAAAAAGTGGCGTGGGAAATGCAATTCAGTGCATGATAATATTAAGTGAAGTTTCACCCTGTCTGGCATGGAGTAATTCATTACGAATCACAAAAAAGAGGTGAATTTAAGGGTTAGGGTGCTGTCTCTGTCTGTGGGTCTGAAATGTGAATAATTTGAAAGGATGTTCAATGAATTGCTAGAAGTTCAACCAAAATTATCTGTAAGATAAATTAGAAATGTTTTATTAAATCAATAATTAAGTCAATTAAACTTTTTAATAAGTCTAAAGCACATACAAGAAAATGCACTTACTTTGGAACAAACTATGGGACAGCATACTTTGACAGGCATGATCTAATTATTGGTCTCTTATGCCACTATATGCCACTCTAACCTGCTCTTTATCTGCAGGCTGTCGAGCAAAAATACAATTTGGTACCGTACAGACTGGGCTCCATTATCCACATAACAGCAGTAATTGTGCCATATTTAACCCCAGCTGAGACACTAAAACCTTTGTATGAGCCAGATTTACTTGGACTTTAATGATCTCGAATCGGGCTCCTTGTTAGAAGCCTTGCAGTGAGTTTTCCCTTCTAGCTGCCCAGAAGAATGTTCACACCTGGTTAGATTGACAAGCTCGTAATGGCTGATCTCTGAGGTTTAGGCTACACAGGCGTTTCTATGGCGTTAGTGGCAAGGCTGTCACAGAGTAAGCAGACCTCTCACAGCCACAGCCATGACAGCAAAGACACATGTCCAAGTAGCCAGCAGATCCATCACTCGTCAATTTTTTTCTCCTTTTCGTTCCAGGGAAGTGCGAGGGTCAAAAGTATGAAGCGCGGATGAATGAAGATGACAACATCGTAGCATTTATGCCACTCTAATGAAAGTTATCCCTGCAAAGTTTCCTGGGTAATAGGACCATCAGATCAGAGAAAAGAAATGAAATGTAACCTCTGAGACAAGGCCATCCATGAACTGACAATTTTGGGACGATAACAACTTCTAGAAAATAGTTAATTGAGTAAACTTTTCACTCTGGAACAAAGATGCAGTAGAAATCAGGCAGTTGATTGCTAATGACAAAAGTTCTAAATAAAAGATCATCATTTCTCTTGTCAGAGTCATAGTACTGTCAAGGAATCATATTACTCAACTTTACACCAACTACAAATTGAATCTTTCCTTTTGTGTATCCTATCATTTATATACAGAAATATTAAAAACCACATACTAACATACAGGAGAAGCACTAAATATATGCTATTTTTCTGTCCGTGCAGTTATGTCTCTTATCATTTGTTTATTCCTATATACAAAAGTTTGAATGAGAGCAAAGTGACACAGACCTTGAGGCTGGCAGTGTAAACAGTAATACAATGGTGTTGCAGGTTTAATCTCTCCACATGTGGCATTGTTGCTGCAAGTGGGTGGGTGGCTGCTCAGCGTGCACTTATCATATTTCTAATTGCCCATCTGGTGCAAAGGAGTAAGCAGGATGAGGTGTGTGCCACTTCACAAAGATTAATAAAGCGTTTCGGAGGGCTTTTCGAGTGCACGCTCAATTTAGAGGAGCAGAACATACTTGACTACAGACTTGTGTATGTGTATTCTTGAACAGATTGTTAACGTAACTTCTTCCACTGGATGTATTGGCTCAGTTTGACTGCAATAAATTAATCTCACTACTGTAGTGTTATGTGGGTGTTATTTGACTGATGATGCAATGGAATGAAATAAATGTTATCAAATGTTTTTGTGCCTTTAGAAACATGTACAACATTTTAGGGCAAACTATTAACAAACCACGACAATGTCAGTATGAGTTTACAGTATATGTATTTTTGTTCTGGTACTATAGATATATGTGTGTGTGTGTGTGTGTGTGTGTGTGTGTGTGTGTGTGTGTGTGTGTGTGGGTGTGTTTGTGTATTAAGTGTGTGTGTGTGTGTGTGTGTGTGTGTGTGTGTGTGTGGGTGTGTTTGTGTATTTTTTTAGGCTAAATGAAAGTGCTCATTTTTGCAACTGCATCCTACATATCCAGGTGTGGGCCCGTTGCAAAATAAAATTTTATTCTGTCAAATGGACAAATGTTTTTATCATCCTTCGTAGCTTCCTCAGTTCTGACAGGGTTCTTCTACGGTGCATTACTCTCTTCCACTGAAACCCATTCGTGGTCTGTATGTACACCTCCTGCTGACACTGACACAGATTTAAACCCCACAGCAAAGATATCTGTCTGAAGGGACAGATATGATATATTTAATATATCGTAAAAATCATAAAAAGTACATTTGTATGCTAGAAAGATGATCACATTGGATTGCATGCAGGTGCAGGTTCTGAAGCTGTGAAAAGCAATACCAAGGCTTCATCCCTTGGTGTGATATGATAATGTTGAGTTGCCGTATGTTATTTGTATATCTGTGTATATGACATACACTGTATACTGACATGGGGCTTCTTGGCTTGGGATCATACTGTACCTGCTTGCAATCTTCTTGCCCAAAATATAACCTTCTGGGAATTCTGGAATGGTTTGGTAATCTTTCCAGCATGAATATGTGTTTTTTTCCGATTATAGACAGATACCCATTTACACTCAGAATCTCTACACATATCTGGGCCAGACAACTATCTTACTAAAGACAAACTACTCACTATTGGATCTCTCTCTCTTTTTTTCTTCTTCTTCTTTTTTGGCTTGCGGGAAAAAAAAATAACACAAACAAAGACTGTATGTTTGTTCAATTCCAGATAGAGGCAAAAGTAAACATCTGCAATAGGATTTCAATGGGAGCGAAAACAAAGCAGCCTTGAGAGCAGTTCTTCACACTAAATAATTAAAGTGTGATTAGACTGGCCAAAGGCTGTGAGATGGTGCTGTGGACCGTGCTAAAGCTTTACATTTGGCTATTAGATTAGGTAGAGGAGGATAAAGAGATAAAGTGATATAGAGTCAGACAGATAGACAAATAGACAGATTGAAAATGCTGTTATTTTACTATTCAGCAATTTGAAGGTGGTGAACCTGATGTTCAAACTTTGAAATGAGAAAGTAAACATTTAAACTATCATCCACTGTTCTTTGTTTTCACAAAACCTTTGGCACATAGTATTCACATACATACAACTAATTCTAGTTCTTTTTTTTTAAATTCAGATGGAAAAACAGGGCAAATCATTGTAGCACAGCCAATCAGCTCTCATCCCTCATCTCTAATGTTATAAAGCTAGAAAACGTTTTTCAGTTAGGCTTGATCAAATGCTTTATAATGTAATGCAGGCAGCATGCGAGGACTAATTTGGACACTAAGTGCGACTTTTATGCTCATTGATGGAAAAAACGAATTGCAAGATATAGTTTGGTGCCCCAGCTTGAACTTTAAAATTCAGAAAAGGTTTTGATAAAAACAACTAAAGAGTATGCTGAGAAAGTCAATTCTAGAAGCGCTTCACATGGCTTTGTGTGGCAATGAAAATATGAGAAACAGATGTCTGAAATAGTTCACACAAACTCGACAGCAAACATTGTGTCATAAATATTGACATCTCATTGTGACAGCAGCACACGCCTAAGTTCCTCTCTGTTGCCCTTCATAAACACACACACACACACACACACACACACACA
>BJKM01000266.1:274789-514789 GCA_015082035.1 Chaenogobius annularis | reverse complement strand
TGGTCATTGTAAAGTATTTAATATATACTACACATTATGAATGTTTTGTGATTTGCATCTGCATACCAAAAGCAAGAAAGGTAACATTGTAAGAAATGTTGGGGGGGGGGATACTTTCTGTTTTTGTCGTTTTTATTTTAAACACAAATAGGGCAAATAGGGCCAAGAAAATAAGTACTTAAGCACAAGCACAATGTCACACTAATGTGTACATTTTTCTCATTTTATAATCAAAGGCAGGTTATGGCTGAGTAAAGCAATCAGTTATGTTTACTTTTTGTCGTTTCAAAAATGCAGAGACCAAAAACTAATGAAATGAATACCAAAAGCATGTCCAGATTATTCATTTTAATTTGCCTTGAAAGAGTTTTCACTGCTAGACACATATCAGCGCTGGGCCAGAATTAGTTCGGCTGAAAATATGTGACACCAGTTTTGATTGCAAAAGTTATCATTCAGAATAGATAAACAACTATATTTTGAAACAGCCACATCCAGCACACTTTTTCTTCTGTAGGACATTCTCCCAAGACAAACCTGAGACAAACCTGCTCATAATTTAATTTATTTGTCTTTCTTTGCAGCCAATTTAAAATTTAAGTACCTTTATAAAACACAATTTGTCTTGTAAAGGCCCATACATCATAAAAGCACTACCGTAGATAAAATCTCACTCGCACTCACTTTTTGATTTGGCGCGTGTGAAAGACAGAATTACGCACATTTCCCTCCTCCATTTTACATTCTGAAAGGTAACACTCGAGCGTGCCAACACCACTGGCATCAAAAGCCTGAGGAGTGAAAATGTTGAATAGTCACATATGAGACTCACATCTTCAATTGTGCACAAATAATCTGCATAACAAAACAAGAGATTATTTCACATCCCATTGCAAAACATAAATAGAAGTCACTTAGTCAATTCTGGCATCTTCACAAATACTGAACAAAAAGATAACAGTGATGATGTCAGATGTAGTGTATAATCCATAGATGCAGTGCATCAGGGAAGTATTAACTTTTTCCAAAATTGACTAAATTCATTATTTGCCTAAAAAATCTACAAACAATACCCCAAAATTAAATTGAAAGAAGGTTGTTTTTGCGCATATATATATATATATATATATATATATATATATATATATATATATATATATATATATATATATATATATATATATATATATATATATATATATATATATATATTAAAACATTAAACATAAAAACACACACACACAAAAAAAACATGTGCGTAAGTATTCACAATGTTTGCCGTAACACTCAAAATTGGGCTACGATACATGGTTTTTCCACTGATCATCTTAAGAGTTTCTGCAAAGAAAAATGGGAGAAACTGCCCGAAAATATGTGTAGTAAGCGTGTTGCATTATACTCAAAAAGACTTGAGGCTGGAATTAGTGCCAAAGATGCTTGCAACAAAGTTTTTGACCAAAGGCTGTGAATACTGTACGTATGTTTTTTGTTTTTTAATAAATAATACATTGCAAAAAAATTCAAACAACCTTCTTTCATGTTGTCATTATGAGGTATTGTTTGTAGAATTTTGAGGCAAATAATGAATGTACTTTATTTTGGAATAAGGCTGTAACAACAAAATGTGGAAAAAGTGAGCTGTGATTACTTCCCGGATGCACTGTAATTAATATGTGATGGTAATACATTTTCATAAATATGCATGCTATTTCTAGTTCAACAGGTCTGACAGCTGTTACTGAAACAAAAATAGCTCCGTCTTTATTTCCCCATGATATTTTCTCGGCGGTGTTGCTAAATCCCGCAGAGCTTTTGTGATACCTGCAAAGAAGGCAAACAACATCTTTCACTTTCAGAAATGTTGCATTACTCGCTGTCATCAAACGTGTGCGAAGCAGAATAGCTAAAATAAAACTAAATATGCTTAAAATCTGTAGAAACTATGGAAAGGAACATGACTTTTTGGAATGTCGTGAACAATGCACTCATTGTGAAAGTGTTTTTCTTTTTTTTTTGGATAAAATTTTCTACACTTATTTGGAAAGGTATATCGGTTATCGGATATTGGCTTTAGTGATATAAAATATAGCTGATATAAATATTTGTTGCCATACCTGCTTGCCAACGCCAGATCACGTCTGCACTTGGAAGTTAAGCAGGACAGGGCCTTGTTAGTACTTGGATGGGAGACTGCTGGAACTCCAGGTGGCACAGTGGGGTGGCTAGAGGGAATGCCATTGTATCATACATTGCCTAGTATGCTAGTTCTCCATTGGCCCAGTCTGTAAATGCACGAGATTGTTTTTAGTGCATCAGATTTAACTTCATAAACAGACAAAAATTTAAATAGGAGGCCATTTAGGCTTAAAAATATGACTGTGTGTTGCCAGAAATAGTTTTTTATTTCAGATGTTTTTATTATTTGTACAAAAATGAAATGTTGATTTGTGCATTTACTATAACTTAACACAAATATACTGGAAAATATTGGTTATCGGCCATAACAGTCAGACATACTGTATATTGGCTATTGGCTCAAAATCGGACCATCCCTAACACTTATCATTAATAATGATATATTTGATGGGATTGGTTTAAGAAGGTCTGGACTAATATTTTTCTTGCACAATTTGGCTTTTGAAAAAGACTGCTCAACTGAGAGTAAATTGTAAGCTTTATTTGAAATGGCACATATCTGTTTTTGCAAATGAACTCTTCAGTTGTTTAGAATTGGAAAAATATACATCATTGTCTGTACGAAATTTCTCAAAAATAGTTTTGAAATTTGAAAGCTGTACATTGTCGCAAGCGTAATGTGTTGCTAGGCCAATTTATCTGGGGCTGAAGCCCTGTATATCTACGCCTTACCCGAATCCAAACTGAACCCTGAACCCCTGCATTAACCCAGCTGAGAAGAGACCTGCAGCTGCGGGACTGACGTGGCAATGGGCAGGAGCCGGTCAGACCTAAACACCTTGAGTCCTACATCACAGAGCAGCGACTTGCAATACCGTCAGATTGAGCCAGAGCTCTACAGAAAACAGCAGTGACACACAGAGTGGTGTGTGTCATGTGTGCGCACACGCATGAAAGCATGTCCTCTCTCTGGAGGACGGAGCAGGTGAGTGGAGAGAGAGGAGGAGAGAGAGGAGCAGCGTCAGGTGAACGCAGTCACAGATCCACACTTTGAACTGGAGCTATAATCGGGACTGGCCCAAAACCCAACAGAACTCAACCCGAACCCGAAGATAGAAATTAATAGATATTAATATTGACTATATAAATTGTCGGCCCCAGGGGCCGGATCAGGCCCTCGGCCTGTTTTAATCCGGCCCTCCTCCCCCCGGGGATCATATGTGTTTTACTCTTAGTTTCTTTTATTTTTAACTGTCTTGGCGCTGTAACATGTGTCTGCGCTTGTGTCCTTAATAAAGATAACATGAAATGAATGAATAATAGATTCAGTAGCCAGTATTTTACAGAAAAGTGCTTATAATGATAAGAATTTTTTACACCAATGATCGCGGGCCGGCCCTCCGCCACTCGCCTGGATTCCAATATGGCCCTCGAGGAAAAATAACTGCCCACCCCTGTTCTAGTAGGTACGTTCTATTTAAGCCTATGATTTGCTTATGTTGCTTATAATGATAGAATTAGTGGAGACTTGTACATCAGGCTATAATTAACCTTACATTAACTCTCAGACTATACTACAGCACTCGGACAGTACAATTTTAATTTCTGTTATTAGTTAACATGTAGAAAAATATCAGGCCTTTATGTGCCACATTTGTTAATTAAAAATACCCAGAGACTTGATATATGCTCAAGAGCTCATAGAATTCACCAGTATGCCGGAAATTTAGTCTGCTCTTTTCAAATTTTCCTGGGGTAGGACCCCCAGACCCCATTTGTAAGTGTTAAAATTCGTTTATCAACCTGAGCTGAGCCTCGGATCTCACCAGTTCTAGCAATGCCCTTGATCACTTGTAGGAAATTTGTGTAAAGAAAATCCTTTTGTACTCACTGTCTTTTGAGCTTTTTTGCCTAAGGTGAATTCTTTGCCACAGCCAGTGTTGACATCAGTGAGATTTTGATGCCTGGTTCCTTATAAAGTCACATCTGAAGGCCTGGCAGATTGTTGCAGGATATCACCGTATTGGAACCATTCTTGCACTGATTCAATTTGGATCGTGTTGATTAGATTGATATCCCACTATCATGCAACATATAAAGATTAAAATAGTGAAGCCAAAACATTCAAATCACACAAGCTTGTTATTGCTACACAGTGAGGGCGCACAACAGTTGCCACTTAAAACCAATAAGGATGTAGAGAATACTACACCAGTAGCCGTTTCGCTGCTAATCTAAATTTCAATGGTTCTCATGGTGCCATAGGGTTGCTGGGTGCCATATTCTATTCCAGCTTTATTCCCTCAAAATGCTCCTCAGCTCTCACTGCTCATACCGGACCATTTCCACCTCCTGACAACCTGGCAGTTAGAATCAATTCCTATGATCCATTCTGCTTGCTTGGTGTCTGCTTCAGGGTCTTCATCATCTGGAGGTGAAGGTGCAATGTTTTTGTGTGTGACATATATATATATATATATATATATATATATATATATATATATATATATATATATAAAGTAAAACAAGCTGAGCAGACATTGCTTTAACATTGCATCATTCCTGCTTCGATTTTTAAGGACAAGAATTTAAACAAAGCATAATCGTTTTAATTTTACCCTGATGGATCAAGGCTCATTCCGCTTAATTTCACAGTAAGGTTAAATTAGCATATTACATCTTTTGTCGATTTATGTCAGTTTTGACATTTGCAAAGCTTTAAAGCTGATCATTAAATAGGACTTGAAATATAGTTTGGATTTAGAATCATGTTTGAAAGCAGTGTATCTGTTCAATCAAGCTTAATAATGTCTACGTAATAGTTGGTTTTACAGTACAATAATTACACAATTTAGTGAACAAATGTCAATGTTATTCAAAGTTCCCTTCTAGATACGTACACAGTCCATCAATGTATCTAAGGCAGACTGAAGCGGTGGCCCCTTTAATCACCATATATGTTTACAAGCACACAATCTGATTATTATCTGATTTCTGGACGTTTTATATCATTTAAATGTCAAGCAAATCACAAAATGTGATATGAGTAACCAGAGGGGCCACAGTCAGAAAGAAATCAGACAATTTTGCTGCTTACCTATCATTTTAATAATATGTAACTCTAAAAACTCATAATAATTATCAGATTTGGAGACAGAGATGGAAGCTGGGTGAAAAAAAGATTGGACATAGCAACATTATTGCTGGACGACTGAGAGTTTACACCATATAGTTTTTTAACCAATGTATTCCTCATTCTATTGTATTAGTATTATTATTATTATTATTATTATTATTATTATTATTATTATTATTATTATTATTATTATTATTATTATTGTTATTGTTATTGTTATTGTTATTATTTTGTATTCTGTGCAGCACTTTGGAGACTTTGTGTTGGTACAATTTGCTATACAAATAGAGTTGGATTGGGTGATCGCTCTACCGTGTGTGCCACTGATACAAATCAAGGCATTTATCTGTTTCTGTGCTTACCTGCTGGAAAATAAATATTTCATGGAACATTGTCAATGGTGCCCATGAATGCAGAACACTTTCGAAGTTGCAGCTGGCATTAAAATAGTGGTCCATGTGCACTGCGCTCATGCCATCTCCACCACAGAGCGCAGGCTGTTCAGCATTATGGCAGAGCAGCGTGAATCCAGGCATTCTCCAAGGACTCCCAAACTTCCCTGAGGTAGGGACCACTCTGAGCCTGTCATCTTTGGGGACAAGGAGAAGAAGTTTTTTAGGGGTTGTGAATGAGTGACTTTAGACATGTATTATTTAATATTGCAGTGTATATTATTACAAATTTGATTTATACATTTTGTCAAACTAGTGCAGGAAATTGTACAGCGACTTTGAGTGTGCGGAGGGCTATATAAGACTAATACATTATTATTATACGACAAACTGAAACTTCCAGTTCTTCCATACTATTAATTCTCTTAGTTTAGATATTCTCCTTTGACATGCTGAGAACACAAATGACTCATCAAAGCCAGGTTGTCTTTGGTGAAGATGAAATAATAGTAGCAAAAATAAAATATTTACTCTGTGAAATTGTGTTTTTGTATATACAGTGGTCCCTCGCTATAACGCGCTTCACCTTTGCTTTAACGCTGTTTCGCGTATTTTTTTTGTGTTCTTTTTTTTTTTTTACAGTGCATTGTTTTCTGCGTCCTGATTGGCTAAGCGACTGTAGGCTATTGTCAATCAATCTCCTCCGTACCGTGGCTCTTGAACAGTAGCTACAGAATGCGTTCAGCTTGCCAAACTTATCGCTGGCAGTGTGACTGAAATGCTGTATGTCTGTAAGTTTTCTCTAATTGTTAACCCACGTCTAACTTCTGCACCGACAAAAGTGTATAAAGTGTGTAGTGGGGGGTTTTGCAACCTTAAAGCATTTATAATAATTGTAAAAAAATAAATAATGCTTACTACTTTGTGGATTTTGCTTAGTGCGGGTTATTTTTAGAACGTAACTCCCGCGATAAACGAGGGACCACTGTACTTTCAACTTCTGCCCTTAGACCAAACAAACAGAAAGGTCTCAACCAGGGTTATGGGTTGCAAAGCAACATTGTATTCACTCTGCACTTTCTTAAAAGCAGACTGTACAAAGAGAACCCATCTATAATATTTATAACTGGCCCTTATATGTCATGGATGTTGACCTTGTTCATTTACACATGTAGTAAACAGATGCTGAGATTTGTTCTCGTCACCTCTTTTTCGCTGCCTCTAACCTCCAGCCCTGTAGTGTATTTCCAGTGCTGCATCTGTCATAAGGGCTTTACATCTTAGCCTCTCTGGCCACTGAACAGCACAGCAGCCTGCTCGATCGATTCATCTTCATGCTGCTGTCCCATTCCCTTCTCCCTGAAAGCCTATCTTCACCTTAAAATACTTCCTTACCAAGGCCATCAAGCTACTATTTCTAAGCCATGAAGAGTTTCGAGAAGCAAGGGCAATTTTACACAGTGTTGAACTTGTCAGAATGTGTGGTCTCAGTTTCATCGTCTATTCTATACTATTTTGGGAGAAACATGTTTTTTTTTAATATATTTTTGTTTTAAAGTGTCATTTCACTCCATCTCCATCCATGTCTGCATAATTCTTGAAACCATGTGACCTCAATAATATAAAGCATGGGTAATCTTTGTTATTAAGATGTCTTTGCTGGAATGGGGCTGATAATGCACAGCCAGCTCTGATGATAGCACAAGGTCACCAGCAATTTTTCAGATATAAATCAGAAAATTATTTTTGCTTTAGTAATCATGCCTGCATATTAGAAATGTTTCCCCCAAAGTATTGAGCAAGGTAAGAGAATATGACTATGTGCCATTTTCTGCAATTCACTCATTTTTTAATTGAGGAAAAAGTGACATTTAATTAACAATTGACCGAAAATAAATTAGTTTTATTGATTTGTTTGCTAAGGGATAACATCCATCGATGACGAACCTGCTCACTCCTGTACAGTCCTTGGAGGGAGCATTTTTTTATTAGGCTTCTACATGCAACACTTCATGTGCAGACTGTTGGCCCTGGGGATTCGACTGGGTAAATATTGTTTGTATTCCAAGAAATAAAAGAAGCGTTAGGATAAGGGGGAAAAAAGAGCTGTAATAATTCAATTGTGTTCACATTTGTTCTCTGTTTTGAGAATATGTCAAAATGTCAAAAAATTGTTTACTTCACATGCTATTTGTGATTATGTTAAACAGCTTCTGTATACCCATTCCAGCACATCTGTTCAAAGAGGTCTGGGAGACTATTGGGCATAATGTTTTGGAAATTGTAAATTGAAGCCTCACTTCTGGTGCAGTGCCCCTGTTCTGTGAATAAGCTGGTGTGGAGCCCCTTTTAAAAAAGCCCAGCTTAGACAAACAAGCCCTGTCTAGTTACAGACCCATATCGAAGCTTGCTTTTCTGTCAAAGATTTTAGAAAAAAGTGTCTTTATTCAGCTACAGTCTTTTTTACAACAACACAATGTAATGGTAATTTATCAATCGGGTTATAAGTCATTTAATCACACAGAAACTGCAGTTTTAAAGGTTTTTAATGATCTGTTTGTAATGGCTGATTCTGGGAGTGCAGCTGTTAGACTTAACAGTTGCTTTTGACACAGTGGACCACACAATTCTCTTATCTCGCTTGGAGCACTGTTTGGGTGTCAGGGAAACAGCATTGGAGTGGTTCAGGTCCAATCTGGCTGACAGGTCATTTAATGTAAAAGTTGTGGACTCTTTTTCTTCACGGACCCCTCTACATTGGGGAGTCCTACAGGGCTCTATTCTCGGACCTATTATTTTTTCTTTGAACCTCCTGCCGCTTGGTAATTTTTTTTGAAAACATGGGATTTCATGTCGGTGTAATCCCTCATTCGTCCAGGAGTGTTCCATTGTAGAAAAAGATTCAGTTGTAGTCATCTGGACTCTGTGTTAGAAAAAACAATACATTTCGACTCTCATTCAAGAGTCATTCTCAATCAGTAAAAAAAGTCTGAGAATATATATTATATCCTACTCTGTGAAAGCCCTGCCCACAGGGCGCGACCAATGATAATGGCCCATTGAAACTTAACTGGGATCCCAGTTAAGTTTCAATGGGCCATTATCCATGCTTTTATCTCTACATGTCTTGACTTCTGTAATGCACTGTACACTGGTATCAGCCAAGCTAACCTGTTACTTTTACAGTTAGTGCAAAATTCCGCAGCACGTCTTTTAACTGGCACACGTCGTAGAGAACATATTACCTATTACCTAAGTAATATGTTCCTATTTTTACCTATATCTATTTTATGCTCTCTGCACTGGCTCCCCATTCATTTTAGAGTTGATTTTGAAACGTTATTGTTTGTCTTTAAAGCGCTTCATGGACTGGCCCCTGCGTACATTTCAGACCTCATTGTTTCCTACACTCCTGCACGCTCGATTGAGGCTCCAACTTCTTGTCCCAAAAACGACACTCAAAAACCGGGGCGACCAGCCTTTTCTGTAATCAGCCCCAAACTTTGGAATGTTCTTCCTCTCCACATAAAGTTGCACCTTCAGTTGATGCTTTTAAGTCTTGTTTAAAAACACACTTTGGTACGTTCTTTATTTATTTTAAATTTGTTTAACATATTTTACTTGTACTTGTTTTGTACTCTGTGCAGCACTTAGGAGACTTGTGTTTGTAAAATGTGCGATATAAATAAAGTGGGATTGCAAGGTCAGATTTGCAAGTGTGACAAAAAGGGTAAATTCAGATTAAATGATGAATAAACATATAAAAGTGTATTGCAGCCCATGGGTTGGGTTTACATGTCTGGAAAGTAATTTAAAAAGAGGTAGAACTTTATAGGAGCTCAAGCCAGAGTGCAATACGTCTCATTTCCAAAAACATGTGCTTGTGGCATGCTTTAACTTATTTAACTTAATGATAAAAATATGCTCCATATAAAGCATAGAATCAAAGTTGGAAGTTTGTCTAATAGAGCAGTGCGTAAGGGCACAAAACTTTCACGGCTAACAACCTCATCTTTGATAGCAGCATCTCCGTGAGCGGCACACATGAAGACACGCAGGAGTTGTTAGAAGGCTGTTGGGTGGGTGGTTGGATGGTTTCTTGCAGATCTCCTCAGCAGCAGAACTGTGTGGGAGGAAGAGCATGTCTGGAGTATGCAAGCCTGGCCAAGGTTCTCACTTCTAACACTGGGTAAACACATGGCACTTGCACAGACTGCTGCACCAATACACACTCACATTTGTGGGGTACAAACCTTCACTCTTTCAGCTGTTGTGTCCTGAAAAGTCTTGCACAAGAAGGATGTTCACAGTTACTCAACTGATATGAAAATCATACATTTTAGCAGAACTTTAATTTTTATAAATCACTGTGACCAAGGTTTCCAAAACTGAAAAATAAACCAGTTGAAAGTAGGCAACATGCTCCAAAAAGTAGATTTGCACATTTAAATATAAACAAATAATTACTATTTTGCTTTTTGTGCTCTTAGTAGTATCCCGTTGCCAGACCATTTGTCTTTATTAGATGGGACAATACAGGAACAAAGGAAAAAGAGATTCAGGTGTTACATCAAGGCAGATAGAGATCCAGCCACAAACATGAGACTTAACCAATCATTTTACTGGCCTAGAAGTGTAGGCCATTACAACATGCTCCATATTCTTTTTAATACATACTTGTCACCATGTTCTGACCCTTTATCTTTACTCTGTGAATGTGTTCCCTTTTATTGTCCACTATATCTCCTGAACACTTGACTACAGCGTGGGCAATGAACTATTACTTGGGAAAATAAACAACTGTTGTGCTCCCTATCTTGTGATTACCTCCTCTCCCGCCTCATGACATGTTGTCTGTTGCGCTGGATTAAGTAACACAACACAGCAGTAGCAGATCCCCCATAAATCCCCCGCTTTAAAGTAAATAGATTGAGTGATGCTGTGGCGCGGTATTCTGATGGGTGCGAACTGGTGGGGACTGCTGATTACCAACCCAGACTTGGACTCAGCAGACCTGTCTCAGAACAGGCAGTCGGTGTTTGCGCTTATGTACCAGCTTGTCTTTTATGTATGAGTGTATGTGTGTGTTTGCATAAATGAGCTAGCCAGTCATTTATCATGGTTTCATTTCTCCTGTAGCGCTATAGGGGGCGGCTGCACTCACCAAAACGACACGCACTGTTCAATGTAAATAAGAACCACGGCAATTAAAGTGAATCAATTCCCCACCCCTTGCTATGTATGCTCCACTGTTATTGTAGCACGCATCCCAGTGGTACTCACATTATTAAGCATATGTGCAAATGCCTCTATGTAGCAGTCAGTTAAGTCAAATAACAAGCACAACACAAGCACACAGTGAATATTACAGTATTGTGCAAATGGAGGAAATGCAATGGTGAAATCAAAATAAGGCCAAGAATCAGAAGGCATTCACTGAATCTTTTGGTACAATATGGGAATAATGTGTTCCATTTTTTATTGTGTTGCATGGTTTAAAGGACACCATTTTAGTCAGTATAAAAAAAACAACATATATATTATAATTGTAGACTCCCTATTTTAGACAGTTTGTGTTAACTGATAAAAAAACGAAATATATTCTGTCTGCTCCTTTTACAAAATTATATATACATATATACACACATATATACACATATATATATACATACATACATATATACATATATATACATATATACATACATATATACATATACATATATATACATACATATACATATATACACATACATATATACACATATATATACATACATACATATACATATACATATATACACATACATATATACACATACATATATACATATATACACATACATATATACATATATACACATACATATATACATATATACACATACATATATACACATACACACATACATATATACACATACACACATACATATATACACATACACACATACATATATACATATACACACATACATATATATACACATACATATATACATATATACATACACAGCAAAAATTAATAATGATGAAATCCTCTGAACCATCTATATTTCTTATAACCAGAGAAAGACACATGCAACAATGATGAACGAAACTCTAGAGTTGCTGGCAGATGGACAGTAAGGATGTGGGACAAGCCAGTAGCATTTATAATTAAGTTGCGTAATTGCACAGATAATGAGTCAGAGTGCCTTCAAGTCAAAACAGTCTGACACACAAGAGGGACAACTTCTGTCATCTGCTGCATGAGAAAGTATGAAGCAAGAATGATTTGGTAGCCTGCTTTAACTAAAGGCAAAATCAGATTTGTTCTTGCCATAATTAGCTACACAAAATTATAATGATACAAATTAAATACACTTATTTGGCACTAAATGTCTATGTAGGTACCATGTAGCATATCGTAATAAAATGGATGGTCTTTGTGACAAAATGTGGCTTGAAACAACTTATACCACTGACAAGTATAATATCTTTATAATGACAAGTACCATAAGGAATAGGACAGAACTCATGGGGTACTGCCAGGACAATTCAGTTGAAGGCCAACACTCTAAAACACTCGAGGCGGTGATTTGTTTATCATTTGGGGAGCAGTCACAGAGGCAAGATTATGGATTTGTTTGGTGCCAGGTGCTTGTTAACTGGACCCAGTGCATTGAAAAAGGTACAAGGAAGATTTATCGTCCTACACTTTTGATTTCTTTGGAAGTTTAGCAAGCACAAACTACATGGAGACATCCTGATTTGCCCCCCCCCCCCTCCCTAATATTAACAGACGTCCTGTTAACACATATTAATCATGAAGTGATAGTTAGCTAGTGGTTATTCAAATACTAGACATACTGTAGTTTATAAATCACTTAATACACATTAAGATGTTTTTGAGTATCATCTCTTCTTTGTGCAGTCAGAAAATTCTCTGCAAGGTTTTTGTGTAATTAGGAAAAGTGGCCCATCATACAGTGGCGAGCCCCCCAAATTTAGTCACGTATAGATTAAATGAAGTAGAGAGTTTTTAATATATGTTACCAGGACATCTGGTAAAACATATGGTCTGACCAATTTTTGTTGGCCCTCAGGCTTCCTGCTGAGTTGACCAAAATGACCAAAAGTGATACTTTTTACGGCAAGTTCTGAAAATTCTACTAGTATAACCAAAATAAGAAACATTGCGTTGTGATGCAGACCTAAAATGAATGTTCCAAGCCAAGTCAACCATCATTTTTGAATAATTCCCTTTATTATTTTCTTGTCTGTGGCCCTCAGTACTGTGCACGTTTCAATATGTGGCCCTCCGTTTTGGACACCCCTGTCATGAATTCATTGACATTCTGACATTGTTGGTTGTATTGTTACTCATTATATCATATTTGACATGAGAAAGTGTAGGCACCGTCACTTCCTTTTGTCCACTTAAAGCTGCAATATACTCAATAAGTGCTTTGTTGCTGTGTACGTCATCTGCATATTTTGGTGAGTCACCGTTTGAATATTAATCACAACTGTAACTTTTGTCAAATCAGTTCCTTTTGCCAGCTCTGATTAATATTGTGAATCACACGGTCATTTGTTCGTAAAAAATTGCCCTCTATATTTAAACCTTTTAATAGTCAGACAGCTCTTTTACATGTTCAGTGCATCATGACGCAAAATGGCAGAGCAACATAAAAATTCAGAAACTGTTATGCTCCGCATGTTAAATTAAGCTATAAATGCAATCAAATAAATAAATGGCAACCAATCCACCAATCTGTTTTTATAGTCTTCTGTGTGATTTAACAAATGTAATTAATAATTGTTTATTTTTTTAGATTCTAATACTAATTAATTCAGTGATTATGTTTATCTAGTGAAAGTCCCACCAACTATATTTTCTCAAAGAGGGAAATGCTGTATATTTCGTTTTCATTTTGGTACATCTCACATGCTTTAGGCTCACAGCTGAAGCGCATTGAATGGGTAAGTCATGTCTTCCATAAACACGGTCTAACAAGCTTTGAATCTGACGTCAGTGACAGCGCCCATACATCGTGTCTCTCCTTAAAGACAGAGAAAGGGCCGGCAGTCTCCCTTGAGGACACATTTGTTGCCGGGGCTTCAAACCGAACATATATCAAGGTCAAAAATGAACACGTGCTTAGAGATACCACAAATTCTGATCTATATGTGTGTCTATTCTTGGTTCATGTGACTCACCTTCAGTATCAATGGTGTGCTTTTTCCATAGCTCTTCTAGTTTGGTAATATCAATCTTGACATCTAATCAGTGCCCTCATTAATAATATGCCTCTAATTAATGCAGGCTCCAGTGATTAGGCTGGATGTGGGCCAGGGAAAGTTAAAAGTGCAGCTGTCAATATATGTGGCAAGACAAAATAACGCTATATTAATTTTAATAGTATGTTTTTTTGAAAGTAGTACAAGCCAATAGCTGTACAGCTACAATATTGTAATAACACATCATTATGAAAAAACTTCAGGTCTAGGGAGGTTCAAGATGTTTGTCCTCTCATTTCAAACAGGCTAAATAATAAAACGAAGTTGGGATACCTGATTTTTTTCTTATAAATGAGTCAAATAAATTGTTTTCACCCAGACAAAACACTGTAAAAGCAGCACTTTGTAAAAAAATAAAATTGACCATTGCATGCTAGTTGCATCTAATAATTAAGTGTTGTAGCAGTTGCAAACCCAGAAGAGCCATAACAGCGCTGATTGACTGCACTTTAGCGGCCTGGCCCAGTTTCACTTTATCGTTCTGAAAAAAGCCTTGCACGTCTCCGGAAATTAATTCATGATTATATTAACAATGTGCCAAAGGGTTTGTGAGAGCCAGGAACTAGTTACCGGTAGATAGATTTAAATGCATCCTTCCTCCTTTTGTGGTTTAAAAATCAGGTACTCCACTTTAATGGATGAGCGTGTATGTAACCAGTTTGTCAACAAGCATATCTGATTTTTTTATTTTTTTTCTTGTGTTTGTACATAAAACATATTTCAGTCCAACTTTTACTATCATTGACAGTCGTAAAACTTGAGCTTGTACATATAGTTCATTTAGCAGTCTTTGTGAAATAGCAAAGAGAAAAGATCTTGGTGAGCTCTGGGTGAATTCTGACATGGGGCTGTACTAATGATGCAATGCCCGAGGCAAACTGACAGGTCTGCTGCAGGGGTCTGGGCCTGAACTCCAGCCCAGCCCAATGCACACTGCTGACAGGTATCGACCGTTTCAGAAGCCTGGCCCTGTGTGGTCCCGTTGTTGGTGATTACTTGCCAGCACCCGCTAACATGCACTCCACCATACACCGATCCAGAAGTGTGAGGTCCCCCATGTCTAGTCGCTGTGCCGTGGTCTTTCAAAGCGCACACGTCTTAGTTATAAATGGGCACATCGCATTGATTTCTCCTCACATGCTTGAATGAAATGTCCAGATTTTATGTTTTCATTTCCTTTGGGATCGACTGTGGGCAATCAACCAATCTGCTAAATTACTTATGGATTCTTGAGTCCTTCCTTGTTCTATTTATTTTACAAAAGTGTATTCATCTTCTTCAGTCCTCATCTGTCCACATCGAAAGATTAGATTGTGTGCATCTAATCTATGTAGTGGTGAAAATGAACAGCAACTGGATTTTTATGGAGTCTTTATCCTTTTCGCTTGGAGCTCTTGTTGCATTACACAAGGTGTTACACAGTATGGCATGAAACCAGACATATTTTATGGTGCACCTTTAAATGTAATGTAAACATAAAAGATTATAAGATAATTATACTCATCAAGTGAATGCATCAGGACTCACATGTCTCAGAAAGATGTGATATGAGAAATTGAGAAATTAATGTAGTTTTAATGCAAGTGAGAGATGAAAGATAGACTTTTATTTGGAGGGAAACACAAAAGGTATTAAATGATAAGGGGTCAGATATTGAGGCTTAAAGTATCACACCGAGACAACGACTCAGTGAACTCAGACCTATTTCTGTGGCTAAAAGTGAACTTGCTCCTGAAGATCAATACCTGTTTGGTGGAGCATGAAGTGAGCTTTGGGGATGTGGTCATAAATACCACATAGGAGTTTACTTCCCTCTATATTTGGAAAACCTTAAGTCAAAATCTATACACACATATAAGGTATACACCATGAGTTGAGCAAATAAAAATGACAAACTGGAAGACTAAAGGTGAAACTTTTTTTTTTTATTAAATAAAACAAAAGATTAGGATTAATGCATAGCTATTTGACTGCGATGTCATTCTGATGCTCATTTCGTCAGGCTATTTATTTATTCATTTTTAGGATTTTTGAGACGAGAAGAAAGGGCGAAATGGGGGACGAGAGAGAAGGGAGGACATGCAGCAAACTTCAGAGTTGGGACAACATTGACACGAGGAGTCTGGCACATGTGCTCTGTGCCCTAACCACTCGGCCATCGGGCAGCACTCATCAGGCTATTTATTTATTTATCTATTTATTTCAGTTTATCATGTAGTTTTCATTTTGTTATGTATTTTTACTTCACATTTGGACACATCAAATGTTTTATTTTGGTGTTGATTGGTATTTTTTACGCTCGATGTGCTTAGTGTCACAACCAAATGAGTTGACGCAACATGTTCTCAGTCTGGTCTCGATTTCCCAATTCCATGACAACTGTCATTGTACTACATTTCAATGAATGATTGAGGGCTCTGACAGGCTTTATTTACAGTATTAGTGCTCAACCCTCAGCAGAAAAGAAGTGAAGGTGAGTTGGACCAAAATTCCATTGATATTAACGGTTACTTAAGTAAAGTAAGTAAAATTATTGCATAGAAAAATACTTACGTACGGGTTTAAAATGTAACTTTTAGAGTAAAAAGGAAATGTATTTTACGCTGACTTTTGATAGCAATTAAAGAGTGAAATGTGGTGTTCTTGATAAAGAATAGCTTTTTTTAGTCAATCAATTTCAGTGTTTCTGTACTTTTTCTGTATATTTTTTCTCAGCTCAAAGCCAAGACTTGAACTAAAAAAAAAGTCAGGATATGATCATAAACATGCTAATAATAACCCCTCAAACCAAACAGGAAGTACTTTTAACGTTTCAGCAAGGACAGCTCTTAGTGAAGCCTATAGATCTAGGCTACAAAAGGAATTTTCTAAGCCCTCACTTTAGAGACTTCATCTGTAGCCTCATTGACCCAGAAACCATAGAACATCTGTTTTATTTTTGTCCAGTGGTAAGGACTTTCAGGCTTGGGTCAAAACATTTGTAATTTTTAACATTTTAAAAGATTTAAACGATGTATTTCTTAAGTCTTAAGTCTTAAGTCTTTAAACTGTCTTTAAACCTTGTTTAAATATTTTCTATATATTTTTATTTCTTTTACTTATTGCCTGCTTTGTATTTATGTTATATTATTTGTTATCATCTCACGACATGTTAGGATATTGCCTTGAAATGTTTTCGTCTCTACGAGAGTTTTGTATTATATGTTTTCAATTAAGAATAAATAAATACAAATCTTGCCTCAGTTCACCTCTGGGTGTACATTGTCTGCAGCTACAGTAAACACAAGGTTCTCACAAACAGGTTGAGGAAGAAAGACAGATTAATGGTTATTATTAGCACTCCTAGATGAGAAACTCCACCTATTTCCCTAAGTAGAAACACGTAATAACGTTGCTCTATGAGTTAGTGTTGGGAGGCAGTGGCTCAGTCATTGGTCGGTGGTTTGATTCCAGCATGTCGTTCTTCTGTCCTTGTGTGAAGACACTTCACCGACCTTGCTCTTGTATGATTGGTGGTGGTCAGAGATGAGCAGTATTGCTTCTGTCAGTCTAGTTTGCCATCTTCATTGATTAATTTCCACAGCCAAAGCGCCACACACCAATACACATATGACGCATGGTGAGCCAAACATGGAGAATAATCAAGAACAATGGATGGTGTAATGGCATTTTATCGACTAAAATACTAAACTAAACAAACTAAAACAAAAAAGATCAATCTGAAAACTCAAGCATCGACGTAATACCAATATTCATTTTGATAATGCTACATAGATATTAAGGATTAATCTGCACAGCCCTAAAAGCAGCTGCCAAAAGACAATTTATACAGGTAAACTAACGTGGTTTATGCTAACTGTGTCTCTCTCTCTGTGCAAATAACAACCTACATGCATTACATCTATGTTACGGATTGTCAAACAATGCATTACATTGGTATTGTGTCTAAGTGCAAACATTCTAATTCTTTACTTACTCCACAATAGTGCAACATTTTGTAATTCATTATATGAATCTGCATTGTCCAAGTCTAATATATAAACAGAACATTGGCACAGTACACAGCCTTTGCAGATTGAAGTAGCAAAATAATCCCATTAATCAGGAGTTTTGTGCAAAACGTTGCAACTGAATGTCCCAGAGGAAGACGCTTCATGTATTGAAGAGTGTCAGAGTTCAGGGTTTAAGGGATTGTGGCTCCAGCTTAGCGCGTCTGGACAGGGACATGTATTGAGTGCACTCGTCCTTGGGGTCGGACAAGGGCTTACACATCACTGATGAGAGCGACAATGGCACTCAGGTGTGATTAGAGCCTTAACTACAGAGGGAAATCTGGACACGCATGGATCAAGGGATTGATCAAGTCCATAACGCTGATGATATTTAAGTGGATTATTGCTATATGTTTAATTACTACATATAGTAGGGAACAAGAAAATAAAACAATCCAACATAATGACTGGTGACTTGAAAAAATAATATAAATAAATTGAATAAAAATAGATACAGTGTAATGACTGACTTCCAATGACTTGCGAGTGACTGCACATTTGCTCAAAAATAATAAAGAAAAACATCAGCACCACATTAGCAAACCAAAGTTCACGATAGTTTCGGCAACTGTTGATCAGAGAGGAGATCACGGTTACCTGATAGCAGGTTTGGGACTCTCTGAAGCTAATTCTTGATCCAACATAGCGCTTGGAAAAATGTGACAGTATGTGGGTGTTTTCCTCACATGTAGTAAGAGCGCAGATGATTGATTGTGGTGCAGAGTCTTGGCTTTGACTGCATTCATGTTTCAGAAGATGAGAAATGTATTAACGATGTGGGATCTGCGACTATCTACTTGTTATGTCAGTATACTAAATTATTACCAGGACTACTTAGTATATTCCCATTAAAATCAAAATATGTCTTTTATTTTACAAAAATTCTACGTTAAAAAGATGATGTGCAAATGTAATTTAAAGGTATGGAACATTACATACCCATATGCTTGCCTGGAGAATCCATAATCTCTGCATATTCAGATGAGAGTGATTGACAGGTGGGTTAGACAATCAGGGACATGCATTGTCTGTCCGTATCAAAATAAACTGTTTACGAGGAAAAATGAAAGGCAAAAGACATCACAGGGGACTGAAAAACATTGCGGATTTCTGCAGAATCAACGAGCAAAGCACAAAAATGTGTTGATCTGAGGTGAGAAAAGTTTGAGTTTGTTCTAATTTGATGACCGATTAATTTGTTTGATTCACATGCATTACAGAAATATACACATCTGATTACTTGGTATGATTTGACTCGAAGCGCGACGGGGGGCGTGGTGATCAGATTCACTCTTCGTAAATAATTGTATATTCTGGATCCCAGGCAACCTTTATGCTGCAAGCCTGGATCAATCTACAGTTGCAAAGGCAGCAAATTAATGTGTGAATCTTATCAAAAGCATTTATTTTTTGAGCCTTGGAGTCAAATGTCTACAACTTTGTGGCTTAATAATTAATCTAAACTCTTTCTATACAAATATACATCTTCTTCAGCACACACCTGTCCCTATATCAATGCATGAGTCAGAAAAATTTATAGCTGTAGTTGTAAAGTATGTTTTTTAAGCATGAATTCCTTAGTTTATAACATATACATAAACATTTCACTGCCTTGTTCATACCTTTATTAAATATGAATAATTTTCTGATTTGATCAAATTATAATATCGCCACACAACTCTCCCCGGTGTTCATATTAACATCTTCTTCAAGACTGCATTTCCAAGAAGGGAATTACCAATCTTTCATCACAAAGAATTATCAACATATTATTAACCACACCCATTTTAGGAACATTTACAATTGCATTCAAGGTTAAGACATGGGTCGCTAGATTAGATGAGTGAGTTTGAGGCTACAGCGGTAAAACACGTTCTCATTAGTCACCCATTGCATATTCTAGCATCTTGCTTCCAGCTAGTTTCTGCACATGCTTTGAATACATCCCACCTTGCATGCATTTATTGAAACATGTTCACATCAAATACATCTGAATTTGAACTAAATCCTATTGGTGTGTTTGATGAGGCTGCTGACCATGTCATGAATTATGCCAGGCTGCTGCATAAACAGCAAGCCCTTAGCCAGTCATTGGTTATGATATAGGCTGAGTTTTACACATGATCAGGAAGCCTCATGGCCCCACAGTGCATGTGGTGTCTTGTTTATCTGTTTATCCCTTGCCATTACTGTAATTGTCTTTGTACAAAGAGCCACAGCAGTGGCAACTAGAGCCCCAAAACAACATGAGAGACAGAAAGATGGTAAATAGAACAAAAGCAAGTGCGCACAGTCTCTGAAGAGAAATAAGTCAGAGCCTTGGCAGTGGTGAACACTGTAATTGCTTCCTTCAAAGCGCCCCTGCCTTGCCGGGACACAATGGAATAACCTTTCTGTGATTGCTATAAGCTCTATTAGTGGTGAACTTCAGTGGTCAAAACTGAGGCCTTTTCAACAGTGCAGCAAATTGTTGACTTTATAATTATGTAATTCTGGTATTTTCCCTTTTGTGTAACTAATGCCTCAATTGTCAGAATATGCATTTTTAAACTTTCTGAATGACTTTTGGAGACATTTAGATTTAGACATTGCAGGTCCTGTTTTATTCTAATTTTATATTGTTTTAGAACGACAGTATGCCTGAAGGGCCAGATTTGGAACACATTGCTCCTCTGATCGTCAGCTGGAGTGACTCAAAAGAAGAAAACGGACTCGTTTTCTTTGTAAAAAGTACATTGGATTTTGCATTTTGTGCCCCAAAAATAAATATATAGTTCCAAATCTGTAGGTAAGATGCACACTACGCACTGTCTGCACTTTTCATATGTTGAACTTAGAATCCATCTCCAGCTGCATTAATTGCATTAATAAAGTTTTTTCCCCGTTCCATGATTGCATGATGCAGCCATGAGATAGAAAATGCATGTAGCAAAAAAAAAAATCAAAGGCATCTTATTGCTCTATATAAATGCTCAAGCATTAATGAAACCAAATATAACTTTGTACATTGTAGCGACCTGCAGATGACCTCCGAGCGGTGCTATGATGACAGAAATGCCAGACATCAGGCTTTTCATTACAGTAAAGCACCATCCCCCTTTTTGGAACTTCAGGGGTTTTCTATGATGTCTCTGCCACAAGCAGAGGCCTCATAAATTGAGAGTTGGAATAAACCTTTCTTAAAATGATGGCTTTCAATGTGAAACTGGATTAATATGAACTCTCAAGAGCCATTTTCTCTCCCAAGATAAAAGCCTAAAACTCAGCTAAAAGACTATTCTGTTTTAATAGCTCTTGTGCCATCTTTGAGTCTGGATGACCCGCAGGACTCCGTAGTAGAACACCTCCCCCCTCCCTCCACAACATGAAAACGTCTTTGAGGAGACTTGATGATGACGAATTTACTGTGTAAAATGTAAATATTGTCAATATTGTTTGCATTGATTTGTAAATGGAGGATGTTTAATCTGTACAATTTGGTAATATTGCCTATATGTTTTCAACATAATGGACAATGCATTACCAAACCAACCCCCAGGGGTCAGTCAGTGAGGGTCAGAGACAGGAAGAGCAAACCAGTTTCATCCAAGAGGTCCAAGAGGAAGGATCCATGACCCGGGAAGAGAGAGAAAAATTCTGAGTCTCCTAGCTTGAGCTAAGGTAGCTATACCAGGATAGGGAACAAAGACATTCCAGAGAGACACACCCAAGAAAGCAAATTTTACCCTCTTCCGATAAGTAATTCTGTGCCTGTCTTTGGACACTATTTTGGCTTTAAATTGCAACACGCGAACTTGAAAAGGATTACAGGACTACAATAAAATTTTGATCAAGAACGTTCTTCAAATTGGCCACCCCTGTAGATCGGTGCAACAGCCTTTTTGTCATCGAAGGAAAGCCTCAGAGCCAAGGAAAATGCAGATCAAGTGGCCTTCATCCAGCGCTTCTCCAGGGCTCCAGAGTGAGTGGCCTATGCCATCCCCAGTGTGACCCCTGTAGAGCTGAACCCTGCAGACGTCAGCTCCATCAAAGCGAACATACAGACCCATCTCCGCCCTTATCACACAGCTTCTACTCCTGGTCATATAAATGCACATATTTCAGTTTGGCTGATAAGATCACCTTAGAATCAACTTTAACTCTAACAAACACCAACAGAGATCTAGAACAATCGTATCTAGTGTCTCCATCTGTTAATGACTCATTTGCATATTCCATAATCATAGTTATTGGTTTAATCATTTGGTCAATAAATCTTCATAACCCACAGTCTGTAAAGTGTTCATTCAATTCCAGAAAAGGGGTCATTGTCACGGTTACATTCTCACAAACTTTCAGATGAACTAACTATTCATTTTTATAAATGAACCAAAATATTTGATTTGAGAATTGTTAATTGTCTAATGAAGGCTGGTGCCCCACATATCTATTAAAGCATACACATTAAACATATCCACACTGTCATGGGGTGTGGCATGTTTGAAATCTTAATCCAATTCTTTTGAACTTGAATGTCACCCTCTTTCATAAGTGGAAGGACATGAATAACACTGCAGTACCTGGACTAGTAGAAAATCAAATACTATAACATGATGGATGTGAAAAAAGTGTGGCATTACAGAAAGTTTGCGTAAAATATTCATTTGGTACAGAAAGCAACAATCTTATTCAAACTTTCCGACAAGGTTATTCTATTGCTCTCCACTGTGTCCTTGTCTGAATCATTCTCGTGTATGGTGGAACACATTTCTCATCCGTCAGCTCAGATCTCCACCATCTGGCTGTTTCTGGAGATACTGACAAATTCGGACATGGTTGTTTGAATCACTAATTTGTCTTTCTATTCAACTT
Source organism: Chaenogobius annularis (assembly GCA_015082035.1). Lineage (NCBI taxonomy): Eukaryota > Metazoa > Chordata > Actinopteri > Gobiiformes > Gobiidae > Chaenogobius > Chaenogobius annularis. Next base: position 491,936 of record BJKM01000266.1, on the reverse strand, counting down.
AAAAGTCCACCGGAAATACACTACTGCAGTACGATGTGACTGTGGATTAATGCATATATGAGTTCTAATTATAAGCAGCAAAAGAATTATATCCACCAATCTTATCCAATTCATCAGCAGTAATCACAACATGATAACACCTCAGCAAGGGTAAAGTCATGTTACAGCTCTGATAGTACTACATGCTCTTCCTGCCTGTATAGGAGCATTCGAGAGGAGCCAATATGGTGCAATTGTGGGCTTATTTGGTGTGCCAGCGTGGCTTGGACCGCAGAGAACACCAGATGCCACAGGGAGAGAAACTGCTAACTCACTGATGTGACTGAAGTAGAAGTGGAGAGACAAAAGAGGCTTGTTTACTCAAAGGCTCACTAACAGAATAGGTCTCAAAAGAGCACTGTTTGACCAACTCAATTTTGGTGCTGTCTTGGATGTCTACAACTGTGTAAAGAGATGGCATAAATACCAATTTCTGTTCCAAAAATGCAAACAATTGAACAATTCAGTTGCATATAGCAATTCATATAATATATATATACATATATGGTCCCCAACACTAGCTTACAAAATGTCTGTAGGCCACAAATCTGAGACGCCTGGAAAAGGACCCACAATTTGTTATGATTATAATCAGCAGTATTTGCATTTTTGTAATATATTTGTATTTGTTATTGTTACATTGTTTTTTTCTATTGATATTTTGATATGTAACAAATAAAGCATACATTGTTTTTTTTTATTATTATTTATTTTATTGAAGTTTCATAAACTCATTCTTTTTGTGTTTTCCCATTTATTTGCTCATGCACGGTAGAGGTTATACATTTTTTGTAATGTTGAGGCAGTTCACATTTGGCAAGGGAAGTTTATTTGTTGAGCACAATTCGTACACAATGCAATTCAAAGTGCTTCACACAAGAGGAATGCAAGATGCAATAAAATCACAAAGACATGACAGAAATCACAAAACAGTTAAGACATAAAAGAGAAGAGTGAAAATAAAATAATTTCAGTCATATGCACAGCTAAACATAACAATTTTTAGTTTAGATTTGAACATTGTTAGCGTAGAGGCCTATCTCACATCTTCAGAAAGACTGCTCCAGATTTTAGCTGCATAAAACTGAAACGAAGATTCCCCATGTTTAGTCCTGAGACATCGAGGCAGCACGAGATGAACTCAGACTGGTGATGATCTCCTGGACTGTTTTGTCAGTTACAGGTGCAAAGTGAGTCCGCTCTAAGTGTCTAGGTGGTTACACACTTGTACCGGCGTTTGTGTTACCTGTCCAATAGCCGTTCCTTGTCCCCTCCAAAGCCATCGTAGCAGTCACGGTGCACACTTGATTGCTGCTAAACCATTGCTCGCCATAACTCGGTCTCAAATTCACGCACTCTCCCTGTTCACCGTCGTCCTCTCCATGTTTCTACAAGCCAACCCGAACTCCGCGGTCTTCCGTCAGTGTTGGGCTCACGTGTATGACGTCACTGTAATTCACCGTTTTTGGGTGAAATTAATTAGTTTTCCTTTTTATTGCTTTAAATCACTACACATGCACGTAGATTTGTGTAAAAATATATTTATTTATGAATTTATAGTATTATTTATGAAAGTTTAATGTTTCTGTTTGAAGAGAATATTTGATATTTTCTGTTGATTGTTTTGGGGGAGGAGCCTCCTGTTATAAAAGGGAGACTCCTAGCACCTCAATGGAGTGTCTGTGAGGGAGCTGAGTGCACCGCAGGCACTGACCAAAGGTTTTTCTGTCTGTTGTATTGCTGCACTTACCTGTAAATGTCCATTGTTTCTGTTCTGCACCATTTTGTTTTTGCACTTCTGGGGAATAAATTCACAAACACTATTCTTGACTACGACTTATCATTTCGTGGTAAAAAGGAACCCACGCCAGTGGAATTTATAGCATTTTTAATGCCCTGAATTTTGTTATTAAAGAATAATTAGCTGTGGAAGTTAGTTCTAACGGCAGCTGAGCTGGAGGGTTTGTTAATCTGTTTACTGTGGCAAACAGGGCACCTGAGTTGTTACTGCAGCTTGCAGTTAGTTCAGAAAAATATCCTTCCCTAGTTCTACATGAAATGAGGTTGTACATGTACAATTTTTCTATGTGAATCTCTTTTTGAACCTGGAGCTTTTACTTGCGCCATTTCCGCAAGCCCCGGCAGCACTCCCTTTTCTGTTCCCCAACCAAATTATCGTTTTTCGATGGAGTTTTCTGCTTATTTTTACCCATTTTAACCTTCATAGGGGCAATGGTGTCCATAACATTCAAAACACTAGATGTAACAGAGTTCAGCAAATCATTTACATTAGAACACCAGACATTTTTCAAGTTTATCATTTCCATAAACAGTGCACCTGTGCCATCATTTTTGTGTCTCCGCCGAACAACTGCAGGACCAGCCGGGGGTTCGGGAAAAACAGACAGACAGGTCAAAGAAGACACAGACATTATCAGACAGAGCAATATCGACCACACTGAGGTTTGAAATATTAACCCCCATTGTAATTAGAAGATCCAGAGTGTGCCCTCTGCTGTGGGTGGGGCCATTCACACTCTGAGTCAAGGGCAGCATCAAGCTCTTTAGTGTTTCTGTCACAGATATTATCAACACGAACACTGAAATCACCTGTAATGACCAAACCATCAAAGTCTGTGCATACAACAGAAAGCATCTCAGTAAAATCATCAATATAACATTGGCAGAGCTGGGGAGGCTTGTATAAAACAATGAAGAGAATAAATGGAGACTGCTGTGCAATTCTAACATGTCTGATTCTGACTCCAATGTTCCGCTATGTACCGGCGCAAGCCTCAACCGCTGTTTACACCCACCATCGCGACCCTAGGCTACATCACGGGGTGGGTGGGGTAAGGACGCTCACACTGAGACTAAGTCATCGGTTGGGCAGGGGAGGTGGACTGCCCTTCGAGAGGGTGGGGTCAAATTGCAAACTAAACCGTTTGCATTTCCGGGTAGGGGAGCTGAGTCCAAGATATGGGTGATATTTTATAACTGTTAGGTTATGGGTGTTGCACAACGCTTATTATAATCAACAATGCCCTTAGGATAAACCATGAAACAGGAAACACAGCAAACACCTTTAAGCTTAACAGCAAATCATGTAATAATCATTCCACTTTTGCATTAGTGACTTCTTCAATATACAATAAACTTCAAACATGCAAGCACAAATGATGAATAACATATAGTGCTTTAACAATATATTACAGCAAAGTATTTGTGTTTTACTGATTTTGTGGGAGGGAACTTTTAAAATATAAAAAAATTAGGCTATAACTACTAACATGTGAGACGTAATTGTTTTGTCATTAACAAGATGTATGTACTTAAACTGTCATCAGTGACATCGTCAAACTGTCAGTCAACCCGCGCCATGGCGTTTCCAGATGGTGTTAGACTGAAAGTGAAGAGAAGCAGCAACATGCATTTCGGTCTTCATGAGGTGTTTAAAACCAAGTTCAAATATGTGACAGCTTGTTATTTAGTCTTGAATCCACTTGAAATATACAAGACATATGGATTTCATTTAAGATCATGTGCCACTATAAACAACCCTGTAAAAAAAAAAGGTATTACTGTGTGAAATGTGTGAAAGTGAAGTGCTGATGTGCAAAAAGATGCATTATTCTGTATTCCTAGTCACCAAGGAGAAATTTCATCCAGTTATCATTATAAACCTCTCCACCACATAACTACAAATATTTGGGGGACACTCTTGACTCCCACCTCACTTACAATCATCACATTTACATGCAAAAAACCCCTCTTATTGTGCCACCCAAATTCAATTTGTGTTTGCCACGAAAGTCAAAGAAGTGATTAGAACCGATTTACGGATGCGAGATGTTTAGGGGCATCCAGTAATTTAGCTTTAGCATTACTTTTGTCACTATAATTGCTAATAAACCTACTGAAACTGTAGTATCTATAGGTCCCCCTTTTTTTTTTTTTTTTAAAAAGGACGTTACCATTTTCTAAATCAAAACAATGAAATACACATAACTGTTACAGAACAAAGCAAAAGGAGTTTGTAATGCAATGTGAACCGTAGTGCCTCTTACCAGGGACAAGCTGGAAGTTTCTCAAAAACAAAGTTCTTAAATGGCTATATTTCACATTTAAACCGACTCAGTTTGTCACTATGTGATCTAAATCTGTAACTAAACCATGCTTGTTAAACAGATGCCTTAAGAACTGTGTTTGAAATGTGTTATGTGCATGCCATATTTACCATAATGTACATTTCCTCACTGCCTGCTAATGATGTGTGTATTAATGGACAATGTTGGAATAGTTTGTTAAAGCTACATGTCCTTGTGTGCTGGTTTAAGTTTAAATTGTCCAAATTAGAACCAATAAGATTGATTGAGCGTTAAAATCCAGTCTTAGGGTCGCTCCCCACTTTAAGCCTCTGTCAGATGTGTTTCCAGCAACAACACAGGGTTAATATCTACATACAGAGAGCAAAGTGGTGTCTCTCTGGCTTTGGCCACTGTCTGTACTATGCCCATTGTCCCTGTCCGCGCCCCTCTGCTGCCGTGCGCCTTGGGCGCTTCTGTTTTTGTCCCCCTGGGCTTGTCTCCTCCCATTCCGAACTAACTAACTCCCCAAACTGGCAGATAATTTGGCGATATAAAGCCTGTCATATCTGAATATGTTTCATGTGCATTTATATCGCCCCCTTTCCGCTTTGAACCCATGTACTTTTCATGGTAAATATGAAACATGAGCGTAGTGGTACCAGCTACCACCGCACAGAGAGTAGTCTGTGTGACAAACCAATGAAAGAGTCCAAATCTGCCAAAGTCCAAATCTCAGAAAACCTATTTTATTGACAATGACACTGGTACTAAAAATGCATTTATAGAATTAAAACATTAGGCTACTGTTGTGATACTGTTCAGACACTGCACCTTTGATGCCCCATCTCATGGCCCTGACCTGTAGATCTGGATGCTCCTCAAAGGCCTTCAGGAGCGCTCTCCTTAGATGAATGGTTCCTCATCTGCCGTTCCTCATCTTGCTAGATGAACCACCTTCTCTCCTCCTGATTAGAACTGGCTCCACTGTCTTTCTGCAAATGGAAGTGCGTCAGTCCTGTACCATCTACAGCCTATTCACAGGAGTAGGATCTCTCCTTCACTGTGGACCAAACATGATGGAATTATCTGGCTGAGTAGGAGAAGGGTCTGGTTGCAGCCAATGGGCAGCGCCATGATGAGTTGAGCTCCACTAGCTCCACATCCAGTTTGGTTCAACACTGAACTATCGACACCTAGCCCAAACCTCAACCCTAACCTTACCCAATTTGGCATGCAACTATCATAAATAAATAAATCAACCCTGCTTTCTAAAAATCGATTTCTTTTTCTGTGTGTTTTGTGATAGAGTGGAGCTGCACTCAGCAGCCACCTGCGGCAAACTCCACTCCTTATGGTGTCTGCAGCTGGACTCAGTTGTGGCAGAGTGGTGGTGATATACTGCAAGTGGATGAATTGAAGAAGGGTGCTAACATGACTGGGTGTGGTGGACTCATTTAGTCTTACATAATCATCAAGCCAAGTTTCAGTTAGAGTTAGAATATCAATGTTAATCATTCATTCATTCATTTCCACATTTAACATGCTAATTTATTTGTTTATTTGTAAAATGTGTGAGTTATATTTTGATAAAGTTATTTGGTCTGACATCAGAAATAGCTTTTCTAAAATGTTACTTTTAGCTATTATTTGCACGAGGTACACACACAGTCTCTATTTGCCCATGAGCTTGAGGATCAGACGGTCACTCACCCACACACAAAGTCCGTGCTCAGAGGGCTTGGGGATAAGGAAGCTAAGATGTAAATGTCTGCAAAAGTTTTGTTGTGATAAGTTTTTGCTGCTTTTAACTTCTGTGTTCTTTGAGTATAAACCCTATCCCTTTTGCGTATTATGCACACCGACTATCTAGCAACGGAGATTGGCTGCAACATATGGTGACGTCCTCAAAATGGCAGTGACACCAAAATAAATCACATGACTGAAACCCATGAATAGAGAGTATAAAGAGTACATTTTGTTTTTCCATCATTGTTGGGTTTATACATAATGAAAATGCATAGCCTTAAAAGACATACATTTTATCAGACATTGCAGACACATTTGAAAACACCTCTTGGTCATCTGCTCCTCTGTTGTATCAAAGTCATTTAAAAAGACATTGGATTTACTATATTCCGTGCAAAGTTGAAATCCTCTGGCCTGTACTCTGCCTTCTGATTTGTCAGTACAGAAGACCTTGACTTACAGTAAATGCACATCTTCTGCGCAACTCAATATATTACCTTTTTCACAGCGTAATATTACAGAGTGCTTCTTGAACCGTTATTTCATCTTTGTTTGTGGATATGCACAGTAATATGTTGTTGCTAGGATCCCTTTAATCAAATTGTGATGTGCTCCTAGAGATGGTAAAGAAAGACACAAAGAACACAATGTACATAAAATTCCTCTTTGAACTCTCTTTCAAATGAGCTGAGCCTTACAAGAACACTTTGTGGGAAATATTAAGATGGATTTTACTCGCGAACTCTGTGTGTATCCTGTGTATTCTGAACAGGTCTTGATGATATAACATTATTGTAGGACTTGAAAGTCATCATTGACTTTCACATCAGAAAATGTGTCAAGGGGGGTGCTTAAGAGTGGTTCATATTTGTTTTCTTAAACATGAAATTGTTATGAGTCTGCTTTCTTTATTTGTGTCACTGCGTGTGGCTCAGTGCATTGTAGATCGATGACTTTAGTCCAAATAGCTACTCTGCCGCTCTACATCTTGCTTCCCCCCTGTATTTTGTCCATACTACGTGCGTTGCATTGATGTAGCATCCCAAGATGCCTTGGGTTTCTTATTCAAAAGATATAAAGCCCTCTTAGAATCCCTCTATCAGAAAATGACTGTCCCAAAACCAGCACTAATTGTTCTCAGGCTCTCCGGTGGCCACTTTCAATGCCGAATCACATTAACTGTATATGACCAACCCATTACACTGCAGACGACTGTTTTGTGAAAGCCATAGCCGCAGTGAACTCTTTGAGTTGGGTTTCATTCGTCTTCTTTTTTTAAATTATTATTATTATTATTTTATTAATATTTTTTAGGCCCGAAGGCTTGGACATGGACATGCAGCACATTGCCGAAGTCAGGATTCAAACTCACGACATTGCAGCCGGCAGCACTTGGAGCCTGGCATACGTATGTTGTGCCATAACCACTCGACCATCGGGCAGCACTGGTTTCATCTTTCATCTCAACTTTACTTTGGATATGTATAGCTTGGATTATCAACACGCTACTTTTACAATTTGACTGCCTTGTTTCAGATGTGAGCTAAGCCCCTGCTTGCCAGTGTATGAAACATTTTAGGACTTGTTTGTGGTCAAACAGAAGAGCAGCGAACATTGTTGCTCGGGGCAACACAGCTCTCCCTGTGAGTATGGTGAGAGAGTAATTGAATACATCTGTCTTCAAGCCCATCTCAAGTACATTTTCAAGGAGTCACAAAAGCACAGAGGGATTGATCAACTTGGCCTCTTCAAATGATAAACTGCAGTAAAAATATTTAACTAGGGCTGCTAAAAATGCTACATTTAAGATCACATACTAATATGATTGCTCTTGATATAGTCATGTTGTTCTGAGGAAATAAACCACTGACACAAACTATAGCTAGACTCACACCACCATCAAAATCTGTGTACTTTGCTCAGCCTTATCAATGTGTGTCGCACCCTCATTCAATGTTCCAACTTGGGTGACTCAGAATAGGCTTGGGCACTGCGAATATGCGATTTGTCCAGACATTTTTTGATGACTCAGATTTGGACTTTTTAAGGGGTTAAATAAAGTCCAAAACATATTCAAAGTAGAATTATTTTTGGTGCTATGATAAGATAATCTTTTATTGTCTCCCATGGGAGAAATTTGTCCTGGGACAGGGATCACACCCTTTAACACACAAACAACATCAACAATACAAGTGCGTTTAAATTCACATCACCATTGAACACAAAAATAGGAGACCAATAAAGACACAAGTCTTTCAGCAACACGGGCCTAGTAGTCACTACATCAAAAACATGTGTGTGCAGTTTTGTTGATATTGCACATTCCCTAAGTCTACGTTTTTTTGATTGCACATTAAAGGAAAATAGGTATCATTATAACGCACTACTAAACTGGAGTTAGTATAATTGAAAAATGTATAATGTAAATTTGAATTAAAAGTTTATAATATCTGTACAGAGAATTTCAAATCTGCACTAAAAAAATAAAATACTATGATCTCCAGCACACAGCAGCTGTTTAGCACAGCCACATCACCACATCATGCAGACTTTAATAACACAGACACCCATTGAATGCTATTACCACCTAATGGGGCTTTAATTACACCCTTCCACCAGTCATCTTTAATGTTTTATGAGCCCTGAAAGCTTTCTGCATTCATCTCTTCCTCCCTTGATGCCTTCCTGTCCTGTCACTCTGCACTGTTTTCTTCACTTCTGCACAACCCACCTCCGTCTACCTAGGCCTGAGGCAATACTCTACATCTTTGTAAGCCCTTTACATCTCCTATCCAGCCCTTTCCCTTCAGCTTTGCTCTCTCTTTGAGTTGTGGCTGTCATAAGATAAAAAGCGTATTCCCATGTCTCGCTCTGTCCCTCTTTCCACCCGCCTCAGTGCATCACCCAGGGCATTTGACTGCCTCGGCTTATCCCTCCGTCTCCCACCTCATACGGCACACTTCTCACATGTATTCAAACTAAATCCCTGTTGCAATAATGGAGCTCTCCAACCCCACAGCTGACAGGGCAACATGTGCCAGATAGGTTATGCCTACTTGGACAGACACATTTTTTACCTTGTGTGTACTGATTTATTTATTTTTTCCATTTCACAATATCACTTTGAACGCCTAAAATAAAAATCTAAAGTGCAAGAGCACAGGGTCTTTTTTTAACGGAGTGACTAGACATAATGACAAATGACAAATCTCATTGAAGCACAAGCTACACTATAGTAAAGTGGTAAAAGTAAATATATAGAGTGGGTAAACTAGAATTGACTGACTCGTTGGCAGCCTTACCACAAAAACTCCACTTAATAGGAACACACATTTGGCTATTTGGTCTAAGGTTATGGCTACTGGCTACTTCATCTATCTGTTCTTCAAAACCAGTATGTCAGTTCACAGAAGCCCCAGAAGTCATTGGTTGCAATTCCTTTTCCCAATCCTTATGGTATTTTTTCCATCCTTATGGGATTTTTTTTCCACCGTGGGCTGTCCTCTTAACTAGAATATCAAGAGGAAATGCATCAGGTGCACAGAAAACCGCATACGTCTAAGAAGGCTCTAAAAACTTCAAATACCACAAATTGTGTATGAAAAAAATTAATTAAATTAAATAACAATCTAATTTATTCATTAATGCTTTTTAACATGCCATTTGCTGCTCTTGCATTTGTGGTGGTTTGATGGTTATGGGATGTTGATTGCCAGATAAAAGTCGAGGTTGTAAACAGTGTTTGTGTGCACTCGATCTAGTGTTTTTGTATAAAAATAAAAAATTGGCCATGCTAAGCAGTCCCACAGCCCTGTGCACTCTTGGCATGATTGGTGTTGATTTAATGTGTGGGTCCTTATGGGCTAACAGAATATGTGTAGATCTAAGAATCAACTTTGTTGTGCTATCTTTACCGAAGGATTTTTCTCTTCAAGTGGACCCGCCGCCTTAAAGCTAGCTCATTTATACATGCTCTACATTCGAGATGCGTACAAAACGTAAAACTGTCCATCCTCTGCGCCGTTTTGTCCGTAATTTGGTCCGTTTGCAATTTGTTTGCTCAACAGCTTATGGTCTGCGTAGCAACGGAACTGTACATGAGCGGACCACTGGGGACAGTAGTGAACACATCACAACAGTGGAAGCTCAAACTTTTAAAAAAGTGACTAGAACAAGCTGCAAAACAGTTACATTATTGTCTCACCTTGTTTTCTTGGCTCTTTCCAACAAATGCAATAAAAAAAATGTCCATGGGTGCCTTAATTTTTTTCAAGGTGCACTTTTTCTTCTGTTTTGGTAAATTTTTTGTAACTGACTTTGAGTTCCCTCTGTTGGATGTTTTACCAGAACAAAGACTTAGACGTTAGAAATGTTTGAAAGCTACGTAACCATGCTTTCGGATGCACAGAGCTGCTTACATACAAAAATGGAGCAGACATGAGCCTTTGTGCATGATAATGTCAAGCATTTTGGAGTATTGATTGAAGGAAGTGTGATTACTTAGCATTCATTACAAACAATAAGACAACTGGATAAAGTCATCTCCCACAACACAAGATAAAATAGTTGATTATATTGTTTGAAATACCTGTTAACTATTCAGGTTGTGAGTTGTGAGAGCAGACAAAACCTCTTACCCAAGGTGGGGCACCCAGTCTTTTGAAAAGCCATTTCTCAGCATTGAATCGATTCATTCCCTGCTTGGTGAACTGAATTACATTCGATCCAATTTGGTTTCCCACCTTTTCTCCTCTGCGGGATGAACAGACTTATTTGCATGAGGGCATTGTAATTGAAGTGTGGCTAGTTTGGCGAAGCAGTTATGAACTAACCAAGGCGTTGACTCACAGAGGTTTTTTAAGAAACTCACAACAAGTGAGTTTTTTTTAAAAATGCACGCTTAATTCAATAATTTTAAGCAGGATAAATACATTCTTTACAAACTGACCACCCTACTGGATATGATGCCTACAAGGTCTCATTTGGCATCTTTGGCAATAGCCGCTTTATGTGCAATGGTTGTTGTGGAAACATTGCACCAACTGACAAATAATCAAATATATGTTTAGATGTAAAGTGCAGATAAACATTAACATTCAATAACAACATTATGTTCAATCAGTGTTACTTACTAATAGCACAACGGTTTTAGCAAGAAATGTCATCAGTGTCATCAATGCTCATTGGCTTGAAGGGAAAAATGGGGGATGCACCACCGGACGCTGACAGAAGTGCAGGTTTATAATGATTCCCTCCTGCAGGTGTCCCATCCCTTTTTGTCCTCTGACCTTTCTTTTGCAACAAATAAGTCAATAGAGTGTAACAAAGCTGAGTGAGACAGCCTTTACCTTTCTTGAACCAAAAAACAAACTAGTGCTTATGGAAAGAAAAATTAAAACGTCCCCTTCTCCCCTTCTATAGAGTTTACTAAGGCAGGCAGATGAAAAAAATAAACATGTATATATATATATATATATATATATATATATATATATATATATATATATATATATATATATATATATATATATATATATATATATATATACATGTTTATATTCGTGTATATATATATATATATATATACGAATATCGGCAGAAACTAGTCTGATATTATATTTTTAAGGCTTTAAGTTAAACAATTTTACAAATCAAAATTAACTTGCCTACCTTTTAATACAGTAGATTATTTTTTGAAAATAATACGTAGTAGCCCCACACAGGCTAAATAATTGAAGCATCTCACTTGGAGCTCTTTTAGTTATTATATCAGCTCCACTGTAACGCTGAGGGGAGAGACTTGAGACTGAGAGAGTCAGCTTTCCTTGGCAACAAACTACTTCATGAAGGACAAAAACAGTGCAGGATTATGCTATGGCACTACCTGTTTCCTAATTCTGCTCCTCGCCATGATGTTCACTAAAATGGTGTGGATGTCAAGATTTACAGATTTTTCAATGAACGCATTTGGTGCATTTTCTCATTTTAATAAATATTTTACTGCTAAAATATGGGTTTTCCCTCAATAACCTTCCAGCTTTGTGACCCATTCACTGCAATACATGATTGGGTATGGCAGTTGATTTTTTTCATCCAGCGCATACCCAATCCTCCTCATTATGTAGAATTATTCTGGATTAGTTTGGAGTGAATGGATCACAAAACCTATAGGTTAGTGAAGAAATCCACATATTTTTGCAGTAAAAGATTTATAAAAATGCACCTACCCGATCCTTGGGATCCTTGAGAGCCCCCGTGTGTCAGGTAGTCTAAGTGTGCAGCTAGAGAGCAGGGAAGAAGAAGGAAGAGCACGAAGGATCTAGTTTGGGGCTCAATCTTTACGCCCCCTGCGCACATGTGGGTGTGGCGTAGGGGGAGCGTCTTCTCGGGGGGTCTGTGCGTTGCTGTGTGGGCTACACTGCTGAATATTTTGATACACTGATTTTAAACAATGTGTTTATTGTTGTCTGCCGCGATCCACAGACCCTCGGATTTGGCGCAGATGTGCGCCATTCCTCCGCTACATTGTATACATTATGTATTTCCTCCCTACACTAGAGATTCAACCTTATCAAAGCGATGTGTTTCATCTTTGTTTTGCTCACTGTATTATTTCATTTGATCACACTGTTCAAACAAAACGTGAAGTGAAGATGCCATTCTTTATATTTGTCAATAAATATGTTAAAGCAATGAAACTTATTACAGTCAAGTGCATCTTCATAAATAAAACTTATACTACTTATATTTATATTTGTCTGTTTGTGTTATACTAGTTGTTGGTTGTTTACCTATTCTCATTATTAGCACACAACTAAAATAAAGATGAATAATTATAATAAATATAACTGTACAGTATTTTATAATAATGCAAAAATGTACTTGAAAAAGCCCATGAGATTGAAGCTGAGAGCAATGAGAATTAGGCGCAAGCGTTCATCTGAGGAGCTAGCACTTGACCTGACCTTCCTCTGCCCCTCCTCGTTGTGTAGTTCTAGACAGGCCTGAGTCCAAATCCTGCTTTAGACCAGCTTTAAACCTGCTTTAAACCTGCTTTAGAACTGCTTTAGAACTGCTTTATAACTGCTGTAGTCTTGGTTTAAACCTGCTTTTATCCCAGGTCTGCTTAACACTAGTCAAGTCAGGTTACTGTTAACACTGGGTTTGCATTGGCTGGGTTTTAGTACTTTTTTCCTGTTTTTAATAATGTAATATTGTTATAATATTTTTACTTCTCTGAAAGTAAAGTCCTAAGTGGATTTATGTTGTTGAGTTGTGCCACTGTGAGTTATTTGTTGATCTTAAAGAAATAAAACATCAAATTGTGGTGTGATTTTGTAGTCCAGCCTCCAGACCTTAGCCCTCCAAAAAATCTGGCCCCCTGGAAAATATAATTGGAGACCCCTGATCTAGGCAATAAAAACAGGGTGAATATAAATGTTATAAAGGCTGGAGAGTAATTAAAGTTAAAACATCTCCTTTTTTGTTTTGTTTTTAAGCAGCAATTAAAAAATAGGTAATTTTATTCACACCAAAAATTATTCTGACATTATAAAATGTTGTTGTGGGGTCCTAAGAGTGTACACGTAAAATGATATGTTGACCCAGTATGTTTTTTTTTACGACTTTTGCCAATGTTTATCATTTTATATGGCTGCAACTTTAGAGCTTTTAACCTCTATTTAGGCACAAATATGAGTCAACATGTCTCGGAGATGACAAGTCAGAATTGATTGAGCCTCATAAACACTGTCATTACCAAATACTTCAGAGAATCCCCTAGCAGCTTTTAAATTGATTAATGTAGCACAGTCAAATGGGTGCATGTCCCCATTTTAACTTTATTGTCACCTGTTAAATACAAATTAGTGACATTTTATTTAACGCCCCAGTTCCTCTGTAAAAAGCAACAAGTTACCCTTCGGAGAGTTTTGTGTCCACTTGACAGGGCTGGATGCTAAGAAGAGATATCACGTGGTGCCACTTTCTTTGTGGTTTCTGCTGTTTCTGTCTTTGTGCCTGTTTGAAGCTCTTGATGGGCAATATAGCTTGAGTTCTCCTTCTGGGAAAGCAGCAGGACATAAGCTCCGATACAGTCTTCAGAGGGCTTCAGTGGTGAGTGCTCTGAGTGAGAGCTTTGTGCTACGCTTACGTCCACAGACCATACATGATGTAGCACGATGGGTCGCTTGGGATTTCTGGCATTAAAGTAACATATATAATATAAATAAAACCAACAATGGCTCCAGGACCATAGTTAAGGCACAGGTTTGTGAGTTATTAGATTTATCAAATGAATTATTTAAGTTTGTATTCATTGTCATCATATTTTTAAAACATTGGTTGGAGGAAGGTGACTTTTAGAGATCACTTCTGTTGTGGAAACTTCTCTAACGGTTATCAAGAAATAAAGTAAAACTATAGAACAGAGTTATCTTTTCTCAAAAGTAAATGGTTTGATTCAGTGTACAGTCATAATCAATCTCTCCAAGAGTATGTCCCTTCCTAGTCTCAGGTCCCGAATCAGCTGTGACACATTCCTATATAGTTTTACACTTGAACAGATGGCCAGGAAAATTCCTGGCTCTGAGACAAATGCTAGGTACAAGAACAAAGAACAGAGGTAGTTTATTACATTTACATCCTGACCGTCTGACCCTTACAAAGACAATGCCCTGACCGAAGGGCCAGGTGTTCAGGAAAAGAGGCCCATTCTAGACCCCCGGAGTTTCTCTCCTGAATGGAGAAAAATTGGTCTTTTGATCAAGACACATCAGCATAATTATCAGTTGTGTGAAAACATGAGGGGCCATTTTATACAGAGTTGACATTCTGGTATTTTTCCTTTCAGGAAATAAACAAACCTGAGAAGTTTAAGCTATCTCTTTATTGTGGATTTCACATGTTTTGTGCAGCATGAGGCTGCTATCGTCAGAAAAGATGCTTTTCCTGAATCTATGATACAAATTGGACATTGAGTTAGTCTGGATTCTCTACAACTCTTGTAAGTCCTGTTTTTCACGTATTTCTTGACTTGAACTTTTGAACTTTTGAACTTGACTTTTTTGTGTGTATACACAAAGTTTATTCTTTTTTTTTTTGTAAATTCTTAATGTATGAATGCCTATTTGATTGTATAGGCTTTGCTATTATTATTATTATTATTATTATTATTATTAATAATATTAATAATAATAATAATAATAATAATAATAATAATAATAATAATAATATAATAATAATAATAATAATAATAATAATAATTGGTTCATGCTGCACCTTAACACCAAAACAAGTTCCTATGTTTGCAAACTTTGTTCAATGACAATGGCAATAAACCTTTTTCTGATTCTGATTTTGATTGAGTGTAATTTAGACCTGCAGGGGCACTTTTAATACTGGATGAATAATTGGCCACCTTTTCCACATTGAAGCCATCTTAAGCATTATTATTATTATTTGTTTTAATCAATGTTTAGTATTGTTTTGACGTATCCTCTTAAAACTTAAAAAAAAACTCTTTTTTTTGGTTCCATTTAGATTTAAAACATTGTTATTTATGTAAGTAATCACTGTAAAGTCACTACCTGGTTTGTGGTCACAAATCAAACACTATGCCAGAGTTCGATTCATCGGACCGAGACCGACCTTTCCAACCAGACCAGAGTTTGCTTCTTTGGCCCGGATCAGAGTTTGATTGTTCAATCACCCAAACAAATCAGACAATCCAAGCAAACAAATCCTGATTTGATCAAATGTGTAGAGTGAATACACCCTAAAAGCAACACCATTTTTAACATAATTATTTCATGAAAATATCTATTAGTGAAAATGTAGTTCTTAGCAATATGTCTTAAAAATCGCATAAACAACAATATATTATCTATTAATTCCAAAGCAATAGTTAAAGACACAAACACTTTCTCACTCTCAGTAAAGGCGCTGTTAGAACCTCCAAAATTCAGTCTCTGAGCTCCAACTGAAGATCAGACTAGCACTGATTCACTGTCGGCTGCAGATGCTGGGGTTTTGAGGATTCAGATCAGAGAGAGGCATTTTAGGAAAATTTTGTCGGATTTTAGATGTCGGATCTAGCAACCCAAAAAGATATGTTCATACTGATTTCTTAATGGATAATTGTATGGAGAATCAAGAATACCTCAACATACAACTGTAAAATCTAAATGTATGTTTTGTATCTGGGGTACGTAATATTTATTAAATATTAAATGCAAATTCTACTGGTAGATAAATAGATGTCACTACTTAATCGATATTCATTGCTTTGAAGCTGTAGTATTGCTGCCCGGTGGTCGAGTGGTTAAGTCACAGTAAACATATGCCATGCTTCAAGTGCAGCCGGTATTGCAAGTTCAAATCCCAACTCTGACCATTTACTGTCAGAGTTGTCCTCCCTTCTCTCTTGTCCCCCATTTCACGTTTATCTTTCCTGTCTATTGAAAAAAATCTTTTAAAAAAGAAGCAGTAGTGTTTGCTATTCACATAAAGTGTCAAATCTATTGTTACCAAAAGGGTCACTAGGCAGTGAGAATAGTGGTATCCAGTGGTGTGAGCTTGAGAGAACACATTTTGGATATCTGTTTTCAATTTAGAGGAGGGACTGTTTGAGTGTTGGTCCACAAATTGAAATAGCTGTAGGAAACTATGCCCAAGCAGATTGCTGATTCCATTAGCAAAACTCATCCACATTGCCCACTACAGTCTTTGACGATAACGAATGAAAGAGGACCCTGACTCTTGAATAGACAGTGCTCAAGAGCATATGTTGTTCTGCATTATACATCATTTCTGTCTGGTTGTCTTATATTACCCATCATATATGGGTATGGCTCTCTGGTGGGAACTTCAAACTTAGCCACCTATCAAATTAGATGAAAATGTGATTTAAATAAAAAGCTTCATCTTTTCGATGGTCTTTGGGGGAGCAGCGAATGATGGATAATGTCTGGGTGATTGTTTGTGTTTGTTTTTATGCATTCTGTTTCAGAGGTAAATCCCATATGTCTCATGTTTGCTCAAAGCCAAGTCTAGATACAGACAAATAGATTTGCTTGGAAAGGAAAATTCTTATGGGGATAGAATATAGGCAGATTATTCAAGTTGTATTCACGTGGATGCAGTGAAATAGAGCACATCCACGATTGTGGAAGCAAAAATTATTTAAATAACTTTTTTTTTAGTACAATAAAGGACCAACATTTTATTTTATTGAATTAAAGCTTTGCATATTGAAAACATAATCATATAATACTTTGGGTCATTTAAGGTTCACCAATGATTTGTTTTAGTTACATGTCAAGTAAATGATGTGTTGTAATGTGACAAAATTACTAACCAGATCAACAAGGAAAATACATAAATTAAATAATGAAATACAGAAGAAGGGCATACCAACCATCAAATGGACAGTGTGTCTTCATTAAAATATTCAATAATCAATATATTTCTGTAAAATTATTCTGTTGTTTTGTGTAAAATTATTGGGAAATGTGATTTGGAAAACATATTTCTTTGACTTTACAGGTTATTTTTGATGCATGGCTGACACTTTCAGGGAATGTAGACAATTATCCAGTTTGATTTGGTCTGTATGAAGTGTATTTCATGTATATGAAATATATGTATGCATGAGAGGATAAATGAATGCCAGAACCTTCAGCTTTGTAGACTAATATGCAGTTCTTTCTTTCTTAAAAGACATGGCACACATAATAACTATATATATATATATATATATATATATATATATATATATATATATATATATATATATATATATATATATATATATATATATATATATATATATATATATATATATATATATATATATATATATATATATATATAATATATACAAACACACACACACACACACACACATATATATAAACAATTTGAAATAA
Organism: Chaenogobius annularis; assembly: GCA_015082035.1. NCBI lineage: Eukaryota > Metazoa > Chordata > Actinopteri > Gobiiformes > Gobiidae > Chaenogobius > Chaenogobius annularis. The sequence continues at coordinate 474,136 of BJKM01000266.1, read as the reverse complement.
AAAAAATGCAAATGTATAAACTTTAAAAAAGCAGTCTGTACATAATACAGTAGAGCATATACTGTAGAGCAGAGCAGCATATTCACAGCTTGTAACTTGTTGACTCAGTGGGGTTTAGATTGGGCATTCATTTTTTTTATTCTAGTCCTATGCGTGTACAAAGATATGTTGTGCTGTCAGACTCATGAAAGCTGTTGGTTTTGGAGGAATAGTGCAGCCATTTTTTAGACTTTTTAAGACATGCCGCTATGTGACAACACACTTCCTGGCTGGTCTGCTGGTGAAGATGTCAGACATGTTGTATTTCTGAGGAATTGTAGACAAAGAGAAAAGTTTAAAAGTTGGACATTCTACTCTTCTAGTAGCTGGCTCCAGCAGTAAACATTAGAATGAAAAGCAATATATAATTCAACATATCTGTTGTTTTAACAAATTGCTGAAAGTATGTCATATGTCAATTCATTAAGTTCAAAGAATCTGTAATCTTTATACAGAAATCATTCTAGTTGTAAAATGGTCACATTTATATAGCACTTTTCTACATTCAAGTCACTCAAGGAATCACACATCCATTCCCACACCAGTGTGTACATCACCAACCTGTGGCTCTGCCAATGATGTTTATGTCGGGAACGTGATTCAAACCACCGAGTGAGCACCTTAACTAACTGAGCTACTGGCCTAATACCTTATATCACAACATGACCATTTAAAGGAATTCAGCAATTAATCTGCCTTTTATCAGAATCAGAATCAGAATCAGAAGGGGTTTATTGCCATTGTTAATGAACAAAATTCACAAACATAGGAACTTGTCTCGGCATTAAGGTGCAACATAAAACACTGAGCAATAATAAAACAACATATATTCAATCAAAAGGGCATGCATTGAGAAACAATTTAAAACTACTATAGTATAAAATAAAAATAAAATATGCATTACAATGTACATGAGAATTACAGTTAAATTTACTGTTGTAGTGCAGAAAGTGACAGTGCAGTGAGTGATGAATAGTTGCAGTTAAAGTGGCAGGTGTTTAAGAAGTGTTCATGAGTCCAACAGCAGAGGGAAAGAAACTATTCTTGTGGCGGGAGGTTCTGGTCCGGATGGACCGTAGCCTCCTGCCTGAGGGGAGTGGTTCAAATATACCATGTCCAGGGTGAGAAGGGTCAGCTGTGATCCGACCTGCTCGTCCCAGAGTCCTGGAGACGTACAGGTCCTGCAGAGATGGAAGTCTGCAGCCGATCACCTTCTCAGCAGAACGCACGATGCGCTGTAGTCTCTGTTTGTCCCTGGCTGTGGCTCCAGCGTACCACACGGTGATGGAGGAGGTGAGGATGGACTCAATGATGGCCGTGTAAAACTGCACCATCATCTGCGCTGGCAGCTTGGCTTTCCTCAGCTGCCGCAAGAAGTACATCCTCTGCTGGGGCTTCTTGATGAGGGAGCTGATCGTGGGCTCCCACTTGAGGTCCTGGGTGATGGTGGTGTCGAGGAAGCGGAAGGAGTCCACGGTGGTGATGGGAGAGTCTGTCATGATGAGGGGGGCTGTGGGTTGGGTTGGCAGAGGTGGGAGAGGGTGTGGTCACATCAAACCTGGAGTAGAAGGTGTTAAGTTGCTCAGCCAGTTTGCGATTGTCTGCAGCAGGGGGGGCTCGAGGCTTATGATTGGTGAGAAGCCGGAGCCTACGCCACACGGAGGCGGGGTTGTTGCTGCTTCAGACGCATGTTGTACTGTGATCTAGCTCGAGACACCTCTTTGCTAAATCCATACTTTGCATCTTTGTAGCGCCCTCTGTCACCAGCCCTATGCGCTGACTCCTTCTGCTGCCTTAACTCCCTCAGTTCAGGTGTGAACCAGGGTTTGTCATTGTTGAAAGTGACTTTGGTTTGTGTTGGTATGATGCTGTCCTCACAGAATCGATTACCAGTTCTGCTATGCAACCAGTTTTTATGCTGGAGATAATGATGTGATAGATAGATAGTCTTTATGTAAAATGGGCAAGTTTGAGGTTGTAGGATCAATGTCTTTGCATAGTAAAATATTAACAGCCCGGTCCTTTGAAACTAGGACATTCTGCACTTAACATTTGAAAGCAGACAGATACAGACAGGAGTTTCCTTTTGCCGGTGGGCTCTGGGATCTCATGGGTTTGGCCTACACTGTTCCAAGCACGGTCTGGATAAGAAACACCTGAACACATGCCAGGAGCGCGGGATGAGGTGCGACTTCTGCCCTCATATTTTATTGCTTCTTGATGAGAAGGCCTGTGGTGCCATTAATCATAACAACGTGGAGCACACACATTTCTTTAAAGCCTAGGCTCCAGCGTCGACTTTATCTCCCATCCCTCACAAGCACCTATACCTTCGCTTTGCTTTGATATACCTCTGTAAGAAATTGAATACAAATGTTGCATTTAATTAGCACACAAACATAGTCCAGTGATCGACTTGGTGAAAGTGCCATGTGTAAGTCTTTGATCCAAATGTTTGGTATTGAAAGCTAAAGGTCACATTTTGGACAGTTAATTAAAATGCAGAGTTGTCAATAAACCGAACAACAAATGTCAGGTCTGATGAACATTTTTAATTATTGTGAGCAATAATCAATCCACTGTCTATGGCAAGGTTGTTCCCATATAAAAGCCTGACGATTCATAGCATCTTTTGTTAATCATGGATCTGCATGTCACACGATCCACACAATCCATGCTTAATTTGGAACAATGAAGGAAAACTGTACTGTGTTGTTCAAATAAAATGAAGAAAATATCCTTAAAATGTCAGAGATAGCTTATTACTATCAAGACCCTTCCTGTTTTAGTCTGTGTAAAGCCAATGTGACTTGTAGACTTGAAGTAAAATGAGCTCACAAGCGAAGGAGAGCATCGTCATTCAGCATTGACTAGTCATGACCTATGTGTCATCCGTGACTTTCCTCATTTAGTCCATCTCAGGAGGAAGCTAAGCTGTGAGAATCCTTGCTCGAAGGGCGCTGTGCTTAATATGAATGAACAGAGATTAATGCGTTCTACACGTCCTGCTCAGCACTAATTGATTTGTGGGTTTAAATACCTATGTGACCTTAAACCTTGAACAGATGGCAGTGGAGCATGCATATATGGAATATTGATATGACACAGTGAGATAGTATAATGATACATGCAATGATTTGATGAGCACAGTTATGTTTGCAGCAAAAAAGTATATATCTATAAGTGTGGTTTTTTTTTAAGATATAGTAGTTATATATATAAGTTATAATATCAAGCACAGCTGCAAGCTGCCAAACTGTACTGTCTGGAGAGATGATGATGATTTTTGGTAAGTTGCCACAGCAACGGGCTATTTCTTTTACTGATTTAATGTGTGTTTTTTTTTGTTTTTTTATTGTTATTCATTCAAGTATATATGTACACTTTATGCAATGTGATTTTAACTGAATCTATACTAATCTTGTGGTATTGCAGATATGTGAATATAATCTAAAAGGGTTAAGGTCTGGTTAAGGAGTTTTTATTAATGTATTGCAAAACATTTGCACAAAAATTCCTTCATGAAAGACCAAACATTTGGTCCTGCAGCTGTATGGTGAGAGCGAGATGTATTGGTAAATGAACCAAATGAATGTAAGTACCCCAATCATTTCACCTACATCTGTATTGTATGCTAACACCAGTACACTTAACTATGCACATTTCAATATGTATCTCCATACTTACATGAACACACATACACATGTTGAGAAGAACAACTAACTGGTCGTCCTAACGCTTGGTGTCCCTGGGAATTTAAAACATTCTAACTACAGAGGAAAGACAGGTCTGCTTAACTAAACAGTTTGACTTTGATATTCCCTGGGCGGCCGACACGGGGGTTGCCAGATTAAACGCCTTTTATTCACCGTGACCTTTCCGCTGCTGTCTTTCCTCTGAGAAATCTCCCCCCTTCGTCCACTTCCATCATGGTGACAGGCTATCCCAACCAAAACAAAAGGCCAAGAGGCAGGGTGACACAAAGTCAATACGGCTCACTTGAACACATCGCACTGTAACCTCTGCATTTGAATTGTTAGCAATTAAAATGGGTTCTAATCAGCTATCTTGTTAAAGGCATAGCACATCGTAAACACTGCATCCTTTAAAGTCAACCCTGTATTATATTTGGGATCATCAAATAACTGCCAGTGGATTTGACACATGGCTGATTGGGCTGCACTCCATCCAGGGGCCACACATTGGTCATTATCACATCAACTATGTTGACGTAACCCCCTCACCCACAATATTTGTCTCACAGCGGACTGCGAGTTCGAGAGAAGATACTTTCGTCTTATCTTACACTCAAGAAAGGCATTGCAGTGTAGAGTTATAGATGCTTTGACAGCAGGTCCTTGCAGGATATTGGTGGAAAATTGACAATGTAGAGCAATGAATGGCTATATAGCTGGATCAATTGGACAGAGGTGGAGCGGAAGTATTCATGCTACTATAATTGAGTCATTTTTTTTAATGTGCTGTTTTGAGAGAATTTGTAAAAAAATCTTGTAATATAGTATAATTAGCCATGTAATTGTAATTAACTACATTTTAAATCACGTATATGAGTTACTAAGTCGCAATCCACAGCTCTCTCACCGATGCATCTTCTCCTTTCTGGATATCAACTAACACACCATGGCACCACATCGCTGATTATTCAACTTTTGTATAAAAAACTGGGCTAAAATGCTAAATCTTTCTTTAAAAAAGTGATGAAGTTAGTGGTAAAAACTAGTGCTTTATGTAGAATTATTATTATTATTATTTATGTTTTCATAGCACTGAAATAAATCGAAAAATAAATTGTCTCAAATGTTCTGACATTTGACATGCCACCTTCAGAAAGTTACGTGGTGTTGCTTTAAGTACACATTTTGCAGCACTGCTTGTACTTGTACTTCTGTAACTATATCCCTACTTGAGCTTGAAATGTTAGTACTATTTCTACCTCTGCTATTGGACAATACTTTTTATATCAATTACTGGTGTAAGATAGTAATTAACAAAAGAACTATATACCAGAGTAAAGGTGAGGGATGAGGGAAGTTCACCTTAATAAACATAGATATGGGCTAGGATTATTTTAGAAGATTCTCCCTACTGCCACCTACTGTCTAAATGATTCCTAGATTATATATACAGTATGTGCTTTACATTTTGAACAATAAATTCCTTTTATTCTCGTCACTTGTTTCTGTCTCTGGTGCTGTGATCTCTCATTGAGCATCCACAGACAAATCGACAAACAGCTCTGTCACTTGTAAAAACCCGAACATATGTTCTAATGATTAAGCATTTCCACCTTTTGTTCATTGCCTGGACCCTTAGGCTGCAATAAGTCATATTCTTATGCAATCTGGCATTAGGAATGTGCATGCTGGCAATCTGTTGTGCTTGTTGTTGTTGTGGGAAACACATATGGAGAGGAGAGGGGCCTCAGCAGGAGCTAAATGCTAAATATTAGTGTATGAATACAAACACTCATACACAACCTCCAACTCACTCTCACATGGTTAAATCTCTTTAGAGAGGAGAAAAAACAAGCCATAGACTCATAATAATATGATTTGTATGCGCATTAACATGTATGCATCTGTACTAAATTCATTATGGCTTTGCTCTTGGCTCCAGCTTTTGTTTGTCATTGTTCAAATGGACCATGCCACCCGCTAGTAACTTTATCTCTCTGTCCAGCTTTCCATGCAGCATGGCCAATTCCCCCTCCTCCCCCTCCCCACCACCCACAAAAACTGTCCTCTTTGCACAGGGCTCCCTCATTCATTCTAATTAAGCCAACTGAAACTAAATAGCAGAAGCTTTGTTTACAAGGGACTCGCTGTGCTCAGCATTCACTGCACGGAGCCACTTGTCTTTGCAGCTAGTCAGGGGTTTATCTCAAGCCACATTTACTGCTTTTATTTATTTACATTTGGGTTTTCCTTTCCACTTACAGTATTTCCATATCTGCCAGTGTGGGGGCTGTAGGGTCACACTGGGGAAATGTATCAATCACATTAAAGCTATAACTAACAGTGGCTCCCCGTGAGCTTCAGAGTCTAGACAGAAGAAGAGAAGAAGAGAAGAATGGTTACTCAATAACATCACTATGGGAAAATCAATCATGGTTCTTTTTGTTCTATTTTCGTTGTCACTGTAAATATTTGAATCTAAAATACACTATATTAGCAATACTGCCATGTATTGGTCCATATGCAGGCAGATGATTCAACAAGAGCTAATTCACAAGATGGATTTTTGTGAATTAACTCAAATCACATGGGTATACAGTTGGCATTGCACAGGTGAATGGCAATCGTTTGAAGGCAACTCTAAAACAATTAAAGTACAAATAACAATTCTGCATGTCAATGACTACAACTGACACATCCACTGACACAAAGACACTTTTCAGTCACAATTGTATCAGTTTATTTATCATATTAGAATAAGAACTATCCCAGATTGCCAATCTCTTCAGGCGTGGCTCGTTGCACCCAGTGGCCAGTTAGACACTGGACTACAAGAGATAAATGTATATCCATTCTGCAAAGACAATTTACTGCTAACTCATTAACATAAACAACAACTGGCACGGAACATTGCAAGACATTGGACATTTATTTTGTTGTTGTGTAGCAACATACAGGAGAGAAAAAAGTCATTGGCTTGCTGTTTGTCAGCCACAGCCGCAGCAAACCAGGGGATTAACTGACTAACTGTTGTTGCTGACTTGTCATTACTCTTGATAAGACCTTTTCCCTGTCCAGCTTTGGTCTGGAATTCAGACAATCACTTTATTTACATAGACTACTTTACTTTTTAGTCAGTTACAGCTGAAATATAAAATTCATGAAATCCTTTACTTAGGTACAATATGCTTTAAAAATCACGTGACCATCAAGTACCATAGTTTTTAGACTTCAAGCCACTACTTTTTTCCCATGCTTTGAATCCTACAACTCTGCATCTAATTTGTAGATTTTTACTGGCTAAAGGGCCACCAGGGGGCACTCTAGCAGGAAGCGCAAGCTTTTGACACGCTGTAGAAGAAAACGTCAGCGGACGAGTGGGCACTGTCCAGGGGACACATGGCGTTCTCTTTATTTTAAGATTCAAAATGCTGCTAGCCATTTGGGTGCCCTAAGCAGAAATGTTCAGTGGTGCCCCCATACCCCCAACCCCCTTCAAAAATGCAAATAAAAGATTTTTATTTTTTAATGAAGATAAGTCTGTTATCTTAAGTTCGGGAGCAGGACCACAACCCTTTCATCTAATCTAATTTATCTCCTAGATTTATCTCCTAGATGGGGGTACCGAGGCACGGGATCCTACAGCCCTCATCGCCAGGAGCCCCAAAACAGCATCCATTTCTGTATATCCCTGTTGTTCATGTTCCTCGTATGTCAATAAATACTGCATCATAGCTGGGGTTGTGGTCCTTGCTAGTGAATTTTTAAAATATATATAGGCTATTTAATTTTATATATTGCTTGAATCACAATACTTAGGGGGTCTGGAGATCATATAATGTCCTGTATTCTGGTGCATTTTAGATGTAATAAAATTACATTCCATGCCCCCCACAGTCCCTAAATTTCTTTGCTCCACCCCTGCTCCAGCGTCAACCGAAGCCCTTCTCATCCTCTCCCTTCATCAGATCGAGGCTCTAGAATACACCACAGGCTGTAAACTGTTGACACTTTGTGTTGTATTTATGAAAGCATGATTTAGACATTTGTAAGAACCACTTTGACTTCGCGTACGCCGTGGTGTCAGCTTCGCGGAGCCACGTCAGCTCAACGAGATACGTCTTGTTTCATTTGTTCTTTATCACTGTTTTGAATTGAATATGAGGCCGATTTTCATCATCTAAAGACCATTTTGCGTCTTCTACACCGCTCCCATCTGTCTGAGTCATTTTAAACTGTGACTTGTACAGTGGAGCTGCCCGTGCGTATCTCCAACTCGCTTTTGAGAGAAAGAGTGGCACTCCAGTCCTAGAGTTGGTTTAAATGACAACTAAAGACAAAGTATGCTTACTACTCACCCAGGGGCCTTACCAGCCATCTATAATATCTGATCAAATCAGGCATTAAGATGGCTCCACTCACGCCTAATGTAGCAAGATCAAGAGTTCTGATATCAACGAGGATGAACTCTCCCATGACTGTTGCTACACAGACAAAAATCGCCCCACCTATCCCCCCTCGCCTTTCACCTGGTATCTCCCATAGCTAGGATGCCCTGGGTCTCAGCGTTGCCGGGACTTATCGTCATAATAAAAATCAGAACAACCCGGGGCCCTGTGTAAAAACAGCCTTCCTTAGTGCTATTTCTGTAGTAACATCACACAGATGGGAAAACAAAATGTGAGTCAGACTGCCCAATCTGAGAAATTTGATTCATATTCCCTGTAAAAAGATAACGCCCAGTCTCACTGAAACTAGTCTGAAACTTGCTGTGCTAAATTTCAGATCCTTATGTAACAAATCATTCTTAATTAATAACTTTATTTCTTCTTATAATCTTGATTTTATGTTTTTAACTGAAACATGGCTTGACAAAAACACAGGAAATTTAGTTCTAATAGAATCTGCTCCTCCCAACTTTATGTTTGAATCTGAAACACGAGAAAACAAAAAGGGAGGAGGTGTGTGTGCTTTTGTTAGAGATGAAATAGTTTGAGTACGTAGCCTTTAAAATTGAGCTAAAACAGTCTCCATCCATTCTCTTAATTGTTTTTATACAAGCCTCCTCAGCACTGCAAAAGTTTTATTGATGATTTTACTGAGATGCTTTCAGTCGTATGCACAGACTTTGATGGTTTGGTCATAACAGGTGATTTCAATGTTCATGTTGATAATATCTGTGACAGAAACGCTAAAGAGCTTCATGCTGTCCTTGAAACTTTCGGTCTTACTCAGCGCGTGAGTGGCCCCACCCACAGCAGAGGGAACACTCTAGATCTTCTAATTACAAAAGGGGTTAATATTTCAAACGTCAATGTGGTCGATGTTGCTCTGTCTGATCATTTCTGTGTCTTCTTTGACCTGTCTGTTTTTCCCAAACCACTGGCTGGTCCTGCAGTTGTCCGGAGGAGACACATAAATGACAGCACAGGAAAACTGTTTATGGAAATAATTAACTTTGAAAATGTCTCATGTTCTAATGTAAATGATTTGTTGAACTCTGTTACATCTAGTGTTTTGAATGTTCTAGACACCATTGCCCCTATGAAGGCTAAAATTGTTAAAAAATAAGCAGAAGGCGCCATGGAGAAATGATGATTCGGTCAGGGCAAAGAAAAGGGAGTGCCGCCGGGCCGAACGAAAATGGCGCAAGTCAAAGCTCCAGGTTCAGAAAGAGATTTACAGAGAGAAGGTTGTACATGTACAACCTCATTTTATGTAGAACTAGGGAAGGATATTTTTCTGAAATAATTGGAAGCTGTAGTAACAACTCGCGTGTCCTTGTTTGCCACAGTAAACAGATTAACAAACCCCTCCAGCTCAGCTGCCGTTAGAACTCATTTCCACATCCAAGTGTAATGACTTTGCATTATTCTTTAATGACAAAGTTCAGGGCATTAAAATGCTATAAATTCTACAATGCAAAAAATAACCCTCAAACCACCTACACACTTAGAGCTGACTCATTTTGCACCTGTAACTGACAAAACTGTCAGGAGATCATCACCAGTCTGAGTTCATTCTACATGCTGCCCACCAGATTTCTAAAGTCTGTGCTGAACAGTTTGTTAGCACCACTCACTCAAATAGTTAACATGTCGCTTCAATCTGGAACATTCCCAATGTCTTTGAAAACTGCGGTCATAAAGCCTCTCCTAAAGAAGAGCAGTCTTGATGCCGCAGTACTGAGTAATTACCGACCCATCTCTAATCTGCCATTTTGGGGCAAAGTCCTTGAAAAGGTTGTTTACCAACAGCTCACTGATTTCCTCTTAATAAACAACTCATTTGATGTTTTCCAGTCAGGTTTTAGACCTCATCACAGCACTGAGACTGCTCTTGTCAAGGTGACAAATGACATCCACCTGATTCTGTTAGATCTGAGTGCTGCTTTTGACACTGTCGATCATGGAGATACTTTACAGAGACTAGAGGACTGGCACTGCGCTAAACTGGTTAAAGTCATATCTGGAAGACAGGAAGTTCTTTTGTCGAAATTGGTAACTGTGTCTCAGACCAGATGCCCTTGACCTGTGGGGTGCCCCAAGGGTCAATCCTGGGACCCCTTCTGTTCAACCTCTACATGCTGCCGTTAGGTCAGTTGATACGCAGTGAGAATGTGTCCTATCACAATTATGCAGACAACACTCAGATCTATGTTTCACTGACGGCAGGTGCATATGGACCAGTGGATTCACTCTGTCACTACATCCAACAGATTAGAGTGTGGATGCAAAACAACTTTCTCCAGCTGAACTCAGACAAGACTGAAATCATCGTCTTTGGCCCACAGAAACAAAGATAAACTGTTGATAGTCACTTCCAGAGTCTCGCTCTAAAACCTACACATCGAGTTAGAAATCTGGGGGTAATAATGGACTCAGACTTGAATTTTAACAGCCACGCCAGATCAATAACATCAGCAGCTTTTTACCATCTAAAAATATTGCCAAAATAAAAAGTATAGTGTCTTAACCAGACCTGGAGAGACTTATCCATGCGTTTGTCTCTAGTAGATTAGACTACTGTAACGGCCTGCTCACTGGCCTCTCCAAACGAGCTGTAAAACAGCTGCAGTACATCCAGAACGCTGCTGCTCGGGTCCTGACTAGAACCAGGAAGTATGATCACATTAGTCCTGTGCTCAGGTCTCTGCACTGGCTCCCTGTGGCTCAGTGGCTCAATAGACTTCAAAGCAGCTCTGCTTGATTACAAGTCTCTTCATGGCCTAGCACCAAAGTACATTTCGGACATGTTAGTGCCATATGAACCATCTCGGACTCTGAGGACTTCAGGGATCGGCCTCCTACTGGTGCCCAGAGTCAGGACTAAACATGGGGAATCTTCGTTTCAGTTTTAAGCAGCTAAAATCTGGAACAGTCTTCCTGAGGATGTGAGACAGGCCGCTACTCTGGCAATGTTCAAATCTAAGCTAAAAACTGTTTTGTTTGGCTGTGCATATGACTGAAATGCTTTTCTTTGCACTCTTCTCTTTTATGTCTTGAACTATTTGACGGATAGCCTGAAAATGGCACTTTTAAATTAAGATTTTGTGATTTCTGCCATGTCTTTGTGATTTTAATGCATTTTTTTCCTGTTGTGTGAAGCACTTTGAATTTCCTTGTGAACGAATTGTGCTCTACAAATAAACTTGCTTTGCCTTGCCTTGCCTTGCCTACTATATATGGTCCGTGTTTAATTGTAAAAGGAACAGCGCAACTGCTGCACAAATAGCTTTTTCTGTTATTCACTCCAAGCTTCCTAGTAAGGCTGTTAATGTCCCTCAGAGTACCTGGTGCCCTACGCACTGCGCGTTATATACGTAATGGGAGTGGCGGCACTGTGCAGCTAAACACAAAGATACACATGGAGCACGGACATGCGATATATGGCGGTCAGCAGTTTAGAACCAAAAGACAACCTGTGCATCACTACCGTGGACCATCTTTCTGTGTAAATATCTCATGTTACAATGGAACACTCACTCGCTAAGCACAAGCTCAGGAGCAGATGAACCAGATTTGAAGACACAGACACAAGTAAATCAGCTCACACAGAGTAATCAAGGACAGAGGGGACAGTAGGGACAGCTCAGATATGTTCTCTGTATATTAAGCTTCAAAATGCTGTGTTTACAATCCAGCTCATATTACCTGAGAAATTAGTCTGATGAGGAACTGAATTATGATGTGTTGACATATGATACAGCAGTCTGCATTTAATAACCTGCCCCACACTGAACTGAGAATTCACTACCGTGGACCGTCTTTATGTGTAAATATCTCATGTTATAACATGGGCACCTGCGGCTTATTGACAGGTACGTATATATGTAAATATAACGTTGGCGCAGCTTTTATTCAGGGGCGCTCTATAGCCCGAAAATTACTGTAGTACTTTGAGATAACCATTTATAAAGTAGTAATAATAACAATATATCATTGTAATTGCACAGGTCAATTTTATTTTTAAGTAGATTTGACCAATTATTAATATTTTGTGGGACGCAAATGTTTTATAAAAGTTGTACAATTAAAGCTTCACAAATGTAGATTTAAGATGAAAAAGAGTTACTCAATGAGAAACAAGTAAAAGCAGTTGTAGCCAGCTCACACACCAAACAAACTCAAGAACTGGCTGAAGAAGGCTTATTCCTATCCAATTATAGATGTGTTGGTTCACAGAGCAAAAGGAAAAAAGCAAGAAAAATGTCCCCTGCCTGCAGAGTGAACCTTTGAAGATTGTTTAAAAGAAACTGTGGTATCATCCTTTTGTTATCACAGCAGTGCAGTGTGACAAGTCAGGGAATACAGTATAATACACACTCTTGCATTAGAAAAAAAAGTATTCCCAACACACTATTGTTGTATTTTTCCAAATTCCAGTTCACAAAAATATTACACCATTATCAATTTCTGAACAATCTATGTTCTTGAGTGATACAAATCTGTGTGTACCAGATCAGAGGTTTAATACATTTACATGCAGTACATTTATAATACAGTAGTGCTTCAATGAGGGGGAGAGTGTTTTTTGGGGCTGCAGGGCAGTTTTCTGTGCCTCCATGTTAGATCAGAAATATTCCTGTTTGCAGTTGAAGTCATTGGAGCTTATATCTGAGACTAAAACCTTGAGTGGAGTGAAGTTGTACAAAACTATAAATCATCATGAATTATTTACACCAAGGTACTAAGTTTTAATTCGATAAATTGGCATAGTCGTATGATAGATCAGATGTGACTGATTGATCTTAAGGAGCCTTTAGCGTTTCGGGAGTTACCAGACGTTCTTCGGTCAATCCCAGGCCACTGGCCACAGAAGCAGTTTAACACCACTGTGAAATATCAACCGCCAATTGTAGCACTTTGAGAAACTCGTAGAGCTTGAAATGCTAGCATTTCATTATTTTTATATCAGAATCAGAATCAGAAATGGTTTATTGTCATTGTCAATGAGCAAAATTCACAAGCATAGGAACTTGTTTCGGCATTAAGGTGCAACATACAATGATGAACAATAATAATAAAAACATATATAAAATCATCAATGAAATGCATTAAATAAAACAATTTAAATTTAATATAGGATCAGATAAAAATAGGCTTGCTATGTACACAAAAATTTACAGATGTAGTGCAGAAAGTGAACAGTGCAGCTAGTGATTGATTAAATAGTTAAAGTGGCAGGTGTTTAGAAGCGTTCATGAGTCGGCAAAGGGAAAGAAACTGTTCTTGTGGCATTAGGTTCTGGTCCGGATGGACCTTAGCCTAAAGAGAGTAGTTCAAATAGTCCGTGTCCAGGTGAGAAGGGTCAGCTGTGATCCGACCTGCTCGTCCCAGAGCCCTGGAGACCTACAGGTCCTGCAGAGATGGAAGTCTGCAGCCGATCACCTTGCACAATGCGCTGTAGTCTCTGTTTGTCCCTGGCTGTGGCTCCAGCGTACCACACAGTGATGGAGGAGGTGAGGATGGACTCAATGATGGCTGCGTAAAACTGCACCATCATCTGCGCTGGCTTTCTTCAGCTGCCGCAGGAAGTAAATCTTCTCCTTGGCCTTCTTGATGAGGGAGCTGATTGTGGGCTCCCACTTGAAGTCCTGGGTGATGGTGGTACTGAATAAGTGGAAGGAGTCCATGGTGGTGATGGGGGAGTTTGTCATGGTGAGGTGGGAATGGGGAGCTGTGACTTTCCTGAAGTCCACGATCATCGCCACTGTCTTCTGGGAATTGAACTCCAGGTTGTTACCACTGCACCAGGACACCAGCTTCCCTCCTGTAGAGAGATTCATCCCTGTCCGAGATGAGCCCGATGAGTGTGGTGTCGTCCGCAAACTTGGTTTTACGTCAGTTTTACGGAATTGTGGTTGGAGGTGCAGCAGTCTGTGTATAGGGAGAAGAGCAGAGGAGAAAGACCACTTCCCTGTGGAGCTCCTGTGCTGATAGTCCGAGTGTCTCAGACATTCTTCCCCAGTCGCACGCACTACCTCCGATCCGTCAAACCTGAAGTTGAAGATGTTAAGCTCCTCGGCCAGTTTTCGGTCATCTGCAGCGTGGGGGGCTCTGGGCTTGTAGTTGGTGAGAAGCCAGAGCCCACTCCACACAGAGGCGGGGTTGCTGCTGCTTCACACGCATATTGTACTGTGATCTAGCTCTCGACACCTCTTTGCTAAATCCATACTTTGCATCTTTGTAGCACTCTCAGCCCTGTGCGCTGCCTTTACTGCCTCAGTTTAGGTGTGAAACAGGGATTGTCCTTATTGAAAGTGACTTTGTATTGGTATGATGCTGGAATGTATGACGTCACAGTGTCCGTGTACTCATCCAAACTATCTGTGGCAGCTCTGAAAACCTCCCAGTCTGTAATGTCGAAACACGCATGTATCTCCTCCACTGCCTCATTGGTCCACTTCTTAGAGGTCCTCACTACAGGTTTGGAGAACTTCAGCCTCTGTCTGTACCTGGGGATCAGGTGAACCATGGCGTGATCTGAAAAGCCCACTGCGCGAAAGGCGTTGCTGACTGTTGTGTAATAGTGGTCAAGTGTTTTCTGCTCTCTGGTCGGAACTTTAATAAACTGTCTGTACTTTGGTAGTTCAAGGTTGAAATTCACCTTGTTAAACTCACCCAAAATAATACACATGGAGTCCGGAAAGGTCCGCTCCACACTCAAAACACTGTTTCTCCTGCACGTTTGCGCTTGGTGGAATGTAAACAGCGGCCAGAATGAATGAGGGGAACTCATATGGAGAGTAGAAAGGTTTGCAGGTCAAAGAGATTTTCCAGAGCAGGAGAGCAGTGTTTGGCGACCACAGGCTGATGAACAGGCATTGATGTAATAACAGACTCCTCCGCCCCCCCGAAGAGGTCTTTTGTCTATCGGCGCGGCGCAGCTGGAAGCTCTCCAGCTGCACGGCGCAGTTCGGGACCAACTCGCTGAGCCACGTTTCCGTGAAGCACAAAACAGGAGATGAAGAAAAGTTTCTGTTCCGTCTCATCAGCAACGCCAGTTCATCACTCACTCTTTTGATCAAAAAAAGGATTCATTCCGCAGCAGATGCTTAAAAAACTGGAAGTAGATCCGTAGAAGTTGTAGATCTGATGGTTACGAGCTCTTCACGAGTGAAAGAGAACGCTGAAGAACGCACCAGAACAGACAAAACAAAGTGCACCGAAACACCAGGGCGTCCCTCCCCGGCGCCATCTTGGATCTTGATTGTCTTGTATATGTACTCCTTGTGTCTGCGTAGGTTTCCTCTAGGTGCTCCGGTTTGCTATATCTCAGTGGGACTTAACCCTTGTATTATGTTGAAAAAAAATTACATTGATTACGTTGCGGGTCATTTTGACCCATACTGTGTAAAGTCAGGCAAAACAGCAAAAAAAAACAGGTTAAACCAACAACATCTTTACTTGAGATTATATAAACATTTAGAAAAGAGACATACAATAACTTTTTTTTAATTTCAACACTATATTTAATAACATCAGCCTGCCCATGGACTACAGGTGGAAATTTGCACTTGATCTACAACCTGGTGCAATGCATCCCTCCTGATAAGATTAATGTATATTGTGCACTGTCCCTGTCATATAAATAAATTAACTATACTAACTAAACTAAACTAAACTGAACTAAACTATTATCTCAATCTGAAACACCATTTATTCCACTCACAGTGGCTTATTTGCAGCTGGATGGATCATGTTCAACTCAACTAGGAATTTATAATAAATAATATATAAATCAAACAAAACGATAATTAATCAACTATAGTCAAACTCAGTAATAGTTAACTAAAATGATTTCACTGTTTTGCAAATGGTTATTTTAG
The DNA here is from genome assembly GCA_015082035.1 of Chaenogobius annularis. Lineage (NCBI taxonomy): Eukaryota > Metazoa > Chordata > Actinopteri > Gobiiformes > Gobiidae > Chaenogobius > Chaenogobius annularis. The sequence continues at coordinate 458,071 of BJKM01000266.1, read as the reverse complement.
CACGGCCAAATAGTGCCAAAATTTACACACACACACACACACACACACACACACGCAGATGTGTGTGTGTGTGTGTGTGCGTGTGTGTGTGTGTGTGTGTGCATGTGCATATTATTATATGTTTAATCAGAAAGCTATATTGTATGCCCACATGGTTCTGATGTCACAAATTTGTATTGCACAAAAAACAGAAAACGTGTTCATTATCACTGCACTACATTAGAGAACGCAAGAATTGAGAATCAAGAATGAAAAAATGAGAAAAATAAGGGTGTTCAAATTGACTTATCATATCACAGACATTTTTTATCAATTTATTTAATACCATCGCCCTCTTCTTGGCAACCACCTTGATCTATTCAATACATCTCCATCTAGTGGAAGTCAGAGGAACGTGCTTATCCCAATGCTGTGTGGCTTTATATCCACACATAAAATTAATGCTGCTGTGATTGAGTTGAAAAATAAATAAATATTCCCTATTGTTATGAAAACATTTGAAGGGTGTCAAGCCTTCTTTAACACGATTGCATACAATTTCAATTTTCCCCATATAAACTGGGGACCCCTTGAAATCATTTTGCGACCCCCATGGGGATACCAACTGCCAGGTTGAGAACTACTGCTTTAGAGAGCAGCAAGTAAGCAAAGGTTTCAGAACAGATACTTGTTTTAGTCCAAGCTAGGTCGTGTGGTTGTGTTTGTAGATAAAAACACTACAAACAAGATAGTAAGGCCAAGGTAAGTATGGAAGGGTGTTTGCTGGAGTGGCTGAAATATGATTGACCATGTTTAAATTGTTCTAATTAAAAAAATATGTATTTACTTATTTGCTATTTGTCATATTAGAATCAACTAATATTGAAATTTTATTCAAAATGTGTGTAATTGTGTGGATATGTCAGTGTATATTTCTGAAAATTTTTTGACATATCCACTGTATTTACTGTTTTTAAAATGTATGTTAAACTCATTTAACACAGCATTTAGTGAAATCTTATGTAAAAAGCCCTTCTAGGGACTGGTGTTGCAAATTAGCCATAGCTATAAACACTGTAATGCCTGCATCAAATTACTGTTAATCTATGTTTGTTGTGTATGTCCCAATAAAATACATAAGAAATTAGTAAATTATCTAAATATGGCAATGTTCAGAGGATCAAATGTGGTGCACAATTTGTTGTTGCTTTGTTGTGAGTTCTGTTGTCTTTATTTTAATCAATGATGAAGTTTAGTGAACTCAGACTTAAAAATATAGAAAGAACTGATAATTATTTCAATTAATACAGGCTTTGTTATTTCTAAGCATGTCATATGATAGTCCATTTGCCTCCTCTCTCTTTTGTCAGGGGTTGCCACAGTGAAATGGATGCATGATGGTACTGCTCAATTTTACGCTCCACGATGACCCACACTGTTGACAATATGGCCCCGGTGTCAACCAAGATTTGAACTAGTTACAAACAGGGACCATAACAACATTGACTCTTCATATAAATAATTGGTTATACGGCTGAACTCTACTTACAGCGAAACAAGCACTATAATCAGAAAAAAAACACCAAAAAAAACACGTTGATCAAGTTCAGTTTATTCTTTTTGATCAATGTTACACACAAGATATAACTGTGCATATGACAAAATTTGGAAACCTCTCATAAAAGACATGTTAAATGCTGTACTGGGCCCACTGTAGGAGTACAATTGTGAAGACAATCAAAGCTAGTACATTTGGTTCAGTGATTCTACTTTTTTGGACATTGTTAAGAATCAAAATGAGCCCAATATTAATGACATGCACACACACACACACACACACACACACACAAGCAGTGTAGAAAATGACACACAGTTATTGTGCTAACTAAGCCGGTATGAGGGGATGTCAGATCCTCAAGCATTAACAAGTGATTTAGCTGACAGCTTGTCTGAGTCTGATGCTACTGTCAGGAGCAGGCACCAGTCACCACTACTGATGTTGGGCAGGATCTATTGGTGACAATTCAAAAGCAGAAAATTAGCCAAGGTTATTCTGGGGGTGTTTCCAACCAGGATGGTTCTGTGTCAAATGTTTTTATCTCTTAGAATGTCCATTAGCATGCCGCCCATAAAGATAGGACAATGAGCACAGTACAATGTCAGGATGTCAATATGAGCATGGACTCGCTCTGTTTTGGGACACAAGGGGAATCAGAGGTAAGGCCATACAGAGGTCAAACCAACAAAGAAAACCTAATCAACACAAAAAATGTGTGCATTAGATAACTGCCCCAGTAAGGATTTGTTCCACATGTACAGTATGGCTGTAATACAATCCAAAATATAATCAATCATAATATCCTTGCACTAAGGGTTTACCTCATCATAATGCACAAAGACTCGAAGACAAAGTGCACTGTTCCTTTGTTCACCAAGCCAATTCAAACAAACATACCATACACACGCATGCACATACATATAACAAAGAGAGGCTATAGATGTTAACAATTTAATTTAAATTTGGGCAATGGATATTTATCATTATTATTATGATATTAGATATAGTCAAAAAGATCATCTGCAGTGGAAAAACTGGAAATGCTTACTCTAACAAAATCGATGTGGATACAGAGTGATCTGTCAAATGCTCACTGTGTGATTAAATACTAATTTTAAAATTATAATTCATCTTCAAGACATTTACATTTTATACATGGAAACAGAGTTACGGATCAACCGTTTGATGGGCTGATGCAGCCTATCATATGTACAAGGTAGAAATGTGTTTTGTCTCACAAAACACAACATCAGGACTGAGAGCTACAAATGTTTGGTCAAGGTACTTTATACAAGACAAAAACGGCAGTGTTCATGATGTTTCATGTTAAATGATATTCTATGTGTTTATTTTCTTACTATGTAGTGCTATTATTTTACCAAATCCAATATTTTGTATTTTACAAAGATAAATGTATATGTTTTTTTGGTGAAAAGATTTATATACTGTATGGCATGGCAAATTTCAATACCATTTGCATAATGAAATGAATGAGTGCATAGACTGATATATTGTATAATGATAGCATAGGTCTGCAGATTAGGAAAAGGTTATGAATGATATTAAGGAAATCCGCCACCAGAAATAATATTCTGGGGAAATTCCTCCCTGTGGCTATTGCTGGGTTTCAGATGACATCACAACATTCTGCCATTCTGTTTGTTTTTTCGTAATACAAGAAGGAATCGTCAGATTAAACATTTGTGCATTTGGCTTTTAGGTATTTCACGACAAAGCATTTGTCTTTTCCCTTTTGACAATGTAATCAAAAGGGAAGTGTCTTTCACCCATCTGGGAGTATGACATCATCACACAGCTAACAACTGTAGCTCTGTGTTTTGATAGTGGCTAATCGTTATAGGGACATTATTCCTCTCACCATAAGGCCATATTTCTCTGCACATAGTGCTTAGTAAAAAAAATAACTTTTTTCAGAGCTCTCAGGTTTGTGAAAGCTTCCTAGGTGTCATAACTCAGGTGCATGAGATTTAGCTTGGGTTTGATGAGTGATCTGGCATTCAGTACAAATTAGAAAGTCCCAGATATATATACATAAAAATCAAACATGGCCAAAGTAGATGAAATGCAGAAATGGCACCATAACAATGTAAGTGACAACATGAAATAGAATAAACAATAGCTCACCAGTCAAATAAGGCTAAGTTAAACCTCAGCTCCAGACTTCGATTATAAGAGGTAGCTGATCGTCAGTAACAAGTTACAAATTATTCAGAATAACTTTAATTATACTGTGCTTTTGAGGTCCTAATAGGCTCTTCAGGGCCCATCATATTTGAGTAGCTTAAATGTGAAACACTTTTTCACATGACAGGTATGTCTCCTGTCTAACAATTGTTGCGCTTCCATCACACAAGCACAATTTATTGAAAGAATGTGGTGAATTTCCTGTTAGCTCTTGGGGGATATGGTTTGTTTTTCCTGTTGCTGGAAGCCAATTTATAATTTTTTTCCCTTGCCCTCTTTAACTTCCTGCCTCTGTGGCGGGTTTACAGAGGGCCTGTGGAGGTGAGTGCCAGAAGCCATTGATTAGACTTGTGTTATCCAGACTCTCGACCTCAGCAAACTCACATTTTTTTATTTGTATCAAAGACACAGGTCCTGTTTTCAGACTACTATTACAATGAGGGTCAGATGGAGACGGATTTTTGAAGCCTGATAGTAGACAACTCAAAACAGCAACCATGTTCAAAAGGGAGATGTGCCAGTGGTTGTGGACCTGCTGTTTCATGCCATGCTGCTGGTGGGGGTGCTCTGGGTGCTTCCAATGCTTGCATTAGCACTGCTGTTCTCTGATGGGGAGGGGTTAGTGGAAACTGGTTGTCGTTTTGTACTGGAACAAGGACATCCTGGAAGACAAACATACATTATGATAGGGATAATTACTTTGAACATCACATTAAATAAATGCTTCACTTAAACCTTACCCACTGTTGAACTCATATCTAATCCAGTTGGATATCCTGAAAAGGACAACATTCTTTGTTGAATTATGTAAAACCTAGTAAAGAATCAGATAAGTATGATGGAAGTATACCTGTTTTTATTTTGATGAACCAGAGGGCTCCAATAAGTAGAACTCCAATCAGAAAACCTCCAAATGCAATGCCCAGAACACCGGGTAGGCCAAAGTCAAAGCAGTCGGTGGCTGAAATTTAGAATCATTCAAATAAAAAATCTACAATTGCATTCAAAATTGACAAATAAATCAATAGCCAATCATGGAATTTGAAGTAAGGGGACATTTCACATCAAGTAAAAGTATGTCAGACAAACCTAACCATGTGAATCTATCTCAAGTACAGCACTGAAACAGGGACATCTAGTGGTCAGTTACCTAAACTACTGATTACTTGCTGAGTAATGAGGCAGACTCAAACCACAACTGCTATCAACCAGATATGTAAGTTTATAAGGTCATCTGCTGATACCTTATCTGATTTTAAGTCTAACAAGGTCTTGGACAGTACACCCAAATAAATAGGAGATGCTGGGGCCGCTGTGTATGAAAACATCCAAACAGGAAGGAGAGTTTGACTTGGGATACTGTTAATTATCCTGTATAATAATGCATTGGATTTGAACAGTCAAATACATTTTACTTTAGGGTAGCACAAAATCAGTTATCACACTAGCCATATCGCAGGAGAAAAAAGAAAAACTAAACAAAATGCGAAGGTTCTCCATCTGACAGCGATTTACAGATTTTTCCACATTGAAAATCAACCCCATCGACCATCAAAAATCATTCACACACTCTACTCTGTCTTGCCTAAGGACACAACAACAGCAGGTCTGAGTGGGAATCGGTTCTGCAACCTTCAGGAGGTGAACAAGTGGTTTAATCACGGAGCCCTTGGTGTGTAGGGTCAGTGTGTAGATTTTTATTTATTTCATGTTTCATAAACCTGTTATGTCCCCAAATAAGAGGTAAAGATGTTTGATTTGACAATTTTCCATTGTAGAAAAAATATTCAGTTGTAGTCATCTGGACACTATTTATCATACTCTGAGTAAGCCCTGCCCACCGGAGCCTATTATCAGTAAGTTCCGCTAGGACACCAACAGCTCTTTTATTGCCATAGTGGAAATACATGAAAAGTCATTGTAATACGCTGGCCAAGATGTTGTTTTCATTGTTTTTTGGTTCTCAAGACAATTTTCGAATCAGAAAGCAGAATGAGCTTCACGTGAGTCTCTTATCTGGATTGCTAGTCAATGCTAAAATCCAGTTGATTTAAACTTAAAAAGACTCTGGCTGCATCTGATATTGCAAAAATCCCTCCTTCCTTCTCCTTCCTCGTCCAATTCCTTCACCTTTGAGAGCCACATCATGAAGCCAACAATACGGACCAAGGAGGTGTAAGGAGCAGGAAGGAGAAGGAGCTTTTGCTGCTTTTGATGGATCTGAATCCTCCTAAAAAGTGGCAGGAACAACACATGTTCAGTACAAATTTCAACACATAGAAACTGGACTACAATAAGCGCACACATACTCCACTACTGCATTGATTTTTATGAGGATCTCAATCGTTCAATCTTTACAGTCAATGTTTTCATCACACCACAGTACATAAATAACTCAAGTGATTGTTATTGCTGCTGTTAAATAAAGAGCTGGGCTAAACCTGCAGACTGTATGCATAGAGCAGGCCTTAATAAATATTCTCCGGACTCACCATCAGCAGCACACAACCCACGTCATACAATGAGCAAATATTCCACAAAATCTTGTCAGCAGAGGCTAGCTCTGTGCTATCAGTGACAGTTTATGCAATTTAGCCATGTGACTTTAAGTTTAATTTCCATAAAAGTAAACCAGTGTACACAAAGTTGCATTAAATACATGATTTGAAGTTATTTGAAGATTAACTTAAGTATGCATGTATGAATGTATAAAGCATAACTGCTTTACATACATACTTTTAAGTTATTCTTCAGAATAGCCATATAGTCGGAAACTACTGTTATACAATGGGAAATATTGTAATATTGATCTAATATTGATACCAATGAGTTTTGTCCTGTGTGGGATCCAGAGATGGACTGACACGGTCTTTGACTGCACCGCTACACAGTTTTGCTTGTACCAAAAATAAAAGAAATTAAATGCACTACGGACTACGTGAGCTTTTGTTTTGTAGCATTTTTTGTGAGTCAAAAGAAGGACAGCTATCATTGTTTTCTTTCAACCTCAGCTTGAAATAATATGAAATGAAAATATACAGTGGCTTGCAATAGTATTCGTACCCCTGGAACTGTTCCATATTTTGTCACGTTAAGACCACAAACTTAAATAAATTGTATTGGCTTTTTTTGTGAAAGAGCAACACAAAGTGGCATTTAATTGTGAAGGAATTATAAATGATATCCAGATTTAAAAAAAATATATAAAACTGAAAATGTAGTGTGCATGGAGTATTCAAAAGTATTTATTCTCCATATCTTATGGAACCGCTTTTCTCTGCAATTACACACCACCTACAGACCACCATTTTTTCCCATTCTTAAGTCTGGACTTTGACCAGGCCATTCTAACACGTTACATTCGATTGTAGCTCTGGCTTTATGTTTAGGGTCATTGTCCTGCAGAAGGTGAACCCCACCCCAGTCTCAAGTCTTTTGCAGACGCCAAAAGGTGGCTCCTTTGTCCAATACTGTAAATTTGCCAGTTGTTTTTTCCATTTTCTATATTCATCTTTGACTATTGCCCTGCGTTTGGCTCTGTCCATATTCCCATAAACTGAGTAGCTTCCCCGGCCCTGCTGAAGAAAAGCAGCCCCACAGCATGATGCTGCCACCTCCATGTTTGACAGTGGGGATGGAACCCAGAACAGCTGCATTCATACTGAGATTAGATTACACACAGGTGGATGTAATCACTCTATTGAATAAATAGGTCAACATTCAATCTTTCAGCAATCATTAGGCAACTTCTGACAGCAAGTGGTTGGTTGAATACTATTGCACGCTGCACTTTTCAGTTTTGATTTACTTATTTTTTTAATGGGTAAATCACATACAATTTTCCTTCCACTTCACAATTGTGTTCCACTTTGTATTGCTCTTTCACAAAAGATTTATTAAAGTTTGTGGCCATGACATGACAAAATGTAGCAAAGTTCCAGGGGTACAAACACTTTTACAAGCCACTGTATGTGCAGAAAACCTACACTCACTACTTCACTTTGAAGCAAGCTATATTTTCTATTTGCCAGTGCAGTATTGAAGGTTTAGACAATGGTGTCAGTTGCGATGTCTGTATTTGGACAGCAGCACAGTCAGAACCTCTCCAAAACACAAAGGACCAGGCTCTGCTCCCCTGAGAGCCATTACGTCTGATTGTGGCCACAAGGTCAGGCTGCAGACCTTCCTAACGGACACGGCTCTGTTCAGACCCCTCACCAGCTTCAGCGCACATCCTGACTGCACTGCTATGACAACCGCCAGGGCACGGTGCACCAAGCACTGCAGGCAACAACACCAAGAAGAATTATAGCAACAATATACTGACCGAGCTGCAGACTAACAATTAGGTCCTGAAGGCAAAAGGGCTAATTTTAAAGTTTTACTTTTTAGTGAGTTCAGCAAGTTTATTAAGCATGCACTTCGCTGTCGGAAAGCTCCAAACACTCTGCTTTAAATGAGTTCTACTAGAATCTTACTACTTCGTTTTTCTGAAGTCATGTACTGAAATAACAATGTATTACAGGAATTTAATTGCTGCAGAATTTCATAAAGCAATGTGCACAAAAATAAAGTAAAAGGGAAAATGTATATCCATCTGGCCTGAAAGTGTCTACTTTTGATATCCAGGTGCTAGGTTAAACTCACGTGGTGGTAGTAGACATGGCTGCGTCACCTCCAGGTAACGCTTAACTCTTCCCCCATCTCCACATTTCTAGACAAAGCAAAATGTTTTAAAGAGTCATCTCTGCTCACATTACCATTTCAGATTATAAAGCATGTCTACCTCACTATAACACATTTTGACAGAACACTCCAGGTCCCAAGTGGTAGATGTCAGTTCATGAAGCTGATCCAAAGAGAAGCTGAGCCTGGTGCTGTTAGCACAAGAGTTACTGGAGCAGGTTTCCAGAATGAAAGGCAGCTCTTTCACAACAGGACACAAGCCTTTAGATCGTAGAAAGCACTGGATCACCTTTATGGTCAGGACAATGTCCCCCAAGGTGCGTCCTGTAATCTAGAAGACACAGAGAAGAGATGGGTCAAGTATTGTAGGAGACAAGAGACATGTGAAGAGACATGTCAACTGTTTAAAAAAAGAAATATCACGTCAGTAGGTTACCTCTGCATAGATTCTCCTATTGCTCTGCACCTTGGCATTAGGATCCAAAGGAGAGTGGAAATCTGGTGAGTTGTACAACTGCATTGTAAGAGGCATCAGATGAGGGGTTGGAACAGGAGTGGTTGTTTCCACCACTGTTTCTGAAACAAGAGAAAACATTTCAAATAAAAACAAACAACAGATATTTCTATAAAATGTACCAACTAAGAATGCAATAAATTAATATGATGTAAAATTCACCTGTATTGATAGCTTTCTTTTGTAACCTCAGTGCAATCATGGAGCCCACAGGTATGATTTCAGTGTAGCTGGTGAAACTTGTAGTTTTAAAATGCTCTAGAGCCTTTCTTTGAACTATTTCTGCATTGTCACTTTTCAGTGAAAAATTTGGAGGGATTTGGTATTGCATATGTTGAAAAATAATCTCATTATTAGACTGCAAAAATAGGAATATATATGAAATTTAATTTGCATTTTAATTCAAAACACACTGTAAATGGGAGTTTGGTTGACTTACTAATAGTTTGGTGTGTTGTAAGCTCACAATTGTCCAAGTAGTTCCCTGAGGACCTCTCAAGAATATACTGGTCTTCTCTATGTCCACATGAAGTGACACATTTCTACCACAACAAAAACATATGATAAAATCAAATCAAATCAATCCAAACAAGGAAAGGTGTATAGTATAGTTTGTTTTGTTTACCGAATAATGGCACTTTCTGGAATGTTAATTATATGAAGTTCTTCAGTGTTGTTCAGAGGCATTGGGAAGCAGGATTTATATGGTATAGTATCAACTCTCAGAAAGTATTTCTCAGATGCATCTTCATTTCCAAGTATACATTCACGAGAACCAGCACTTGTTCCTAAAAAAAACAAAACAGTAAATATAGACCATTAGCAAAGCTTTGGAAAGCTATTATGTCATTTTGGTTTCCTGCATCTCTTTGAAGGTAGGGTATATCCAAGTCCACTCCTTAGATTTATGCCATAATAGGCTTTGGGAAAAGTACCCTTCTTTTTATTCAGAAAGTTTCTGCATTATATATTTTTTTCTGCACATGTGTGATTCATTTGACATTTGTCTAAAAATTAAACCTAAATAGTACTTTTAAAGATATGTTTTAACACATTTCTGTTTGATTGACATAATATTATCGGATAGCAGGATATATTTTTTTCAATATTGCCCACCCCTGTTTTCCTGGTGTGTCCTCCTGCAACAGTTGGAAGCCTTAGTTGATAAGTACCATCCACTCACCTGTTCCTGCAACATAAATGTTTTTTGGGTTTTTAATTGTTGTGAATGATGTCACGCCTCCAAATCTCTGTGTGGCCCATTTGATCAGATCCTCGTCATCAAAGGGTATGGCTTCCTGGTAAATATTTCCAAATACAGTGATTGAGGAGTTTTTGCTCACCTAGACAGATAGACAGACAGATACACTGTATTAAATACATGTTTAAAAAGACCAAAGTCACAGTTTCAAATGTCTAATGAACCACAATTCAGTTGTGTTTTTGGAGTCATTCATATTTGAAAGTGCAAAGAATAATGTGTCTGACATTAGTTTTACCTTGAAATGACTAATCTATTACTTTTTCATTGTTTAATAGAAATGTTTATTGTGGTTAAGTGTTCACTAGCACAGTTGCACAAGCCGGTTGGAGCCAAGGTCCTTCCTTTGCTTCCTGAGTGAGGCCAGGAAATGAGCCCTTTTTTAGCTTTTGTGCGTCACTACAATCGGCTGGAATCTGGCTCCATACAAGGTATAAATATATACATCATTGCAACGACTAGACACTGCTGTTTCCTCGTCTGGGCTACCAAGAAATAATGGAGTTTACATTACATGAAGTATACGAACGCGATAGACCACAGTATTTGGGAATTAAGATCTTAAGCTAAAGTTTAAATATATTCGTATAAATCATGTATATTACAAAAGTAATACACAGTTGTTGTTTTTTAATTATAAAATGAAAGTTTAGTGTATTCAGATTCAGACATATTTGTGGGGTCAGTAGTAAGTCCCAAGTTTACATATGTGTAATGACTTCCCTGTTCAGAAGCAAGGCACTAAAAAAAGACTAAGCAGATCTTATATTGCCTCACACCACAGCTGTAAGAATGTTTGGGTCTGCAAAAATGAGTAGTTGTGAGAGTAAAAAAAAAACGCTGTGAATGCTCCCCTGTTTATGTCGCAAGAGCAAGTCAAGCTTCAATTAATTTGTGTAAAGTAATGCGCGAGCCACATTACAAATAAAAAGCTTCTTTCCAGACATTAATATGAAATGGCTTCGTACCAAACAGAGAGGAAGAGAAATAGTGAAATACAAAAAATCTTGTGGATCTTTTTATTGATGTTCACACTGAATAGCAACTCACAGGATAGAGAAATAAGAAATAAAAATTGAACAGGATAAATAGACTAGACCAAAAAAGTAGATTGCAAACAAGAAAGCTCAAATATTTGCACCATTCTTTATTATTTAGATTTGGAGATGTAAAGAGTAAAAGGTACAGAAGATATAGTCATGTGTTTTTATTATTTGTTAAATACAAATACAGGCAAATCTAGGTGAATAAATTATTATGTGCATTTGATTATCTCCATGTGCACGGCAATATTTCCTATAGTTTTCTAGAGGAAAAAGAAAAAAGAAAACCTATTCTTGCCAGCGGAAGGCTGACAAGTGACAGTGAGCCAAGCTGTCACGCCATTGACATGCTTTCTCCGATGCAAAACAGATGCTGTTTCTCTTAATGTGCAATCTGCACTAAAGTACTATTATCCCCCAGCGATGGTGCTCATCCCTCAAAAACATCCTGCAGTCACAGTCAGAGCCGGCCAGACCCCCCAGTCTCACAGGAACAGGATACGGCATCAGTGAGCTGTCAGCAGATCACTAACCAGTGACACTTGTCGTCAGCATTATTACTGTAGCGTGACTAAAATCTGCAGACATCAAGTACACAAAGAGCCAAAAGCAATAAAACAGACACGATGTGTCTGCAAGAATTGAGGATGGTTTGTTAACTCATGGCAACATTTCAAGAACATGGCATCTTTTAACGCAAAGCTTTCCATCCTTATCTGACAGTGAGCATAACAACACTGAGGTCTGTGGGAGTTTTAGAAAAATATGGCAATTTCAAACAATAAAAAGTTTGTTAGAAAACAGCAGAAGTAACAGTTACAAAGCACTCTATCCACTACTTATCTCAACTGTTTATAAAAGGTCATCTTCACTCAGTTTTATAGTTTGCATGAATCATAAAGCAATGCAGATGAGAAGATAAAAATAGCAGTATAGTGAGTATCTGGTTGAATAGTACAGACAGAGCCACACAGCTGTCTTGGGCTGACTGTAGTCAAACAGCTGGCACTACACAAGAGCATGGCCCATCTGCCCACACTGGAAATCAGACACACGAACATGCATCTAGTCACACGGTTATCTCAGGGGTTCTGGGAAATCAAAATCAAACCTTTCTTTGTATGTTGAGAAATGTCCTGAAGTACTATGTAGAAAACAAGATGAATGGCTTTTTCCCACATATTATTTCCCGTTCTCATTCAGAATGAAGAAAATACTTGATATAAACACTGACAATACTTACATAAAGGTTAACATCTTGGTTGGGGATGTATGCACCATACGCTGTGTCTGCTGATGTCAGGATAAGATTCATAGGTCTTGGACTGGTCAAATTCACAGAGAATAAATTGTAATCCTGTCAAGCAACAAAGAGGGAAGTTTCAATTAAACTCAAAATGTGAATTTACAGATTTGCATTAACTTTTGTTGGTGACTATGTACAATACACACATATATTGTATATACTAAATCCCACTAATGATATTGAGTGGCAAGTGTACTGCCTAGGTTCAGAGACGGCTCATGGTAATGGATATAATGTAATTCAAATTGACTTAAAGTTGCTGAAAGTGTATTAAAAGTTAGAGTGTGTCCCATTGTTCATACGTTTAGAACGGCAATGTGATTTTATTTGCAAATTAATAATAACAGATGCAGCATAATGGTTTTTGAAACAGGAAGTTGAGTCTGCTGTTACGACTAAGTCGTCTTCCCAGAAGTCCTGCTCTCATCTACCTGGAATGTCCGACTGAATAATGAATGGCATTTCCCCTTTGAGCTCATTGTGCCTGTTTTAGGTCCAGTGTGCTTTCCTTAAATACTTCTAATGAGCCTTATTGTCCAAGTGTCGCGTGCTCCTCCCGTCATCCCTTTGTACCTTCAATTCTTTCTGTTCAACCCTGGATCATTACTGACCCTGATCACTCATCTTTTCTACTTTTGGCCCTGTGCTGTCTAGATACAATTGTTCCCCTCTTCCAACTCTTTTCTCCAGTCCATTTCTGAAGGGTCTTTGCTGGTGCAGTTTCCAGTTATTCTTTTGCTTCTCTGCCTTAGCTTGAATTGGCTCCGCTAGTATCGTCTCGGCACAACGCCAAAACCTTGAGTCTTCCAGCCAGTGTGTGACATCAATGAACCCTGCACCATGAGGGTCCGCCCTTTGAATTTCTCAGAGTCCAAGTGCAGAGTTTTAACTCTTCTAGCAACCCGTAAATCAGTGTGAAAAAACAAAGCGATGAGGAATGTAATAATGATAATAATAAAAATAATATAAAAACAGAGGAAAGCAGATACTCTGATCTCATGCATTGTACAGTTTGACAGCAGATGAAGATGAGCCCCTTCCTCTGTGCTTACAAGAAAATCTGTTCCTAAACAGACCGTCAAGAGTAGATAAGGAATGAGATGTCCATTCTGGAAATTGATAAAATAACATTGTACAATGTACAAGCCTACACAGTAATCTACACACATAGAGCCCAAAACATTTTTTGGGCAAAATCTGAAAAAAAAAAATCACTGTTAATAGCTTTCAATCTGGACAAACTATTTCTCGTCATCCCAACTTCACAAAACAGACCTTAGAAAATATTACAATTATCCAACTAATGTATGGTTTAAAAACATCACATCGGTCTTTATATGTACTATAGATAAGGACTTAATTCTAATGTAAAAGTGTTGCTCCCGCCTGCCATTGCGTCACGTACCTATGTAATGTCAGTGATGTCAGCTTCCACTTACTATGAACTCACAACGGCTGTTTTATTATGTGTTGATGAGAGGCGAGGTACAAAGAGATGCACTCTCAAAGAGTCATCGTTGTAAGATAAATAAGAATTGATACAAGTTGGTCTAAAAGTCTGTTTTCTTAGCCCTTGTGCTACCCTCAAAAATAGTGTGCGTAAATACATTTTTTCAAGTTCTGCAGGGTGGGGGAGGAAGGGGGGAGGCTGGGGTTGGGTGGGTCATTTATTTCACTTCTGTTTTCATAATAGGACTTTAAATCACAAATGTCTTAACACTTTGTGTATTGGGCTTGTGAATAATGATTTGTTGTTTAAACATGCATTCCCAGTAATTTATGTTGGTGTCAATGACACTGCTTTATCTTTGACAAATTAGTTGAACGACATCTGCTCTTTCTCTTATTTTGTTATCTATGTGTTGGGGCAAAATGACAGAAAACATGTACCTTAACCAAAGTATCTGTCCATTGACAGTTGTGTTGACATGGGTCTTTTGTTCAGTTCAAAATTCTAGACCAGATTGGCATGTTGCACACAGGTCAATAAAAAGAATCATTAAAAAGAAGATGATGGCATGTCCCTGACAAGGCACCGGTTTTGTTGTCAGTTTGACAGATGGTTCAAGCTGACAAAGCAACATTTTAATGGTAACTTCTGTCATTGGGCACAATGCATCTCCAAATCTGATATGTGGTTCTGCCAGTTCAGAATGAATAATGATATGGAATATTTAAAGAGAACTTAAGCATGAGCTAATCCAAACCTACCCCTTGAGTGAAGATTAAGTTGAGGATATGAACTTCTCTGCTGTCTTTGCTGATGAAGCTTGTCCAACATCCAGTCTGCATCTCTTTCACAAAGATCCATGGATTATTTTCCTCAGTTGGGACACATGTCTGACTGGACCCTGCAGCAAAACAAATGGCTTATGTTAGCACTTTAAAAGTGACCACATAGTTTACAATGTATTTAGCTTTCTATGTTTTGAGTTGTAATTAGACATATGGCTTTTATATCACAAAATCCATGTTGATGTTTGTTATTAGTCATTTAGAAATCCCTCCCTTGGTGCTCTGAGAGGTGATGTTAGATGGCAGAGTAGACGCACATTGTTTAAAAGGGGTTCGGCTGGTTCACGTTTATCAGCTGTGTCAGAATGCCAGGCTGCAGTCATCCATCACTAGTGGCTTTGCTCTGTGTATGAGCCTGCTGTTTAACCTGGAGATGCCTGTCTCACAGGGCTGAATTAATCAAACCAGGGCAGCTCATGTGTGGGGTAAGAGAGAAGGGTTGACCTGGGGTGGTCTTAGATAAGTATTCGACTAGATCCTCAATGTGCACTTTAGGTTCAGCATGTATCTTATACCTCAGGGATAATGGTGCAGCAGAATGTAAGCAAATGTAATGTGAACAACAACACAGAAAATAAGGGGAAAACACATACGCACATACACATACGCATACACTCCTGAAATAAAAAGGTATGCATAATTTGAATTACATTTTTATTTAACCATCTGGTATATCATGACAATAAAAAGTGTTTTATTTAGTAAAAGAGTAAATATGTATATGTATTGTATTGTTTAAGTTCATTTTCCCCTTGCAGTTAAAAACCACATTGAAAGTGCATTGTTCAAGCTTGTGACAGGTTGAGGGAAGAATGTTTTAGCATTACGAGAGTTTTTACATTTAATAGTACGATATCTTCTTCCTGAAAGGTGAAGTTCGAACATGGCTCTGCCAAGGGTGGTCAGAGAGGTTCTGAATAATACAAAGGGCTCAGTTTAAATGTCTATGTTTGTAACAAGTCTCAAGAACAGGAAGTTCACAATTCAGTTTTTCTTAGCTGAGCAGACCACATTATTCAAAGCTTTTCTCTCTTTGGCTGCGATGTTACCAAATCACACAGTGAAACAACCAACAATAAGACTTTCAATGGTGCGGCAATAATTTTTTGGTGTGGGAATTCTCTAAATTTGCGCCAAAAGATAAGGCACTGACAGGCCTAACTGACAATGTTACTTGTGTTTTTGTTCCAGCTCAAGTATTACACCAATTTTAAATAAGAAGGATGACAAAAATCACTGAAGCAGAGTCAGGCAGGTTTTACTTGCGCAAGGAGACAGGTCATACACGAGGGTACAGAGATGTCTGAAGATGGTTAAAAAGAGACATGTATTTAAACACAATTTACCCCACTGTCTCCCACAGTTGTTACCTTCCATCTCATAGAATATGACTGGCACAGGAATGTGTCCTTTGGAAACAGGTGATTGGTATAGAATGTGTACGCTAAAAATGGTTACTGAGTACGAACTGTTTTCAATGTATGACCAAACAAGGATAATTTTTCTGAGTGTTAGACCAAGAAATGTACACTCTACCACAATTTGTACTTTGAGCCAGCGATTACAATGGGAAAATGACAGTTGTTACAAATACAATCAAAGACAAGTTCACATGTTTTAGTAGTGTTAAGGTTATTTTCCTTGCTTCACTCAACAACATTTTGCACGTCTGTAAAATTATTCAACATTATCACTGATTAGACAAATGATAGTAGTGTCGTTGGCATACTTAATTATTAGATTACTATTGTGGCAGGCAACTGTCTTGAGTATAAAGAGTGAAAAGCATTAGACTTATAATGCACCCCCAAATAATTTCAGTCACTAAATATTGCACGTCTTAATGCCATGTAGTTTTTGGGCGTTCATGTTAGGTCAAACACACAACACTGTTCAGCCAACCACAATGTGCTTTGTTTATGGACAATAAATTGCGGATCTTCGAAATTAAATAAAATGTGTAACTTTTCTGACATGAAGTGGTCATATGTGTGTGTTTTAGTAAAACAACATCATCTTCCCACATCAAAGTACAGTGTGTACATGGTGTACACTAGAGTTTTTTATTTTTATCTCACAGATGAAAGGGACTGACAGTGATATTAGGGGTTCCCTGGAGTTTTGTATTGTTAGCAGCCACAGAAGAATCCTCTGATTTGGAATCAAACCTCAGAAAATGCCTTTGAGATGAGATCATGAGTATTTTTTTGCACCAGCAATGACTATGAGATCACTGCAGAGCTGGACAACATGGAAAAAGATTTTCACATGCAAAATAAATTACATTAATAAACGCAGGATGGAAAAATAATCTATGTGATCTACCATTCAGAATAATTGATAATGTATTTGTTCAACAATAAAATATTAATTGTAATTAAAAAGAGAGAAAGTGTAGAGAAAGAATTAAGAAGCTGTAATGCTTGGACGGCCAACCGGATATGCTTTATTTAGAAGCTAATCAAAGACCATGGCCAAAGTGATGTCATCACTGGCAGTGGAGGAGAATGGATAAAGTTAAGATAAAGCTGAAGAAAAAGTGAACAAACTTCACAAAGTGATGTTACATAAGTAATGATTACAACATTCCTGAGTTCTTAGGATGGAGCGAAATAATCTTTACTGATCCATCTTGTTGCTATGCATGTACTACGTCATCCTGAAATGGTGTGCTCTTTCAGGCATTTTTGAATTCATAATACAGATAGTGGGGCCTGTATAACTCTAATTATAACTGTATGGGACATTTACTGTTTTTGATAGAAAGATCCAACTACGAAATCATTCCGCACACTGTCTTGCTTGCAAGGTGAATTTTTATTGACAGGTAAAGGGGCAACGTTTCAGCAACTAGGCCTTCATCAGGCAAATGAGCGACTGAGGTTGAGACTGAGGTTTAAAGAAGGAGTGGCCTCATGAATAGGAGCGGTCACTTAAAGATGGCAAAGCACAAAGTGCTCAGAATACATAATAAAATCCTATGTCAGTAACCAAATATATGCAAAATCAGTGAGACCTAATAATAATAAAAATACAGTGACATTCAATAATCACATGTTGGAATGATCCACATCAATCAATAATCGTGGCTAATACAGTATTACTAGCTGAGTAACCAGTAAATAAAAATTCACCTTGCAAGCAAGACAGTGTACCGGATTTTTTCCTAGTTAATTCTGCGTCACGCACGCCTTTTCCAACGTACCTGCTGTAGAACATGATGTGTGAAGCACTATCTTCACAGAAAGATCCAAAAAATAAATCCATAGATGTTGAACCCTATCATTATTTTTTAGGAATCAGCTCCACAAGCGTGCCATAATAATCTTATGACTTTAAGTCTTTCAACCTGAAGCAATTGTGAAACCTTAGTTAATATGTGCTGACAGAGAAGACATTGAAGTGTGTGCTAGTTTTTGTTTCATGTGGATAAGACCAGTAATTACGGCGCTATGAACCATCAACAAGTCAACAAATGTGCAATCTTGCAGTTGAGCAACAAGTTTCTGATATCTGACCTGTCTCCAGCGGTATTTTAAACTTTAGGGATTTTAGAAAGTTGCAATGTTCGGTAATTTAACATGTCCACCGCGGCATCTAACATTTGGCCACAATTACTAAAAGCACTTCCAGATTTTTGGGATTTAGTTTCGTGAAAGTGAAGATGGGATGTCATCTTGCTCCTTTTCCATCTGTCTTATTCGGCCTCAATCTGCAGGTCAAGGCTGGTTTCCTGTTATTCTGGCCTCGGTTAATGTCTGTTGCTCAGTATCCACATCCATTAAGTTATTTGGCTTGTGTTGGGCTGTGACAGAGTCAACGGCCCATGACTGTTCCCTCAGAGGTCCTGGTATAAATCACTGGACTATGTGCTTGTGTGTTGGACTTCCCAGTCACTTTTTACGAGGCACTATAGGGTATAAAGAGCATTCATTTTGGCCTCTTGACCCCGGAAATGCCAGTGGCCTCACTAAGCGGTTTGCTAGTAAATGAGGTATAGAAGAACCATTCCTCTCCGTGTTCTCTTTATCTACTTATATCAGTCCCCTCCATTTCCCATTCCATGAGAAGACATGTTTATGCTTGCTGGTTGTTATCATCTGTCTGATAGCAGGAGAGCCTCCAGATATTGTTAGGGTATTGTTATGGACAACTGGATCATTGTCAAAACACAAACCAACTGTAATCAAAAGTACTGTACCAATTATATTTACTCAATGCATTTCTTTTATCATTTTGTTGAAGAAAATGTACTCATCAGAAATATGAAAGGTAAAGCTTTATTTATGTTCTATTTTTAAATCAGCTAAATTTGAATTATTTTAAAATCCTCTGCATCGCTACAATACACAACCATTATGATATCAATATATCTCCCACTTCTTATAAAGCACGTGCCATAGATTTTACAATAGAACTGTCATTCATAGTGGCAATTCCAAAATAACTAAGGACACACAATGATCTTGTACTTTGCTGTTTTAAGGCATTATCATTTACCAAAACACTTGATCCATATTAGTTAGGAGTGACTGACTTGTTTATTAAAACTTCAACTCCTCAAAAGGGTTTGTGGGAGTGGTGTATACTGGGAGTATTTCAATGTGACTGATTTCTTAGTCGCAGTACTTTTCAAAAGTCCCATTTGAAAACTATACTTGACAAGGAATCAAAAGCGTGATACACAACATTACTTGAACAAACTGTTTATGAAATACTGTTAGTTACAGTGAATACTTCATCTGTAATAGTATATACATTTAGTTTCTATAAGCCACGTTTCAACTGGCCCAGGTCCTAGAGCCCGGTTCACTTTGGAGAGTCTCGGGACGCTTCTGTTAATGGTGGTCTGCATTTCCATGTACAGGTCCTGGTTCGCAGGGGTCTGCTACGTGAGAAGCTGATGCCACCCAAATCTAAGAAATGGTTTCTTCATAAATATAATCTAAATTGTACCTGAATAATACTTTTTCTTCAAAAAGGGCCGATTGCAGCAATTCACAAAAAGAAAGAAAATTCCAAGTTTGTGGTGCTGTGAGACGTGGCTCAAGCTCGGTTTCAGCTTTTTCTGCATTTACAATACAATATTTTGTATCTTGACGTGAGTGAAGGAAACCGCTGATGCTAACATGTGCTGGCTTTCTCTGTCGGCTCAACAAATAAAGTTATCATCATTGGAAATATGGATCAAGTCAGCGTTTGGTGAGGAATGATTATTTTGTATTTTTTGCTGTTTCATTTCACATTAGTCTGTGTTCTCTTTTGTTCTGGGGCTGAAAGCAAGCGGGCCCCTCTAGTACCCCAACTCGTGAGCATGAGGTCTCTCGAATCAAAGCTTGTGACCGCAACAGCACCACAGAGCTCCAGTCTTAATGTGAGCTCTCCACCGCAAGAACACATCTCCAACACAGCACCCGGAACTGCACTGCGTGCAATGTGAGCCCGGGGTAAGTGCAGATTCAAACCTTTGAGGCAAACAATGACTTTCGGCTAAACTTTCAAAACATTTGGAAAATATTAGGAAAATATTTGAAACAGCCCAACAATTGAGGACACCCCTCCTGGCCGAGAGGGCCTTGATTGGACAACTGGATGTGATGGTGTGAAAATATGCATTTCAAAAACAACGGTAAAAACACAAAGGAAAGTCTTGACGGCACATAAAGAAAAACAGTCTGCTCTATTCCCCAAGGTCTAGGGGTAAACAGTTTGCATTCAGACCTGGACAAGTCATGCCAGCCAATGGGGAAGGTCAGCTGCCCTATCAGGGAGAGAGAGACCAAGAGCGAGAGAGAGAAAACGACGCCATCGAGAAGAGAGAGAGAGAGAGCTAGGGGGGGAGAGAGAAGAGAGAGACAGGAGAGAAAGAGAAAAGAGACAAGAGACAAGAGAGAGAGATACGGGAGAGAAGAGATACAGGAGAGAGATGGGAGAGAGAGAGAAAAGAGAGATGGGGGAGAGGGGAGAAAGAGAGGGAGACGAGAGAAAAGCGTACTTCAAGGCTGGCTCAAGTCGCACTAAACTCCTTACACACACACATTTATACACACACCTATTGTCCGGCCGTTTCCGCAGCCGCAGATTGAGGCCTGACCATCCACAGGAAGGTAAACAAGCGCTTATCAGTATTCTGCAGGGGCCTGCACTGTCCCTTGGCCTCTCACCCCACTACCATTATAACACATTACACACACAAAAACGCTTGAACATCGCAACTTCCCCAAACTACAGTTCTGAATTTATGTCTGAAAATACTGATTGACCTTCTCTGTGTGGAGGTTTGGAGCAGGCTATGTGGTTCTGCAGTCTATGAGAGGAACTGAGGCTGTGACATGCCGTCTGGAGACAGACTGTCTTCACACAAGCTCTGTTTACACCTCAGAGAGTCATTCGTCCATCGCCGCATCTTTGTCGGAAGTCAGTAAAGACCACAAGAACAACGGCGGCACATGGAAGGTCTGTGGTTCACTTCCCTTTCTCTCTGCAGCATTTTAGACTTGGCCTGCTTAGGAGGGAAGCCATTTAGAAAAAGCTGACTGTACTTAGGCGTTATTCTGTTGTGTTGTATTGCATTTCTTTTTGACAGGTGATTTTAAAGTATATTGTACTGTCACTAGGAAGGTTGTTGTATATGCATTTGAACCAGAATAATCCAAGGAAACATTTGCCTTATTACAGTTTTTAAACATAATAAACTTCAGCACGTTTTACATCATTAGTCCCAATAGAAAAGGCCCTGCAAAGGTATAAGATCAGTTTGAAAAAACATTATTAATCATTCGAGTGTTAATTGGGGGAAAGACCAACTTGTTTAGCTGGGCTCCGTGCTAAGTGTGTGCAACTAAGGCGAACAGAAGTGCTGGAGGTTCATTACACAGTGCCTGCTCCCAGTCATTTAAGATTGATGTAGCTTTACACAACATATGCTTGGTAACGGATTATCTATGTCTTTTATTAACAATTATTTTGCAAGTAAACAAGAATGGTTTCCCATATGAGAGAACACTAACAATAAAGGGTTTGATAATTATTTTATGTTGGACAAATTTGATGGTTTAAGTTAAAAGTAGTTGGACTTGCCATCATCTTTAAATCAATAAATCAAGCCAAAAGACTAGATGCTACTTAAACATTTGATTAATAAACGCCAGACCAAAACCAAATAAATACATGAAGTTGATAAGATAACAACAGTGTATACGATCTAACACCTAATATGTGTCACCCGAACACGGAATTTACACCAGGAGCGTCAGCGACACATAAACATAGGCAAAGCTGCATATGCACGTATATCTAAAATAGTCACATTTATTTAGCACTTTTCTACCTTCCAGGAACCATCAAGGAACTTTAAATCAGGAAATCACACACCCATTCACACACGCATTCACACACCAGTGAACGCAGACATTGAGAGAGAAGCGGTTTAAGTGTCTTGTTGGACCGCCGACCAAGGAGTCTGTGGATCTACACGCCGTTTAAACACCAAACTGTTTTATATCGCTTACATAATAAATGTTGGTTGGAAAAAGTAGGCTTTAAAACTATACAAAAGTTGATCAGAAGAACGATGCTTTAAATGGAGAAATAACAAGTCGTGGCTGCCGTGTACACTCAAGTCAATCACTGCCTCTTTGCCACGACAAAACCTCTATAAGATGTTCCACATTATATGGCTATTCACATGTAACTGATCCAACATTTTAATAACACTGTGGCAACATCATAATTTGGTAAATTAAACTTTATTTTCTACTGAGAGCAACTCAGCTAGTCCAGTAAGTTTTAAAGGGACTCAGGGAGCCAGTCCCATATATTTCTCTATAGCCGTTCAGCATTAGCCAGAGTGTGTCGAATGGTATCAACCCAACCTTGTCAAAAATCATCATTGAGTGTGTAAACCGTTCGGTATTTTAATTTAGATAATTAGCATGTAAAACTGGCACCTAAGTAGAGAGTTCTGATGTTGTTAGAATCTAGTGACATCCGCTTTTACATGTTACATAAATATTATGAAATAAACATTTAATCTAATATGGGGTTTGGGTTCCCAATTAATTTGTATGTGCAGGAGCGTTCAATTTGACGTAAGTGGGGGTAACATCAGCTAGCCTAGTGGTCGTTTGTGGTCGAGTCTGAGCAACGGGCAGAGATAGATTTCACATCTATGCAAAGAGCCCCGATTTAACAGAAACATGTGGCCACACAGATAAAGAATGAAATACAATGTCTAGTCCGAAATTGTAGCCAGATAGTTTTTTCCGTATTCTATTCACTGAGAGAGTATTTCGTTCTAATATCAGAAAATGAAAGTTTCACTTAACAAAAATGACTGAGAAGAGTTATTGAACATTAAACTTAAAGTCTATTCCTATCAACATACTGCTATAAAAAAGGTGATTCAATCTCCTGAGTTTTAATGTTGGAAATGCGGTGGGAACTGTGAATGAACAGAGTGAAATAATCACAAGTGTGCAGCCTTCTCTTTGAGTCAGTGTCTACTTACTGACATGGAAGTGGAGGAAGTCCAGGGAGGATTCTACTATTGCGTTTCATATCAAACATTTACACAGACAGTGCTACACCTACACTGCCGGGATTTGTGCTCTCTAAATACACACTGATCAAAGTGGCATTTCCACAGGATAGTCTAAATCTCCGACATGATACTGAAGGAAGTTACTGCAGCAAGAAATTACTATACTGACTCTTAGCCTTAGTTTTTGACCAATAAACTTGCAATAGAAACATACAAGTAATATACATGCTCGCCTTTTATCTGGCATGTCAAATTTTTGAGTAAATCCTAAAATCTGACATGTAATAATGTAAAGGGTAAAAAGTTGCTTCTATTAAGGACAACAAATCATATCTTGGTGATTGACATAATCTAGTGGTGGAAAGAATACTTTGAAAATGAATGAATGAATGAATAATAATAATGAATTCTGAATAACTGCATTTAAATATATATGTGTTACATGGCTAATTAGAATACTGTATTCTGCATACTTAGAATACTTTCACTTTTAGGTGCATATATATTATAGCGAAAAAACAATCATCAAAACAATTTTAGGTTTGTTTCACCGTTTTACACATTAACAGTACCGGAATACATTTAATCAAAATTAAAGTACTTTAAATAAATATGTATTTTCGGTACATGTAATTAGTTACTTCCCAACACCTTTTTCATTCCCTTTAATATAATATCAGACTAGTTAAAAGCCAGTTCAATGTATTATTAGAACATGTTGTTCCTTATCTGGATAGTCAGACTGACTTTCTACAAAGAATGACACCATGTAGGCTACATGCCATTATTTGCTGCAATTTAATTCTTGAAATACAAAGAAAAGAGTCAATAATAGTTTCGATAAAGGAGCCCTTTTTGGGACATAAAAAAAACCTGTGCAAAAACGTATCTGCAGAAGCAACACTGGCTCGCTGTTGGCCCTGCTGACAAAGCATTTATTCACACTCGCAAAAGAAGACTAATGAGCCATCCAATCATCATGAAACTGTTTCATGATGATTGGTCAAACTACATAAATGTCCAAATTTACAGTACTGCCTTGTGCAGTCAACCCAATAGACAAAGAGAAGTGGGGACTGTACCATTAGTAAGGCTCCCGAACACTCTAACACTACTTTCAAACAGAGGAAAAGCCCGACAGTCTGAACTGGATTGTTATTTGGGAGGGGCATAACAGTGGAGCAGATCAAAATCGGTCTGAGGCAGCGACAAGCGGTGGCGTCTCCCTGCCACCCAGTCTGCCTGCTGCCTGCAGAGGCTCACCCCACTAAAAAAGGGAAGTGGGCTGTTTGGACTTTCAACGCCATTTTTAACATGAGTCTCTTGGGAATTCCCACAAGTGTTACATCACATTTTGTATTGCTTTAACTCAGACATGTTCCTCTTCCTATCATTTGGTCTTTTAAATCCTTAAATACTTTGCTTTCCCAATCTTGCTTTGAAGCACTTATCTGCTTTTTGACAGTCACATAAATTTGACCCCCTCCTCCTCTTCCCTCACTGTCTCCATGAATCGCTCTTTATGAATTCTGTTATCTCGGTTTCTCCATCCGTCTGTCTCGCCAGCCACCATCCTTCCCTCTCTCTCCTCCCCCAGAGCCGCCAGCTAATCACTTTTGTACTTTTCTTATGGCCCGTGCAAAGCAGACAGGCTCTTGGGTAAGCACAAATGCAGTGGGGGGTCTGCCAGGCATACATAGGGCTTTCTGGCTGCCACCGCGATTCTGGTGGCAGCAGGGGGCATATTCAACATGACTTCCCTAACAGGAAACGCTGGACAGAAAACAAAAACGTCGTATTTAATTGTTTTTCTAGCCACTTTTGCACTTGTCTAGACTAGATATACTTTGAAAATAAGCTGGTGAATTCACATCAGGAAAGACTCCAAAGGATTAATGGCGGCCAAGATAAGATGCCACTCATAGTTTCAGAAACTGGTGCCACAACCAAGGAAGCGCATCTGAGAAAAGATCTGCTTAATGGAAGTAATAGAGGTTTAAGAAAATGTCTTTTGCCCTAAGTGGCTGCATGGATTTAAAAGGGCAACACAACAATTATATGAGCTCTGATATTAGCAAATAATCAATACATCTTGCTGCTTTATCTATTATACACATCAGATAATCTATTTCTATTTGGGAACATCTGAAGTAAGCTGCCATACATTTGAAGATGCAGACAGTCATGGATCTTTATAATAGATACACTAGAACAGCCACACAGCATTCATGTCATTTATTTTTAAAACCCATAGGGCATTTTCCTCTCAAGACCTAGCAGGATTAAAGCGGCTGAGGTCCGCATTCAACATTTTAATGAAGTGACTGAAGTTGGCACAAACAATTTCCATGTAGAACAACTAAAGGGGATTTAGCGGAGTTGTGTAGCCACAGGAGGACAGAGATAAAGCCACAGTCTGGAGCGTGTAGGGCCTCAGAAAGAACCACCACCATTTTAAAGACAATTAACCTCACAGGGAGCCGGCGCGCTGGAACTAAGGCGGCTCTGATCCTTTTCTCGAGTCTGGAGATTACACACATGTAAACAATAAAGACAAGAATTGGTGAGCACTAACATGGAGTGAATGTTAACATCAGAAAAGATCAAGGATGCCACTAGTGACACTCGTATACAGTAGTTTAACTGCATTAAACAGACGATATGGTTTCCCACGTTTAAGGGATGTCACAATGTCAAATTTTAGTGTTACGATTAATGTGAGAAGAAACATCACGATGTAACCATTATTCAGGATTATAGGACACAGCATAACAAAAATAAAATACATTACTGGTCCAATAGTATTTGACCAGCTTAATGAAACCAGGCGTTGGCATTGGCAAAAGGAAAGTTATTGCGATAGCCAACTTACATTTTTTGGAGTACAGAATTGAAATTGCTTTATTTTGCATTTAAAATAGTCACGATTATACGTTTTTAGTTTCATATGATTATATCGTGACCTAAATAATCACCATTATTGATTAACCCAATAATCTTAACATTCCAACACACATTATATATATTATTTATATCAAGGTCCTGTTCTATTCTAGGTACTGTTAATGGTCCCGTTTGACAATACCCAAGCTCATAAGTAGATCTTTTGGTGATTTACGAATAAGAAGAAATGGAGGCGAAGCCTGGAAGATTAGAAAACAGATGTCTTATAGATTTAGTGTGGCTATGGAAACCGCCGCTCTTAGACGAAATATGTCAGCGACACCATTAATATGAACATTAAAGATTGTTATACATCTGAAAATCAACCCGCTGCCATTACATTTCTCTGCTATGTGCGCTCAAGATTTTACTCAGCAGCTTTCAAAGAGGAATTCAGTTCGCCAACACATCAGTAGATAAAATGTATGATTGTAAAATAGCACCACATGAATATTGGTGAGAACAGGGTAAGTTTAAAAGACTATCATGTACTATGTTAATGTCTAGTTGTACTTGGCTTTCCCTCATTTGTCCAGGTGCAACCATCAATGCAAAGAAGGATTAAAAACAAGTTGCCCCAATATGACTTCAGCCTGCAAGGGGCATAGAGGGTCAGGGCTGGAGACGGTGTTTCATTTATTGTTTGTTTTGTTTTATTATTATTATTATTATTGTTTTGTTATTATTATTATTATTATTATTATTATTATTATTATTATTATTATTATTATTATTATTATTATTATTATTATTATTATTATTATTATTATTATTATTATCTAATTTTGCATATCTTAAAAACAACTATTGCGATATAAATTCAATATTTTTTCTTCTTCAATTTGCAATTTATGTTTTGAAACTACGATTCAGTTCAAAGTTTAAACAGATCAGGACCAATAACATTTGAATTGAATAAAGACTAAAATATGAACGGCTAAACTTTTTTACATGATACTTTGTTACAAAAACTGGATGATTAGACACAAACAACATGTCATTTTAAGAATGTAGGCAAGAGTCACAGTTTCTGATTTCATTGACAGAATCACTTGCTGAAATGATTTTGAATTAACATTGTGTAATTATGATTATGGATTAATCACTGTATAGGTAATGACTTTGGTTGACAAACCAAAGTAATAGAAATAGGCCCTTCATATTTGTTTGGCAGCTACTGCTGCTTTTACTGGTACTGAGACTACAAGGCAAGACATATAACATTTTATTTTAAATATAGTGCTTATATAATTTACCTAATTATCAGAAAGTTGGAAAGCGGAAGCAAAGAAAAATAGAATTAAAACCTTAGAGGTTTTTCAATAATCTCATAATAATCAATGGAGAAAATGATATGCATATGTGGGACTGTTTGTCACACAGGCAAATAAGAGTGGGCTAACAGCTCCTTAAACTCAGTGACCGACAGAGAGACTGATCCCCGTGGAGCAAGGTCCTCAGAGCGCCAAAAGATACACAGCATCCGCACCAACAGCGCCCTGCAGAGAACCTGTTTAGAACTGATGGCAAGACTGTATTTTTTATAAAGGAAAAAGGTGCTGAGACCACAGCATTAAATGCTCTTGCATCTGATGTGCAAGGCCTCGTCATTACTCAAGCAGAGCGACTGCACAGCACCACACTATTCCACAACAAGCACAGACTACACATTTCTACACCACATCTAGCATATTCCTACACGTCTGATATAGCATTGAAACGTTCAATATGGGGGGTTGATTCAATATGGGGTCGCGATTCAATATGGGTGTCGCGATTCAATATGGGTGTCGCGATCGCGATTCAATATGGTGTCGCGATTCAATATGGGTGTCGCGATTCAATATGGGTGTCGCGATTCAATATGGGTGTCGCGATTCAATATGGGTGTCGCGATTTCAATATGGGTGTGCGATTCAATATGGTTGTCGCGATTCGAATTCCAAATATGGGTGTCGCGATTCAATATGGGTGTCGCGATTCAATATGGGTGTCGGCGATTCAATATGGGTGTCGCGATTCAATATGGGTGTCGCGATTCAATATGGGGGTCGCGATTCAATATGGGTGTCCGCGATTCAATATTGGGGGTCGCGATTCATATGGGTCGGCGATTCAATATGGGTGTCGCGATTCAATATGGGGGTCGCGATTCAATATGGGGTCGCGATATGTCGCGATTCATGTCGCGATTCAATATGGGTGTCGCGATTCAATATGGGTGTCGCGATTCAATAATGGGTGTCGCGATTCAAATATGGGGGTCGCGATTCATTATGGGGGGTCGCGATTCAATATGGGTGTCGCGATTCATATGGTGTCGCGATTCAATATGGGTGTCGCGATTCAATATGATTCAATATGGGGTCGCGATTCAATATGGGTGTCGCGATTCAATATGGGTGTCGCGATTCAATATGGGGGTCGCGATTCAATATGGGGGTCGCGATTCAATATGGGGTCGCGATTCAATATGGGGGTCGCGATTCAATATGGGTTGCATTCATATGGGGGTTCGCGATTCAATATGGGTGTCGCGATTCAATATGGGTGTCGCGATTCAATATGGGTGTCGCGATTCAATATGGGGTCACGATTCAATATGGGGGTCGCGATTCAATATGGGGTGTCGCGATTCATATGGGTGTCGCGATTCAATATGGGTGTCGCGATTCAATATGGGTGGTCGCGATTCAATTATGGGTGTCGCGATTCAATATGGGGGTCGCGATTCACTATGGGGGTCGCGATTCATATGGGTGTCGCGATTCATATGGGTGTCGCGATTCATATGGGTGTCGCGATTCAATATGGGTGTCGCGATTCAATATGGGTGTCGCGATTCAATATGGGTGTGTCGCGATTCAAATATGGGTGTCGCGATTCAATATGGGTGTCGCGATTCAATATGGGTGTCGCGATTCAATATGGGGGTCACGATTCAATATGGGGGTCACGATTCAATATGGGGACGATTCACGATTCAATATGGGGGTCACGATTCAATATGGGGGTCACGATTCAATATGGGGGGTCGCGATTCAATATGGGGTGCGATTCAATGGGGGCGATTCAATATGGGGGTCGCGATTCAATATGGGGGTCGCGATTCAATATGGGGGGATTCACGATTCACTATGGGTGTCACGATTCACTATGGGTGTCGCGATTCAATATGGGTGTCGCGATTCAATATGGGTGTCGCGATTCAATATGGTGTCGCGATTCAATATGGGTGTCGCGATTCAATATGGGTGTCGCGATTCAATATGGGGGTCACGATTCAATATGGGGGTCACGATTCAATATGGGGGTCACGATTCAATATGGGGTCACATTCAATATGGGTGTCACGATTCAATATGGGGGTCACGATTCAATATGGGGGTCACGATTCAATATGGGGGTCACGATTCAATACATGTTGTCGCTCGAAACGCACCCATGTGCGCTGCGCCGTCCTTCACAAATTCATAAAGTAAACATCTCCCCAGAGACTTACAGCTACTATATTTTAACAGAGATGGGTTTTATCTGTCACTTACTTTTTATTTTACGTTGATAGATAAAAAATATGAACTCTAGAATCGCTTTTGGTTTTATATGACATTAAATGAGGCGCTCGTAATTCACCCGAGACTCGCGTTTTGCGAGCTTCTTTTCAGACTTCTTGAATCTTAAAGGCTTTACTCGGTCTGTTAAGACATTTAAATATAACATAATTTCAGCGATCTGAAAGAAAAGAGGAGAGAGGCGTGTGTGATTTTTAAGAGCAGGAGACTGGGGAGGAGCTTCTGTCTGTCGCTGCGGAGACGAGGGAGACAGAGTCAGGAGGAAAATACATTATATTAAGAAATAAATCTTGAAATGGAAAGGTCTGATAGTGTATTTCTCCACAGGGCTCCACAGGTTAAAAGTTCAGAGCTGTAAATCCTTGAACATTCATGATTCATAGAGACAAATGTATGTATCAAGTTAATATAATAATGTGTTTAATATATTTTTCTAATTACCAAAAATACTTTGGAACTTTTTATTTTTATGAGAGAATATCAAATCAGTACTATGACCCGTGAATTGAGATACATATCAAAGCATGACAAAACTGTTGCATTTCTAACAAGAAAATGATTTTGTATCACTGCAATGAATATGTATCTGTGAGCCGCAATACAACACTGTGTTACTCTTGTTTTCATCACAATAAAAACGACCATCTAGTCTATACAGTTCTGTACAAATCAATTTCAATCATCATTTGACACTGATGTCTTTAGAGAATTACGACTGGATAATCTATGGATAGTGCTAGAGGTGCTTTTTTTAATTGACAAAAGGAAAATTACAATATCAGGTGTGTTGTCTGAAAATAAGTGTAGAATAATGCAATAGAGAGAAAACATGTAGGAATTGTATTGAAAAGAAGAGTGGATGATTGTTTTACTAATTGACAGCGCTGTGGTGGTGCAGTTCACCCTGAATGCCACATGGCTGGAGGGAAGTCAGGCCCCAGCAGCTCAAAGCAGCCGAGAGCGGGTCGGCGTGTGCGGCTGGATTATGGCCGCAAGGCACAATCCACTCCTCCTGTACCTTGTAGGGATTACAAGTCTGAATTTGATATTGACAGCCACAGGCGGTGTGAAAAGAGGGATGGTGGGCTCGGACAGACACGAGACAGATGACAAAAAAATCTATGAAGGACTCACGTCTCATGTTTAAGAGATATGCCATTTCTGTGCTTCTGTGCTCGTCCACGCGAATATAGTAAGGCGTTAGAGGACCATTTAGTGAAACAACACTAAACGCATGATTACAAACAGGTCATTTGTATCTGGTTTGCATTTAAGAGTTACATTTCCAGGGTTAAATGTCTTGTATATAGTGTATTTGAAATGCAAACATTTATTTTTTGCAAGGAAATATTTGCTTTTTCACAAGTAACATAATAATTGCTTTTATTATATTTATTATTTATCAGCGCTTCCCGTACTCCCTCTTTTCTTGAGACTTCATATACAATTTTTGCGGAAAAACATCATTAAATTGTTTATTTTTAAATTGTGACACGTCAGCATCGTGAACATGTTCATATAAATTTAAGCCTAGTGATTTCAAAACATCTTGTTCCCAAAGTAGACCAAAGTTCTGTATACCATTCAGATACTCTTACCTGTAGCAGTTGCAATGATGCCGAACAACAGGGCCGTCACTGCCATGGGAGCATCCATCTTTGCAGGGAGAGTATGTTGTCAGTGCTGGCTGGAGTCGCTCACTCGGGGGGGGGTGATTGAAGTGTCCTTGTCAGACAACAGAGAGGTAACTGTGGAGGACATGGACAGAGGTGGTCAAAGTACTGCTTCACATTACATGAGTAAAAGATGCACCCGATCAAATACTACTCCAATACAAGTAAAAGTAGCCCAGTGAAATTATTACTTAGGTTAAGTACTGAAGTATTCACTGCAGAATCTACTAAGGTAGCCAAAGTACTTTTTTAAGGATCATTTTCAATTGCATTCTAAAAAATATAGACTCCTTCTAAAGACAAACTGCAAATTCTATAAATTATGTAAAAGATTAGATTAAAAAGGCATATTTGGTTATAAAGGGTACATTGGATAAAGGAATTCAATTAGCCAATATTTTGTATCGCTACTATTTCTAAAACAAAAGCAAGAATACATTTTAAATCTTAAAACTTAAAGCTTGTTAGAACAGTCAATATTGTCTTCAAACAAAATTGTTTAAAGCTCAGTTACAACAAACTGTGTGATCAGTGACAACGGCAACATTTCTGCGTGGAGAGTTTGGAACATCACATCTTCAAAAATCCAGTCTATGAGTGACCTTCATGTAGGCTTTAAATGGGACAAAGGCTATTTAAAACTCCCCCACAAAAGTACTTGGCACTTTTAGAACGAGTAGAAAGTATTATATTTGTCTTGCAAAAGTACAGATCCTCAAAAACTGTACGTAAGTACAGTACCTAAGTACGGTAAGTTTACTTCGTTATTGACCTGTCTGGAGATGGAGCACATCATTATAGTTATGACAAGGCTGAAAACGGCATGGATGGACAAGGTAACAATCAAGGGAACTATGCGTGTGTCTGGTCAAGAGTGAAGACGTTTCTCCTGCATTAATCCACAGCTCATGTATGTAAAACACAAAATGCTGCGGAATTTGGACAAAGAGATGATACATTCCGTGACATCAGTCTCTATTGTGCGTCTTTCCGGGCGCACAATAGAGACTGAACCCTGAGGTTATCGGTGGATGCCTCTGGTCAACTGTCCAGAAAACTATGGCTTTCTTTAAATAAGATCACAATACCATCATCAGATAAGGATGGATATTTATAAGAGAACGGAAGAATCTACGTAAACACGTTTTCTTTTCATTAGATACGTAGTTCACTTTTAGCGCGCACTTGGGTTGATGGGCGGCTAGAGAGCAAGTTTCATCGAGTTTACAGTATATATATATATACATATATATATGGTAAAATGTTGTACGTACATTTACCTACTGAATGTGAAAACGGTTGTGTCCCAAAGAGAACAAAAACTCAAATCGGAAGCGTCTTCAAAATCACCAATTAATCGCAGCTAATGAAAAGAAAAGACAGCAAACTGTACCTATTGTGGCATCCAGTGGTCTACTTAAGGTGGTGAGGCTTGTAATCCAGCGCAAAGATGCGTCTTCCCTCAGCGGTGTCGGTGTCGCACTCTCAGGACCTTTCCAAAAGTTTTTGTGCTCATTTTGGGCGGTTCACGTGTTGCTCCAGGGCCCGCCCACTGTCACTAAGTAGCATACATTCAAATCCAATGTAACTTGTCATATTGAAATTATTATTTTAGTAGATGCGTGATTTGTCTATTATTCCTGATTGTTTTAAGTATGACCACCCACTATTTGGAGTTGGCAAAATGTTATTCTGACGTGCGAGGAAGTGACATTTAGTTCTTCACGGGCATCAGTGCCAGATATCAAAGTAAAAGTTTATAAAAGCTAAAATAAAAAACTGCTATCTACCGCTACTAAGGTTTTGAGTGTCAGGAAAGACCCCATATAATAATAATAATTATCAGTAAGTTTACTTTTAGCTGCTTTGTGGGAAGTTATTACATTTTGTTCAACAGCTATCTGTGTCAAACGTATTCTGCTATTCTTGCATGTATTCTGGTCTGGGTAAATTACTGTAGATAACTAAATAGTGGAAACGTTTAGTACATGAATCATGTCTCCTCATTTACATGATTAAATGTGTACGTTTGCATCATTCCATTTCCATTTTGCCAATACAATAAGTGCACTCGCTAAAGACACATCATATGGGAACACTGTAAAAAAAAAAAGTATCTGGTCTGATCATTCCCAGGGGCATAGCACCTCTAGAAGAACACTATTCATCTAGGACTATACATTTCCCTTGCCCCACTGTGAAAATGTCTGGTGCCCAGAACTAGACACAACATCCTTTCTGAGCCCAACAGACTTGGAGGAGACATCATTGCAACAAATCAAATATGTCTCCACAATAAGAACACACGCACACATGTGAAGGAACACAAGAAAAATAGTTGGCGACATGACTTCAACAGCATCAGCAATCACTTTCAGCCAATCAGACACGAACATACTTACTTTTTACCCAACAAAACACTTGAAGTGAAATGGGTGCACATTGAACTGGCAAAGTGCAGAAGCATGATTGCTCATAAGTGTTTTCAGGACTAATTGTACTACTTGTTAAATCAAACCAATTCAGACTAATGACACTTTAACAACACTCAGGTTGTGCTTGGTTATGTTCAGTGGATAACCCTCTGACCTCCTGGCACCACAAACAAAAGTGATCGCAAGTAAAACTAATTGTATAAGGTAAACTTTATTAGTCGCTTGTGAGGGAAATTCATCCTCTGCATTCAATGCCACTGGGTCAACTTGTCTGGAGCCGTGAGCTGCTGCAGTAGAGCTAGAACTATATGCTATTATAGCAATTACTAAGCAATATAAGTGCTTAGGCTGCCTATAGTCTATTTATACTAAGATTATATACTCTAGCTTGTAATAGCGTCTTTGCACGGCCACAACACAAGGTATTACTCAATTAGAAATAATTGTTGTCTGAAAGACGTATGATTTTATGTTGATGAAAGTATATATAATATATATATAATATCTCTTGCATTACAACTGGAAATCAACTTAGACTGGATAAGACCTATACCTAGTATATCTACTGCTATTTATACTACTGCAGTTGAACTGTAGTTATACTATTATCATCAGTTACTGTCCATCACACTAGTATCCCTTTTACCATGATGCTGTTCTACTCCCCTCACGTTTACCTTTACTTTGGATACTTAACCTGTTTTCCTGTTGTGTGAAGCACTTTGAATTGCCTTGCGTTGTGCACAAATTGAGCTCTACAAATGAACTTGCCTTGCCTTAAACCCACAGCTGTATAAGGCCAATATTTCTTGTTGAACAGACATTCTTCGGACACTGTGAACTTGCTTGAGTACGTCTTTTGAGGTACATAAAGTACAAAATATAGGGGCATTGTTTACCTCAATTTTTCCTCGGGAAATTTGGGTGTTTGACATCAGTTACGCTTGAATCAGTCAGTTCCTTTCAAAGCAGGCGACACTGAACTGCACACAGTAGCATCGCCCTGGTCCGGACCCTCCCTCCGCCCCTGAGCAGTGCTTCAATAACAGGAAACAATCGGCCATCGTCTGTCAGCGCCGCTTGACGTTGGTTCCCGCTCGGTGCCACCCGGTCTCTGCTGTGCCAGCCGGTCAGCCTGCCACAGTCTGCAAAGAAGGCGAGAAGCACTAAAGTCCTTGTGCCAGCTGACCAGTTTCCTTATTGTCCTCTGAGGGGGATCTGACGCACTCCCCCACAACTGCTAATGTCTGGGACTGATACAAAGTGAACAGAGGTCAAGTAGCTGAGAAGGCTGTGCCAGTGAACACTCACTGTCAACTGCTTTTTAGTGTTTGAGTTTGATACAAATAATAATTGACAAACAAATAAATGTTTTTCAATTTAATTAGGTGGTTTAAAGGTATCCATAGGTTTCAGAATTATGAAAAATCAAGACGATTACCATAGTGATTTAATACAAATCATTATATGTTTTCAGTTGGAAAAAGTCCTCAAAATGTTGCATATAATAGGAAGCTGAAACCCATGTATTACTAATAATGATGTGAACTTTATCGTCAGCAAACTTTTGAGTACGCTTTTTGTGCTAAAAGTAGAAGTGTTGTATTGACAGTAGTAAAAACACTACAAGTTATTTAATGCATTTGATATTTCTACTATAAAGCCTTTAATGTATGATTTACTTTCACTTTTAATTGTTTACAAGCAAGTTCATATTTTAGTTTTTACTTCTTCCACTAGAGGGCGCTAATATTTGCAACACGCACAGACTACAGAGACCATAAGGCTGACGAGGAAAGGTCAGTTATTCCAG
Source organism: Chaenogobius annularis (assembly GCA_015082035.1). Lineage (NCBI taxonomy): Eukaryota > Metazoa > Chordata > Actinopteri > Gobiiformes > Gobiidae > Chaenogobius > Chaenogobius annularis. The sequence goes on along the minus strand of BJKM01000266.1, from coordinate 422,246 downwards.
TGGCTTTTTTCAGAAGGAAACAAAAACATTCTTTTCACGATACACAGAATATGCGAGCAATTGTTTAGGTCACAGAATAGTTTGCTGTAGTTTTAATATTGCAGTCTACAAAAAATAATAATGCTTGAAATATCTTTTGCCCCATGTCTGATCTACTTTTTTAGAAAGACCATATTATTTCAGCAATATTCACAGCATGGTCACTGACATAACATATAAGGGCTTGTATTTGGAATGAGGTTGGCCGTTACTTGTTTATCGCATGGCTCATTATATTAAACTCTATAGAACTTTGTGTCCCTTCCTGTAATTCTCCTGCCTCTGCTCTACGTGATTACGATCTCTGACACTTTTTTCTCTTTTTTGTGTTTCTACCTCTATATGGACAAAGTCGCATTCTTCCTGACATTCCTTGCAGTTAGCAGAATCCTCAATGACTCTGGACGTGCCTTCAGACTCCTTTACTTGATTGACTTTCCACTGGCCACAATCGGGGGCTCTTCAGAAGCCCTTTCCTCTTCCTCGGTCAGGATTAGTGTGTTCCTCTGAGGATAGTCCGGATACCTGCGCCGTGTTTGCTTGGCCAGCTGCACTGTGCATGTGTCAAAGGAAGAGCTGTTGGTCATCTCAGATTCAAAAGAAAGGTTATGAAAACACGAGCGAGGCGTACAGTGGCGGCACGTCCTGCATCCTGTTGTGTCTACTGGACAAAGCATCTCAACCTTGATTTTCATGGTTCAAGTTATTCCCTTGAATGTTTTTGTAAGGTATGCGTGCATGAGTAACATTTGTCTTATAAAAACAGCAGGTTTTTTTATTTGATGCTTTGTACATGTAAATACATATTTTTCTTCAATATACATGCAGTTACGATGAAAAAAAGTAAATCTGTATTTAAAAATGTATGTAAGATCTGTGCAAGAAACAAATACAAACTTTAATGTGAAAGTATGTATTGTTAAATTAGAAAAGTAGGATTTATATGAAATTAACCATTATAGAATATAATATTTTATACAGTTCATAGGATAGATTTATGTAAAATACTAATAAAAGTAATTCAAATGTACTGATATTTGCTCTGTTTCTGTAATAGTTTAAATACAGTCTATGGGTCATTACCTTTATAATCTAATATACAGCATTATAGGCTGATTTAAACATGACATGTTCAGAGAATTGTGCATTAAAAGTTTGAATCATTCTGTCTGCATACATTTGTCCAATATATGATAAATAGATACAGAAGGTGCATCTATTTTTCTTTTTCACAGACGTCTGCAATATGATGTAAATAGTTGTAGAAGTTACATGCTGTGTGATGTTTACCAAGGAGCAGTTTTAAGGCATGTATGATTTCAATTAGCACAACCTTGAAGTAACAATATAAAAACACCAATAACCAGACAAGTTTTCACTAGTTATGTTGTTTTACTTCAGTGCATCAATTGCCTTGGAGACTTCAGCGAAGACTTCATCAACCGGTAGCTCAGAGTTAACCTAGAAAACACAGAATATCACATAAACAACGCTTATACAGGTCAGACTTTTTTGTTAGGATAATGTAGCCTAATGATAAAAATGTGGCGGAACTATATATATATATATTTAATTTCAACTTTCAGTTCATGGGTCAAAACCTCAATAATGCATTATTACATTTAATAAAGAATAAACAACTACATTGAGCAGCTAAAGCATCTACAGCATACTGGCTTTTAGGTACAAGAAAAAAAGCAAACAATGATTCAAATAACTAAAAGAAAAGGAGCATGTTTACACAAATGTTAAAGAGGTGGAGACATTGCAGAATGATACAAGACTGAGTGAGTTTCAGGTAAGTTTTCAAGACAAGATCGATTCATCTATTTTTTAAATACAAAAAACAAATGGAAGAGCTGTTGTTTGAAGGCATGCACAAAAATGAATTGTAATCATGTATTCAGTTGTAGCTTCACATACCTTTCTCACAATGCCTCTGCTTTCATAGAAGGCAATAACTGGCTCTGTTGCTTTGTAGTACAGGTCCAGGCGTTTCTTGATGGTCTCCTCATTGTCGTCAGAGCGGCCGCTGGTCTCACCGCGCTTCAACAGCCTACTGGCCATTGTCTCGGCTTTAGCATCAACGTACAGCAGCAAGCAGGGTTTACCGATCTGTGTTCAAACAATATTAACTTTGTTGTTTGGATGGTATACTTCTGTTACAAACCGACCAATGTGTTGAGTATTACCTTTTTCTCAAACTCCTCACCCTGTTTCACCTCACGGGGATAACCGTCAATCAGGAAGCCCTTAGAGACATCAGCCTTAGCAATCATGGCGTCTTTAATCATGTCCAAGACTGTGTCCTGGAAGAGTAAACAAGAGAAGCAATTTACTAGTTGTTGATCTAACCTCTGACAAGTTAATTCTGTTGATGTGTCCTTGGGCAGCACACTTCACTCACCTTGCCTTAGTATGAATGTAGGAGGTGAGTGAGTGATTGGTGGTGGACTTGTACTTTTCTAAGCAATTGGTGCTTACTTTCAATATTTTTGTTCATGTTCTTAGAAAGCCATTTCAGTGTGTTTTTCGGGGGGTGAGGTCATGTATAAAAAGAATGAGACATATTTCTTGTGCATTATTCTTCCTTTTTATAGCCTAAACTACATGAAAAAATGTATGTCATGGGAAATCCTACACTAAAGTGCCCAGTAGAGGGCGCTGGGCACTCGTCTGCGTCTCCTAGTGCAGTTCTTTTGTCTGGGATCCAAAATACACACTGTATACAGAGAGATATATCATTTTACACTTGCCAGGCAAGGAGTTCTTAGTGAACAGTTTCTGTACAAAGTAACGTATAACATTATTTAGGCGACACTTATGGCCTCAAACCTAAGGTTAATAATCACTGTAATACTGCGATAGAAGTGCAATAGAAAAAAAAAAGAGGCTAAAACAACTGCAGCTCTTATCAAGCACGCCAAGCTATTGAGTGGAGGCCCTTTCCACCTCTGAAATGATTAAACTAGTCACTAGGTAAAGGTGTATTGGTTGACCTACTATACCAGTGTGGAAGAAGCATTTTGAGCTCTGGAGAGGGAATATACTAAAAATGCAGGATTACTCGTAATGTGTACAAAGGGTATCCCATTCGGCCACCCTAAAGTTTCGTGGATCATTCCTGTTGTTTACGAAGCATGACAAGCTTGTAAAGAACATTACAAGTGTGAAGCATTGCTTAGATTTATTGAATTAATGAGGAAATCAGCTTTTTAAAATGTCTGTTTTAGGGCCTTTTAAAGAGGAGCTAAAATATTGTTAACTGTACTGTATTTGTCCTCTCCTGGAGAATTAGCCTATTGTGCATGTTTTAAGTTGACGGGGGTATACACTGTCCAGAGGAATCCCATCCAGACATGGACAGAACATGCAAAAGAAAGACACCACCATTTTTGGGAATAATACCTGGGACCTTCATGATGTAAGGCAAGAGTGCTACCAAACTACCAAACATTTTCCAGCATTTAAGGGACTGTGCATCATAATACCCCGCCTTAAATCTAGTCTTCTTCAAATTGTGAGTTGTAAACAAAAAGTTATACTAATAATACATCCAAAGGTTTCTCTGGTGTCTCTTACCAGGGGCACCAGCTCTCCCTTCTGCATAATGGCCTGAAGCTGCTTTCCCCTCTCAGATCCAGAGGCCACCTCTGCGCGGAGCAGGTCTCCAGACGACAGGTGGGTGTAGCCGTACTTTAATACCACCCTTTCACACTGGGTGCCCTTTCCAGAACCGGGGCCACCTGCAAAAATACATATTAATGTTAGACATAACTGTTAATGTTAAGTCTATGTGGATAGATATTTGTAAAAGTAGTGAATGAAATTAGACTCAAACAAGAAAAACAAGAAAATAATATAAAAGTACTCACCCACAACAAAGATGATCTTGGCATCTTTAATTTTGTCTAAAACAGAACATTATGATTAGCTTAAGACAATGCACTTTTCACTTCCAAAGGGCTTTAACTTTAGATTACAGTATATAAGACGTTGTCAAACCTTCTCCAGATGCCCTCCTAGATTTTTTAGAACTAGAAATACCCATGGTGGGTGAAATGTCAACCTCTACACTGGCTCAACTTTACACTTGCAGTTAACGTTAGCTTAGTTAGCTAAGTTAAATGTTTAGGTTTTGCTTTGACTGTGTTTGTTGTCATGACAACTGTTGCCAGACAAAAACTTTCAGTTGTCATAATGGTTCCAGCTCAGTGGAAGCAAAGAAGAAACCTACATTTTCTAGATGCAACAGAAACAAATAAAACTGTTTCTGTAGCAAAATACAGTTTCTGGCAGCGAGTAAAAGATAAACAGATACATGATAAGATTTATGTTGAAAATTCGATACTGCTTGAGTGTACCTGCCTTGCAAAGATATAGATAAAGATACAAATACTATGTAGGTGAGGTTCATACATAGTACAAACAGGTCTATGTATGTAACATCTATCTAGTCCACCTAGAATTGTTCAGGGTGCAAAATTATATTTACACTTTCATAAAACAAACTATTAAAATTGAGAGGAAAACAATATTTGTTTGATATATATATATATATATATTTACCTGCCATTGTTTTTCTTTAGAAGGGTTTCACTAAAAACACAAAATATAAAAAGTTAGCTTAATTACTCAATTTACAGTGATATGCCAACGGATACCACCCGATGTGGTTCAAAGTTTATTGATGTTACAGATTTTATACAAATCTTTAAACCAAGCAAAGATAAAGACTAAAGTGGGTCCACTTAAACCCAAATAATTGGGAATGGTGCAGTCAGTAGCATGCGTAAAGTGACAACTAAAGCGCGCTTGCCTTGGTCATGTGACTAAGCCATAAACTGTTTTGAAACTGACTTTAAATAACCCCACCTGTTGAGTTGGCTCGTCAGAATAAAATTAGGCGCAAAAAAAAAAAAGTTATCAATTCATAATAACTACACTTTAATTAGCCTTAATAAAGCATGAACAAAGACTTAATTCCAAAGAATCAGCCTTAGTAACCATTTAATCCAGGGGCTGGGTTAAGAGGTAGTAGCTACTTAATTAATAACCTATAATATGCCTGTATTATTCTTAAATCTTTGTTTATGGGGTTAGTATGGCTATTAAGTGTGTAGTCATCATAAAGTGTGGCCAGGTCTACAATACCCAGAAGTTGCCAGATTCAATTTATAAATGTGTTACGGTGTGCATATTAGTACATTTCAACGGCCAAAGACCTGAATGTGACCTTGTGATAAGGGTGTCCTCATGTGTGTATGTGTCATATGCCAGAGCTTCTCAAACTTTTTCTAGCTCCCCCCTTGGGAGATAAAAAACAAAAGTATCTACGCCCCCCAACGGCCTCTGGGACAGCGCAGAATTGGCGCTTCACTGCTGTAAATACGGCATTTCAAGAAGACGCACTCACGTTGCTTCTTGTAACTGTGGATCATTTTCACCACTGTGGGTCCACGACCGTCACAGACTGTTGAAAATTAGCATTTAATGCCACCTACTATAGTTGTACGTCTTCAGCATATGTGTTTTACGCTATAATATAAAAAAAAAGAGACAGAGAGAAAGAGAAAGCGGTTGTTGTGTTGCTTTTAATGGCAGTTGGCCGCGTAAAGGTGCATTTTCCGCCATTTACTGTAGTTGTACAACTTCAAAGTATGTGTTTTACGCTATACTGTCAAAGGAGAAAGAGAACAAGAGCGAGAGAAAGCGGTGCTGACTCGTACCACTGCATTTATGTGTCATTTTCTTCAAAGCCTTTGGGATCAAAGCGGAATGGAATCGAATGCACACGCATTCATTTTGCATATGCTTTATATCGTCACATGGAATAGAAAAGTCTAAAGCAGGGCTATTCAACATAAGTTTGCCGTGGGCCAGATTTTTGGAAGACCAAGGTCTCTGGGCTGAAGGTGCACAACATGCCACTACTGTAACAACCTTTTGGGTAAAGTCTAAAGAATGAAGTCTAAAGAATGAAGTCTAAAGAATGAAGTCTAAAGAAAGGAGTTTAAAGAATGGAGTCTAAAGAATGGAGTCTAAAGAATGGAGTCTAAAGAATGGAGTCTAAAGAATGGAGTCTAAAGAATGGCGGTAATGTACCACTATGGATACCAACTGCCAGAAAACTCCACCAAAGTGGAGCGGTCAGTTGCGGTCAGTTGTAGAGCAAGTTCAAAAGTTAAAAAAGAGTCTTAAATTAGTTTTTATTGTTTCCATTATGTGTCATTCAACCAACGTCAGAGCTAGGCAAGAACAAAGAATGAATAATTTTTTGTCCTATCTCATTACATTGGCATAACTGTTTTCCATGTGTGACCAAAAAAGCATTTTGAAATGTGAAATGCGTACATGATCTATCTTATTTAATTTAACCCACTGTATAGAAGGAAAAAAAAAAATCAGGTCTAAAAAATAATTTGTAATCTCAGAAGTTGCCAAATTTATAAATGTGTTACAGTGTGCATATTAGTATATTTTAACAGTCAAAGACCTGAATGTGACCTTGTGATAAGGGTGTGCTCATGTGTGTATGTCATATGCAAATAGTCTGCTCCTGTATGCACATGATAAAACTCCAGTCTAAAAAGAGAAACTGTGGTAAGAACTGTTGTAGTAATAGACCATGTATTGCAGAGGCAAATAACAAAAATCTCATACGATGTTCTCCAACTCAAACGTGCAAAACTACTGCAGCTCAGTTTTCTTGCGTCATCAAGTCCCACCAGTTAGAACCCACAGAAGTAAAAGTCGCCGGAGTCAGCACTGATCCTCTTTAGGAATCCCACCCAGTCCAACTTTGGTGCTAAACTAGGGTCCTCCGTCTGTCTGTCTGACTGAAATGGAATGCAACTAGACACGTGTTCTCCAACTATATGGTGAAATAGAGTGCGCTATATATGTTGTTTTATTATTGCTCAGTGTTTTATGTTGCACCTTAATGCCGAGATAAGTTCCTATGTTTGTGAATTTTGTTAATTGACAATGGCAATAAACCCCTTCTGATTCTGATTCTGATATACATTTTATTATTCAGTGAATTCTAAAAGCGCTTTTATTTTCTTATATTAATATAAAATATCATATAAATAAGTTTAAAACATTGTTTTAGTTCAAGAAATTGTAGAAATCTGTGCTTTTATATTGTTTTGTTTTTTTGTTTTTTTTAAAGAAATGGCTCGTCTTTTTTCTCAAGGTAGTGTTTTATTCTTTGTGAAAACATAATTCAATTAAAAACATGAGTTTTTGTAATTTTGAATTGAAATTCATACCTTGTTCAACTGTAAATGTCAGAACCCCTCTCTCCTGTCACACCCCATGTCTTGTTTCGTTTTTTAAAAGGCAAGAGCTAAAAAAAGACACCATTACTCTGCAGCTGTTATAGGATAGCATAGCCTCCCTTTTTGAAAAGTACTTCACCACGAAACCTTAACACTGCCCCAGAAAGTAACAGTGAATTTAAAGAGATAAAATAAATAATCCTGTTGAATACCAGTATTTGTTCAGCGATATCAGTGTCCTGTCCCTTTAAGAGGGAACAAGGAACCCCTTGACGTCAGTGCACTGGAGATATTCCATGTTGTGGAAGGATGATGGTGTGTGATAGTGAATGCCTGTGTCACTACTTATGTGATCGATTCTCGGTAGAGGCACTGTTACAGTACATATTCACCTCATGTTTTGCACATTGTGCATTAAATAACTACTCAAATGTGTCTTGCTTTTACTACAAGTAAAGCAACAGTATTACATGACTCAAACAGCTGGGTATTAATGGCTCTAAATGAAAGTGGGAGAAGGATAATGTGTGCTTGTTATTTTGACAGTTATGTTGTTGTAAAAGTGGAAACAAGGAGAACAAGTGAAATTAATGATGAAATATTATGTAACAGTCATCAGTGTGAACCCAGTGTTTTCCCATTGTTTGCCCATACTGAAGACAAATGCCAGTTAAGGTAAAAGCATCTCAATAGTTACAACTGAGTGATTACGCATGACAGTTAGATCAGTACATTGTCATCTTCACAATCGATCATATTTTCCAGCCCTGCCCACTTCTCCCATCTGTCTCTCTTCCCCCAAGCATCTCTCCACCTCCTGCTGCTCTGGGCTGTGGAGGCACTATGGAGCCTTTGTCCTCTGTACTGACCTCGCTGTTGCAGTGTGGCTCTGGATCCCAATGTAAGGGCTGCAGTCCCTGGCTCCCCGTGAGTGTCTGCACGATTCCTGGTGCACGGCAGCCCTCCCTCACCCTTGTAAGCCTTTATATAGCTCAGCTGAGCCTGCTCAGGCTGCAATGCATTCTGGGAAAAAGAGAACAGAGAAGGGTGAGGGCTGTAGAGAGCACAAGACAAATGCTGTAACAAGATGCAGGGAGACAGTTTGTGGCTCTGAATGGTTTAGTAATAATATTACTATTTATAATATAAATGCATTTACATACACAATGCAATTGGCTATATGTAGTGAAACATTTTCTTACCTTAGAGGCAGAATGTATCTCAATTGTTTCCTGAAAATGTCCCCTTGATCAACATGCAACATGTGATAACTATTAGAATAAAATATGACAACAAATATAAAAGCTTTTTTAAGGAGGAGGCAATATATATATATATATATATATATATATATAATATATATATATATATATATATAATATATATATATTATATACAGTACATATACGTGTCTGATAATCTCCCCCCGCATCATTTCTGCCGCTTCTATTTTTTTTTTCTGTGTCATGTTTTAGTGTAAGGTGCATTAAAAGAAAATGGACATTTACGAGCGTCATCTCTGTCCCAAAGAAACACCTCTTCGTCGGTCCTGCCAGCCTGAGTGTGTTTCGGTGTGTGTTTCCCTTACTACACTGGTGCATTAAAAAAAACCAGGAAATGATGGGGGGTTATCTGATGTGATGTTACAAATGATAACAGTGATAATAGTACAATGTATGTATGTGTTAATAACAGGTTTTTTTGTGGCAGAGCGGTGGTTGTGTGGTTTGTGTAGGAGTTGGTTCACCGACAAATACATAAAGTTGGTAGACGACTGAAATGTGTGAAGAGTGGAAGATGGAGGAAGGAGAAAAGGGAATCAGAGTTGTAATAGGTTAGAGAGCATCGGGGGGGGGGGGGGGGGGGGGGGGGGGGGGGGGGGGATTTTTCCAGTGGTTAATGTGTATGCTATTGCGGGTTTTCCAGTTCATGAGGATAGTTTTCTTGGCGATGGTTAGAGCTGTGAGGAGTGTTTTGAAGTTTATGGTTATTGTGAGATCACCTAACAGGCAGAGAGAGGGGGGTAATGGGATGTGGCAGCCCACTATAGTGGATAGTGACTGTGTGACCTCTTTCCAAAAGTGTTTGACTGGAGTGCAGTGCCAGGTTTCATGGATATATATGTCTATACTTTCCTGAGGGCAATGTGTGCAAATCTCTGATGTGAAACCCATTTTGGCTCATCTGTTACCCATGTAATGTGTTCTGTGAAGTGTTTTGCATTCAATTAATTGTAAGCATTTTTGGACATAAAACAGATTACAGATTTGGGTCCAGAAGTTGGCATCAGGAGTTATTAAAAAGTCATTTTATTGTTGGTAGGCATATGGTCTGAGATCAAAGTTTCTTTGGAGAAGAGATATTAATCAAGTCGGATATTGCAGGCGGGAGTTCTAAATTTGTGGGTCTGACATTTATTTTTTCCATAACTGATGATTTGATTTGTTGGTATTTAAAAAAATTATTGCTCCTGATGAGCAAAAATATGTTTAATGTGGGTGATACCCTTTTCAGCCCATGTGGGGAAATTGAGTGTTTTTTTTATTGCTTAAGAAGTCAGGGTTGTTCCAAAGTGGGGTGCAGTTAGATGAGGTAAGTGTGGAATTTGTGATTTGGTGAAATTTCCACCAGGCTGTCAGGGTAGAGGCTATGGTTATAGCATTAAAGCATGTGTGTTGTTTTATTGATTTGGTGAGAAATGGGATATCAGCTATATTTAGTTCTTTGCATAATGATTGCTCTATGTCTAGCCATGTAATATCAGATTGGGCAATACGTTAATTCCTGAATGCATTGTAGTTGGTTAGCCAATGAGTAATATTGAAAATTTGGTGCCTCTACTCCTTTTTGAAAAAAAAACTGAATTGTTTTTATTATTTCTTGGATAGATGTTTGAGGTTCTTGTATAAATAGTAGTATATCGTCTGCATAAAGTGAGATTTTATGGGCTTGTGTTGTTTCAATACCTTTGATTGATGGGTTCAGGCGGATAGCTGCTGCCAGGGGTTCAATAAAAATGGTGAATAGAGACGGAAAGAGTAGATATCCCTGCCTTGTCCCCCTGTGTAGTGTGAAGCTTTGTAATGTTAGTCCATTGGTTGTGACTGTGGCAGATGAGGATGTGTATAGAATCTTGATCCAGTTAATAAATGATTCTCCAAACCCAAATCTTTGTAGTGTGGTGAATACAATTTCCAATTGACCCTATCGAAAGCTTTTTCTGTGTCTATTGTGGCTATGAGTTTGTCTTTCTGTTGTATCGATGAGTAATGCATTAAATTATATATGTTGGATGCATGTCTTCCTTTTATAAAGCCGGTCTGATCGGGATAAATGATACTGTATGTGGTATAATTTTTTCAAGTCTATGAGATAGTGCTTTACTGATAATTTTTATGTCAACATTTATAAGTGAGATGGGACGGTAATTAGATGTGAGTGTATAGTCTTTGTTGGGTTTAGGGATGAGTGATAATAGGGCTGTGTTCATGTGAGATGGGAATGCAGCGTTTTGTTCAATTTCTGTTATTGTTCTAGTGAATAGTGGGAACAAGGTTGACCAAAAATGTTTATAGAACTCAGCAGGGAAGACATCCGGTCCTAGTGCTTTATTATTTTGCATTTGATTCAGTGTGGAGTGGAGTTATTTTTCAGTGATTGGTGTTTTGAGAGTGCTGACTTGTTCCGGATTGAGTTTCGATAGGAGGGTGTTCGAGGAATTGGTTTATGTCTTCTTGATTTGGGTCCAGATCAGATGAGTACAATTTTGAGTGGTATTCTTGAAAAAAAATTGTTTATCTCGGCAGATGAATTGGTTAGCTTCCCCGCTGAGTTCCTAATAGGTTGTAGCTGTTTTGTTCTTTATTTCTTTTGATTTGATTAGCCAAATATTTTCCGGATTTATTGCTGTGGCGAAAAGTGACGAAGTCTGGGAAGTTAGGTCTTTTGAGCCTGTTCTCAAAAATGACCACCAGATGTCTCCAAAACTTTTGCTTTTGATCCTTATAAAACCAATCAGAAGCAAACCCAGTTAGAAACATGACTCCTATTGGGGAACCTGATATAAAGTTTTTTCTTGCCTTCCCTAAATTTAGTTTCAAAATATATTGTAGATTATCAGTAAAAGATCTGCTTTTACAAAGTCAAGGTGGTAACGATCAGAAACATTTTATTAAAAGCATGAGTGGAAATGCACGTCCAAAAACTGAAACATAAATACAAAATATTTTATGTACATTTATGTACAATTTATGGCAGTGGAAAGTCTGGAAGTCTGATAATGTTATAAAAATAGAAACTAAAATGAAAATTTTGGCTCAAATACAATGCAGAGCATGACAGATTCTATGTTCCATTTATTATAAATCGCAACAATCTAACAGTAATGCACTTGACTTGACTGTTTTTACCACAAGGAGGCAGCACACAGCAAAAAAAAAAAAAATCAAATTTTTGCAGTAAAAAGGTGTTAAAAATGTACTGTAAAAGGATAATTGGTCAGTTATCAATTATCAGACATTGCCCTTCTTACTTCTTACTAATGGGATGTAGAAGAGTCCAGATGAAGCAAAGGATTTTTTTAAACCAAAATAATGGGGGGGGGAAAAAATGGAAAAAAAAGACAAGATAAACATGTGTAATACTGTTAGTGTGTGAATCAAAGTACCTAAAAAAAACTTCATGAATGAAACAAATGAAACAAAACATAATTCATGACTATCTTTGTCACGATTGTAATTAAGTCCAGCACATTAGTAAATATATTCCCAAGAGTCTTCACATTATTTTTCCATGTGGGACACATGGAAATGGTAGGGTGCCTATCCAAAAATGATTAAGGCGTTGCATTGACTTTGATACATAATTATATTTAGAAGCCTGTATAATTTTGTCAAAAGGTCATATTTCAATTTTTTTGGACACATTTTAATGTAATACGAATAGAACATTTATAGCATCACCTAATACACATTTATTTTATTTAGCTTTTTTATTTCTGTCCACTGTTGGCCCCTTTGATTATTTTTTCTTCAATGTTAATGTACCACGTTCTGCACCACACCATGTTCTAGCTGGAAACACCTCCAGGTGTTTCGGTCTCTGCAGAATCTGAATCGTTCTGATCCTCTGAAGGCAAGTGGACACGCTGCTCATCCATACGTTTGGCCTGCACCCTCTGGATAAGACTGAAGAAGTCCTCATCAGGCACTGTGGGTGCATGGGGCCCCCCTTCTGGCGGGGAACAACGCTGGTCATCTATCCTTGATGACTGAGATTAGGCAGATCAATTCAATTAAAATAATGGACAATGGTAGGGAAAGATTATGTCATCTTTGTAACTTACTTGGCACTTAATAAGCATGTTGAAAAAGTCATCACTGGGCTCTTGGTGGTCTCCCTCACCCACTAAGTGACCCAGATTGTTCTGAGTAATCCTCAAACCCGGAAGGTTTCCAACATTAACCCTCTGATCATCAAGACGACGACTTTGGGAGCTTTCAATCAAGTCAAACAGCTCCTCTGTCTGGGGTGACGTGGTAATTGCAGGGTCTAGGGGAAAAAATAATTAAATAATAATAATATTATTATTATAATAATAATTTTGAAGAACCGTTATAGAATGTGAAGTAGAAATATAAAGACTAACCCAGCATCTCATTGAGAGAAGGCATTGAACCAGAACTGTCTCTGTTTTCTCCGTTCTCTGGATTGTCTAAATTGCAGCGCTGGTCATCCATGCGACTGCTCTGGAACTTACTAAGGAGGTCAAAGAAGCAATCTTCATCAGAGGGGTCACGGCCCAACTTCTGAAGAAAAATGGGGGGGGGGGAAGCATACATACATTTATTGAAATATTTTCTATTATCATACAGAGTACATAAGACTGAGAAGAAGAGGAGCATATTCATAATCTGATTAAATCATGATGAATAGCACTCTTGGTGAGTCCACATCGCCCTAGTTACTGAAGGTGAAATGATATTATAAAAAGGTGGTGTAAAAATAAACTGTCCATTAACAGCTGAGGGCACTGACCCACATGGGACAACAGATGTAAGAAGAAGAAATCAAAAGCATTAAAAGAACTTGCAGTCCCTTTTTTTTGTTTACATAAACAAAATGCAAATGATCATTCAGTACTTTCTGCACCATTTATGATTCTTTATGACCATATAGGCTTCAAGTACAATGACTGCAACACACATGTGGAATTTATTACCGCTGACCTGCACAACACAAATATGTCAATGAAACCAATGCCGAGGTCTCTCCTAGGATAATGTTTTGATGCAAAAAAAAAGGCAACGTGAAAACACTAAAATGTAACTGGAATTGAATAAACGTTTTATTTATTGGAGACATTTCTAAACAGTTATTCACACAAACCTTTCTTTTTTTCAACCAAGCAAACCATTTATAAAGATGCAAAAATAACTACACAAACTAGAGTCAAACAAATATAATTTAAAATGGTCAACTTCCGTCCTTTTTAATATTCCAACTATTTCCCCGGCAAACACAACTAATAGCAACCATATCTGAAATCGCTCACATATTCAACCACAAGTTATTTCAAATCAAGACATCAACTTTTAACATTCACTGGTGAACACAGATGCCTCTGTTCTTCGCAACAGTCTGTGAAGTAGGTCAGTGTCAGTGAGCACCTGATTTTAGTCAGACGTTCAACAACAGATTAAACAATCAAAGATGGCTTTGTTTGCCTATAAATACCAAAACGATATAAACCAAATGTTTATTATAACACAAAAAGAAATGGTAAAAAAAAAAAAAGAAAATTGGTAAAATTTGAGAAAGTTTTCAAACATAAATATATAAATAACTTACCGGCGGAACTATCTCATTTTTGCTAATGCGTGACTCCAAAGCACCTTTTCCTCAATACTACATGACACGGTCCCTTGTAGCGTACTGGTGATTCTGTCCAATTCTCTCTTCTCTTCTTGTCCTTTTTCTCTTTTAATGTGTATCGTTCAGTGCTGCCTCCCCCTCCTCCGCCTCCTACTCTCTCTTTCTATCCCTCGCTCTGCAGATCCCCAGCCAGCCATTTTTGTCCCGTTCACCCACTGTGGGAAAACAACTCATTATAGGAGGGAGAGGGGTGACTCGGAGGGGAGGGGCCGCGCAGCGCACAGATCAAGGTCATAATAGCAGCGAGGGAGAACAGCAAGAGGAAAAAGTATAGCTGATGTAGGGAACAGTTGGAACCAAGGACAGGTCCTTTTTGGCCATCACCTTGTTTAACTTCCAAAGCTGCTGCGAAGTTGCATAGGTTACAGTTTTATAAATCAATGAGACAATTCATATCCACAAGAATATAAACTACCTTCTTACTACTGTGTATGCAAAAGGTTTAGACAAGAAAAATGCTATGATAAATAAAGCTAGAAAAACATAATTTAATTAACTTTACTCAGAAAACATATTAGTTTAAGGCATAACTGATTTTTTTTTTCCTTTTCACTACAAAAATGAAGAGAATTCTGTAACAAATACAACTACTGATACACTTTGATCAGCAGTTTTGTGCCCTGTGACCGCCCGTGACCTTGGCGTCTTGGCTGTCCTCACCTCACTTCCTGAACTATTGTCCAATTAATCAAGTAGGCCACAGTATAACAAGCCCGTGAAAGGACTTTGTGATGACAAACATGGAGCAAGAGAGCACAAAGAGATGTGAATGTGCCCCTGACTATGGGTGAATTTACATCCTCAAGTGTTTTGTTGCTACTGTTGCTGCTTAAACTGGAATCTACAGGTTTACTGGCTTTGAAATGTAAACAAAAAAAATCTGGTTGATAGGGTTTTGGGACGAGCTTTAACTGATAAAATATTAAGAGGGATGAACACAAACAGCCTGTAGTGTAGAGGTATTTGCCAATTAAAACATTCAATTTGTTTTGACAATTAGCATTAAATAAATGCAAATACGCTGAGTAAAAAGCTCACACTGAGCAAACACGTGACCTCAGAAAATCAAATTGTTTGTCTGGAAATATCAATACATTCATTGATTTAGCTCACCAAATTATGTCTGACTAAAATCCATAGCAGCAGGATTTTTTTTTCCTTCTATTTATTGAGTAACAAAACTGAGCAATGAATTATCACAAACCTGAATATTCAAATAATAATTTAATCAAAGTAATTTAGCCACAGCACAGAGTTAATTGGAGCCGATTTACCTCCTAGTGATCAAAGTATCTTCCTCTAATTTCCTCTCAAAGGAAATTAAGGAAGCTAATTTAATGACTCAATAATGTCTGCAAATATGTGCTAATGCATTCTTGGGTTTCAGCTTCCGGTTTATCAAAAGATATCATTATAGTTTAGAATTATTAATGAGTTGTTAATTGTAAGGAAAGCTCGAGAGATCTATATTCAGTCATGTCTAATTATCAATGATAACCGTTTTTTTTTTTTTAATCGTAGGTCCAAAGTCAAAAACATGTGAGGTCAGACTTTGGAGGAAGAATATATATATATATTTTTTTATATGAAAAGTCTGTATAGTTTATATTCATGAAATCATTACTAAAAGACTTGTTTTTGACAAAACTAAAACAAATGTAATTGAAAATCAAGATCAATCAATTCAAATTGAATTAATAAAACAATGTGTGTATTTTCAGGTTGTTGGCTCAATCACAATGCATGTTTATCCATTTCTGGCTCATGTAAAACACATAAAAACAGTATACTGATAAGATAATATGAAGACGGTGCTTCACACATGTTCTACAGCAAGTGCGTTGGAGGAGGAGTTACGCAGTATCAACTGAGGAAAAATCCCGCACACTGTCTTACTTGCAAGGTGAATTTTTATTTACAGGTGAAGAGGCAATGTCAGTCATTTGCCGAAACGTTGCTCCTTCATCTGTAAATAAAAATTCACCTTGCAAGTAAGACAGTGTGCAGGATTTTTCCTCAGTATACCGATTAGTAAAATGTTGTTTTTCTAAAATCTGCTATGGTTAAAATAATTTGTGAAGCATGACTTACTGGCAGTGGGACTTGCACAGTGATGTCATCAGTGTCCACTGGAGAGTCCAGACACAGCCGTTCATCTGAGGACTGACTGTCAGTGTAGCCTTTCCTTTTACTGGCCTGGGAGTGCTGACTTTTGGATCTCCTTGATAAACCCTCCGCAAACTGATTCTCTCCATTCTGTGAAAAATAACTGATTATTAAGAAGCAGTTGGGGCTTAGTCAGTGCTGAAGCTATTGAATTACAGGTCACTCTGGAATGTCATACACTACTTCAGCCTACCTTGTTTGATAGTTTCCACAATTCAACACTATCCATGCTGTTTCTCTTGCTCAGTTTGGGTCTTGCTCCTATAAAACCAGTTTGAATGTTATGTTGCAGAACTATGAGTATTTCAGAGGCAAAAGTAAAAAGCATTTTTGCTAGTTTAGCACAGACCTGATAAATGTTTAGTCAGGTCGAGAGACATGAGTAATCTCACGTTTGCCAGCAGGCGCCAGAGTAGAAAATCAGTGCAGTCAATGGCACATATCAATGGGCAAAGAGACTTTCCCACAAATTAAAATTGTGAAAAGTTAGTACTTGGATGGGAGACTACTGGAATGCCAGGGGGGTGGTAGACCACACCGTCATTGCGTCTTTGGGCAAGACACTTCACCCACCCTGCCTCCAGTGTCCATGTGTGCTGGTGTATGAATGAGTGCATTGGTGAGAGTAAATGTGTAAAAACTTTTTTTCTGCCCAGTAAATCAAGGTAAAGTTCTTCATAACTCCTTGTTTGTTTTGCAATGCTTCCAAATCAAGTTCAAGTTTTTCAGGAACAACTATATCTCCCGTCTCACCCTGCATCTCAAACTCTGAACTTGAGGGGGAAAGGTCACTCTCATTGACGCCCAGCACCTCCATCAACTGCTCCACATTCATTCTGGCTGTTAGTTCTCCATTTTTGTCTCCAATCTAAGGCCGGAAACAAACAACACAAGTTTGACCAAAATTGTGAAGAATTACAAGCTATATTTAAAACTTGTTGAGGTTTTTGGAATATCTCACCTCTTTTGAGATATCCAGATGCTTTCGGGCATAGTGCAGAGCTTGTTTGTGATTTCCCAAAGACACATAGGCATTTCCCAAACTCCAACATGCTCGGCCTTCACCAACTCTGTAGACACAGAACAGATTATAAACAATCAAGACAAGTTTGACTCTTCGATCTTAATGTGAGCAAGTATTACCTGTCAGTAAGCTCTTGGGCAATGTACAAGTGTTTCAGATGATACTCTACGGCTTTCTGATATATTGCTGAAGTAGAGTGTAAGTGTTTCCCAGGCTGTAACATGCTTGAGCCTCCATCACTTGGTCCCTCAACTGCCTGGACAGCTGCAGTGTTTTTCTATATAGGAAACAAATCAGTTTACAATTAATGACGATTAATGATCAATACAAAAAGGCAACACAGTTTCATAACTGTGTATAGTCTAAATAAAGAGATAGGTTTTTATTGCAAATACAGTGAATATATTTTATGGAATCAAACTCAAAGCTTGTGAAATGTAAAGTGTAACATTGTAAAAACTGTTATAGACGGACATCACTCCTTTTTATCACCACATGTTTTCTTATACCTTATTGATATACAATTCCTCTAAAATCTTGAACCATGACTAGGCAAAGTGTACTTCAGTCTTCTATCTGCTTTGCTAGTTTCAGACGGATTCAGTGGATTTGATATTGTGCACTTGATCTTGTTGTCCACTAGATGTCAGCATGCTCCTTGTTTTCACCTGTAGTATTCCGTGGCGGAGTTGAATTGGCCAAGGAATATCAAGGCATTGCCCAGATTACTGTAGGCTCGTCGTTCTGCTGCTTTGTCCCCAAATTCTTTGGCAATAGATAATCTCTGTAAAAGAAGATGTATTTTCTCAAAATGAACAACTTCCTCTAGTTTAAAATTCACAGTATTCAGCTATGCACAATGATAATGTAGAAACAACAATAGCACTATAATAATGCACTAATAATATAACTATTACTCATTTACGGGACAACCACACAACTGAACCTCTGACCTGGCGATGGAACTTGATGGCTTCCACAAAGTTTCCGAGCAGATATTGAGTGTTACCAAGGTTACCATAGGCCCGCCCCTGTGCTGCTCTGTCCCCCAGTTCTTTGACCAAAGCCAAATTCATCCTGCCAATAGCAGAGAGTTAAAAAGGTGTGACTGCGTTTTTAAGATGAGTTTTAAGGGAGTAACTGCACATACTCATAATAATCCGTGGCTTTCTGTAATGTCTCTCTGACATCATGAGGAAGGTCCCCTGGTTCTTGCGAGCATCCCCACAGTTGCTGCTTGCCTTTGGCATGAAAGATATTCCCTATGTTGTACAGCGCTCGGGCCTCTCCCACCTACAGGAGGCAACACTAACAAATTAGAAGCTGGAAGTATTATGTTGATATTTACTTCTAAATAAAACTAACCTTGTCATTTTGCTCTTGGGAAATATCCAAATGTCGCTGGCAGCAAACCACAGCCTCATCAAAGCGTCCTAATACTTTTAAGGTGTTTCCAAGGTTACCACTGGCTTTTGCTTCTCCAATTCTGTCTCCTATCGTCCTGAGTGAGTTAAAAAAAAAAAAGTACATGTCAGAATTAAGTTGTCAAGAAATTAAAACAAGCCATGATTGCAGTTATTATTAGGTGGTTAAATGCAGTAACCTGATCTAATTGGGAGACCAATGTTTCAGATTTAAATGGTTAGTTAATGCCTGGGAAGAGGCCCAGAAGTCCTGATGAGACTGTAATGTAACAAGGTAAATCCCAAAGGTTTTATAATCACTTCCCTGCTGAAATACCAGCTGCATTCTCTGCAGGAGGCTGGATTACTTATGCAAGCTCAATATCCAGCTGGGCTCCACGGCTCTGATCATCTACCAATATCTACACTTTTCCCTTGAAATTGCTGGTAAATGCAACTTCAATAAGAATAACATTTATAAGTTAATGTGTCTTTTGTGCCCATTCAAACTTCAATGCAAATTACCAAGTGAAACATTTATAAAATGAGGATCATAAAATCTTTATAGAAACGGGATCTGGGTTTTCTTTCATGATTAAAGTTTACCTTGCTAAAGTGAGGTCATGTCGGTGGTATTCCAAAGCTTTCCCGTACTCTTTAAGGTAAAAGTAGGCATTGCCCAGTTGGCTGTAAATGGCACTTAGAGTCTTCAGGTCTTCTGTGCCCACCTGCACAGCGGCTTCAAAGAAGGCTGTGCCACCTTTAAAGTCTCCTGATTTACAAAGTCTCTCTCCTTCCAAGGCCAGCTCCAGACACGACGCCTCCATCCTGGAATCAAGAAATCAAGAAGCATTAAACTATTTACATTAATAGGCAGGGATGTATGAGAGTAATAGTGCAACATCCTCTGAGACACATTTGCAAAATCACCATGTCAACAGGCCCCACAGCCATACGTGGACTGTTGCTGTAGCAACTATCAAAATAACTGAGATGTGCAACTGGAAATGGTTTTGTATCTTGTGAAGTCTCTACGACTCCATGATTACCCCACAAAGAATTTAATAAATTACTCATTAGAAATCTTTTAGTTAATATAAAAAGGTACTCATAGTAAATTTACTTTGGAAAAGCAAAAACATTTACAGACAATTTGAAGTAAAGTAACAAAGAACCTTTTCTTTATGTCTCACCAATGCAAAACCATCATTATACTGGTGTTCAGAACAAGACAACAAATCAACTGATGTTGAACCAGTACTGCTGCAAAACAAACATGCATTAACCCAAAAATAACCAAGACCGCAGTCACAGAAGCACAACCATCTTCAATATCAAGCCATGTTGTCCTGGCAACAGCAGATCATTATCCAAGGTACTACAACACTTTGTCCACTTTGTATCCA
Source organism: Chaenogobius annularis (assembly GCA_015082035.1). NCBI lineage: Eukaryota > Metazoa > Chordata > Actinopteri > Gobiiformes > Gobiidae > Chaenogobius > Chaenogobius annularis. The sequence continues at coordinate 401,992 of BJKM01000266.1, read as the reverse complement.
AGAACTGGTTCAGAGAGGTTTTCTTCCACTTCCTAGATGTGTCCAGTTACTGTTACTGTCATAACATTTATATACAAGCTTTTTAAATAAATACTAACTATACAGTATGTTATACAACCAAACACAATGAGTGGATGAACGATAATACCAGTGGACATCTGGTGTCTTAAAGGCTAAATAAAGCTTTCAACTCAGAAGAGTACTTTTTATGCATATGTGCTTTATATAACATTGGATATTATTGTGACGATTATTTGGTTTCTCTCATATTGTTACAGTACCTGTATTTCTTCCTGGTAAGTGCTTTTTCCACAAACCCCTGAAGCTCTACGTGCAAAGGCTTGAGCACAGCCCGTGGCCTGGCTCCATGGTGGACCAGTTTGCACACTGCTTTTTCTGCCGCAGACAAAGGGCATGCCTCAGAGGCCATGGGCTCTTCCAACATGGACTAAACTCTAACATATATTTACACTATCGGCTGATTCAAATGTTGCATATATAACGCAAGGCGATCCACTAAAACAATAGAAATAAAAAACTGAGTATTCGCTCTTGTTATGATGTCAGCAAATGAAGTCGAGCTTCAGCCGGATCCATTACAGCTGATAATAGTATGGGGCAAAAGTGGATATTTTCCAATGGAGAGTTCTGAGCAGTGACGCAAATCCAAGAAACACATCTGCACTTGGAGTCTTCAGCAATTTTCAGAATCCTGAAAGTATTCCCACAAAAGGTGAGGAGGGAATAGTGAGGAATGTAAGGTCCTACGTGAAAAGAAAAGATCCAAGGAGATAAAAAGTCTGATCACAAATTTTTCCACAAAGTGTGCTTCTCCATTTTCGCCCTTTTTAGTTGTGGTTGGATCCATTAGAAAGCCTGTACATAATATAGCACACTTCAAAAGGTGGGTAGCTTTACTTGATGGATTCAGAGTATAGGAGACAATCAGTGACAACAAAGTAAATGCATTCTAAGCCTTGGCCACAATAGCAATGACGAGAGAAGATGAGAGGGAGAGAATGGCTAATCCAGTGACCCGTGTGGCCCCGACACCAACCACAGTGTAGAGAGTGGCTTTTACAAATCCACAGATCTGCTGACACTGGCTGAAACCAATTATATCAGCACAAGACATGGACAAGGAGAGGAAAGCAGAGCGGTAGCAGTAGTGTTTTCTTTGCAACAGTAAAATGTGCTGATCTACAGTACAAGCTGCAACACTCCCATTTGTATTGTACTGTTTTGAGAATATATTTAGAACTGAGTTAAGCTTTAATTTTGTGGAAAGATTTTTGTTTGTTTCTCTAGATGTTGTTCAGGGTCTGAGCTGGAGGGGTTTTACCTCTATGTTTGAACGAAACCAGAGTGCCCGGAGGAAACTCACTCACGGAGGAAACATGCAAACTCCACACAGCAAGGAATCTAACACGGAACCCTTTTGCTGTGAGGCGAGAGGCTCTTTTTGGAGTTAGGCCAGATGCGTATAGTTAAATTTGTTTTTGTGCAAGATTTTAGTTTGATAGTTATTTTTATATTATCATACTGTAATCACTGGACAATAATATCGGTAACAGAATACTTAATATGAGCACAAGCAAAACGTGAGGGCTATGTAGACATGCGATTCTTAATGAAAAATGGTCACGGTTATCTGCAGCACATAAATACCAACTCCTTCCAATATTAACCGTGTTCATAAATATTCCTTAGTTTAAAAGGGAACCGATGAATCCTCATTTATAATATTAATCAATAACAATAGTGTAAACACTGTTAGTATATGATTATGTCACCAAAATCATCATTACAGTTGGAGTTCTCAGCTGCAGACAGAAGTTTTGTCTATCGCGTTCCCAACTGCAGGTTCACTAGAAAGGCCCAAAATGCCAGGTCAAAAAGGACAGCTACAGAGGAACTGGCCTGTAGCACACAAGATTATAATAGCAATACAGAATAGTAGCCTACTCTGCAGTTCTAGACATACAAACATGGCAGGCCGTGGTGAACCACAAGAAAAAACAAGTGAAGCAGATTGTGGAGAGAGGTGTGGCCTAAGGGGTGTCTGGGAGCCAATAAAAATGTGTCAACCATTTGTATTTGAAGAAAGTGAAAATATACCGTCTTACCACGAAAAAAAACCCCCATGTTGAACAGAATGTAGCAAAGAAAAAACAGTAATGAAGAATTTGGGCAGTAGCTTACGATCTCATCATAGCCGTTAGCGGTTAGTGAAACTAAAGACATAATGCACTTTTCCCTCTGCTGATGGCTGCTCTAAAGGACCCTCAACTGGGCTGTATATAAGTGTGTGTAGTTATAGGACGTATAGAATGTATAATTCAACAAAGAATAGCGGATGATTTTAATGTGTGTGTACATCCGTTCAGTTTAAAAGGAGGGAACAATTCATCTTCATCCTGTTGTTGATGTTTCGCCTTCTCTTTAAGCAAATTAATTGTGATTTCAATTATGCTTTTAATAATTCTGATTTTTTTTTTTTTTTGCCCTAAACCTGTAGTACATTTAAAGCACAAGGTTTTCTTTCTTTTATGTACACTTTCTAGAACTGACGGCGGCCTTTACATTGGGTATCTTCCATTACACAGCTTTTTGCAAATCTACTGCATGTGTAAGTAGTAAGAAGTTTAGCACCACTGTGACAAGCAATTCACATATCTAAATAAAATCCATGAAGAATTTGGAAATTCTAAAGCGTAAAGAAATACTGTGTGGTTGGAGTTGGCAATCCACCCAGAACAGAGAGCCAATGCTTGTTGTCAAGGAAACCAACAAGAACCAACAAGGAATTGTTTTCCACTTCCAGTTTGTGAATCTTTCAACACGGCCCGACCTTCACCTTGCACCAGGTTTAGTTGGTCAGAACAGGGTGCTTTTCATGCATGCTGACGACTGTGACATGAAACACATGGGTCAAATGTGTTTTCGTCCGCACTGAACCAGCATGAGAGGGGAATGTGCCCTGGCTGGAGCTGGGATCAAATAGTCATCTTTTGATTTGTGGGCGCACGCTCATTGTGCTCATCTACTGACGATCTACATTTGTCGCTTTATAGTAATTGTACTGAGGTCTGACGCATTTGTAATGTGGTTTTAATCCATTTTAACTATTGTAAAGCACTTTACATTACCTTGTGTACACATTGTGCTTTACAAATAGATTTTGTTTGCTTTGCTTGCCATGTCATGGTCTTTTTAACACAAAATCTTAATACTGACGCTGACATTCATATTCTGTTCATTTTTTTTAAATCAGTCAAACAATGATTAACTGTCGAGCACAATCCATTTAAGTGAAGAATCATCATGTTGTATCACAACCTGTGATGGCTTAGATTGCTTGATTTTCTCTATATCTCTCTGTTAGGTCTTAATTATTTTAGTTCTGAGATGGTAGGCTATACGGCATAGTTATATTTTATAATGATTATGATTAAGTCCAAAACTGAAATCATTTATCAATTTACTGAATAATCATGAGCAGCTAGAATTTAGTATTAAGACACATTTGTTTCTAAAGGCCATATTTCTGTCTGCTTGTTTGGGAAACAAACATTCCCTGTGGGCACATGGTCATGACTCAGTCCAGGTATTTACCTTTAACAACCATCTGTGGCAAGGATCAGGGAACATCAACCTGAAGGGCTTTTGTCATGTCAAAAATCAACAGACACCGCACACTAATGAGGCTGACACATAGGCACACTGTAAGCCATTCATATTTAGAGGATTCAGGAAGCCTTAATCACAGTAGCCTAAAAAAGTTGTTTCTACGTGCAACAAGTTGAAGCAAATTGGCTCATCAAAAGAAATGGCCACTGCCTCTGGCTTCAGTTACACTTATTTTGCCTGCAGGTGTTAGCTCAAGTACTGCAAGCTGTTGCACAGATCACATTCGTTTTTTGTTTGACAGGTTGGCTCAAATGGCTATTTCACATGCAAATAGACAACTAGGCCCAAATACAGAAACAAAATTACAAAATGTTAACTTGATAAGCTACAATTACAGCACTGATGCAAGAATAGCCTGATGGAGATGGTTCACCTCTGAACCTCTAGTTTCTTCTTCCTGCAGCCACATAGTCAAAGCCATGCTGGCAGTGTCCCACCAGCTGGCCCTGTGGCTACACAGCCTAAAGGTAGAGGATCGTGCCCAGTCTGGACCGACTGTATGACCGGGGCTCCTCGATCACCCAAACCCTGACTTGAATCTGGACTTGAGCCGCTAAATCAGGGAGCGCTGACTGAAGCCTGTGGCTCCACCTCAGAGCGACACAGAGGCAGTGTGTTCTTCCAGGGTCTTTCGTACTGCTCAGCGCTCAGCATTCAGCATTCAGCATTCATTCAAGGACAAACAACAGCTCTGGCCCCTTGATTTTTCCGGGGACCATACCTTGAGTGCAGCCGCTTGCTGACCACATCCTGATCCACGCCGTTAGCGGACTGGGCCATAGAAGTGCCGCTGTCAGCTCCGCGCTCGCTCCCTTCGCCCCCTCCTCGACTCTCGGTTACTTTCCTTATGAAGTAAACCCTTGTCTGTTGTCTCAGGCTACTGACAATCCATTACTCTTTCTCTCCCCATGCCACAGTCGTTCGTTCGCCACAGCCCGTTCGCCACAGCAATGGCAGCTGGCGAGGAAGTGAGGTGTCGTGCAGATGAAGCGTAAGCACAAGCGCCGCCTCCGAGTCTGGAAGCTCTGACAGCTTTGTCCAGTCAGGCCTTATTTAACCTTCTTTTACTTTGGATTTCTTGTGGATCACTGGATCAGACAGTCAACCCGCAAAGGGCTCACGAAAATCCCAAACCATATCGTCAGGCTATAGTTTGCTTATTAAGAGAACAATGCAACTTGACTGAAAATGCACTGTCGCCTCATAGTCCATGTTATTACTGTAGCAGCCTGCACCAACAGGCTGTGGGCTGCACGGCCTTTACATTGTTTCTACACAGCAACAAGGCCACCAATTTCATTTATTGAGAAAAGCACAAACAGACCGAATAATGTAAGACCTACGGCCTAGCCTATTCATTTGGATTATACACATTTAAACAAGGTTAAGCATCTCTGTCTTGAAACAGGCCTATCGAGTACTTAACAGCAATAATTACAAATGATAGTTTAGGACGCTTTTTGGTTGGATTAGGATTTTTCTGGGCACTGAAAATTGCCTACCTTCAAAAGTCCAATCAGAAGCCGCAAGCTTAATTAGGTGCAGTGTGTAATTTTAACCACAAGAGCGCAGCAAAATACACTGAATGCAGCGTTAACGTCGCCCTGTGACGATGTGAATGTTTTTTATGTTTTGTTTTTTCCTTCATGACATTATTATGATATTATACCACACAGTTAATTCACTTTTTATTTAATTTTAACCCCCTATGCTTAGGGCCTATTTTTCTGAAAAAAAATTAGCCCCATTTAAAACTGAAGCCGTTCCTGAACGCTCTGGAGCACAAACTATTGGCCGGAGCCTTTGTGAAGCTGAGACTCTGTAGTTTTGGACTCTGATGTCTGTTTTACTCGAATTATAAGTAGAAACAAGCTCTGCTCAGAGCAAATCAGATTTTAAATCTCGCCTAGATTTTCTTTGTTAAATATATGAAGGAGTAAAGCTGGAGACTGGAGGTGAGGACTGATTGACACTAAAATGAGCATCTGTTGGGTTTTGACAATTCTCTTTTAAAAGCTGAAGTTAAATTCACTAAAAATTTGTTTTAGGGAGTTGTAAATAAAGCAAAAAAGTCCAGGCGGACTCCATGTAAAAGTCCTATTCATTTTTCATTTTATTTTAGGGTCATTTTTTGTGGATTTGGAGTACAAACTGGAAATAAGAGGGTTACAGCTTTATCTTTATGTACAGCAGATCAAACAACTTTGTTTTCTTTTAGAAGATGGTGGACAAAATGGAATAACTAAAGAAAAAGTCCAGGATGGGGAGGACGTCCTTAAAATATATAGCCTGTAAAGACCACTTAATCAAGAAATACGCATTTATATTAAATTTCCTAGCACCAGCTTCAACATTATAGCCACCACATCAGGAGTTGAAGGCTATTTTTACAATTGATGTATTCTATCTCACATCTGACAATTTAATATGAGTAAATAGTTTATAACTCTTTAACTGGTCCTTGAATATGAATGTTCCATGCATCATAGGGACTGAAAAAGCAGAAGAATTGTGTCATTGTCCATAAAAGCTACTGGACTTCTACTGTAATTGAGAGTGCTCAACTATAAATGTTATGATGTGAAAGCCATGGTAGACACTGCCTGCCTCGTGATCATGGAAAATAAAGTATGTCATTACGTTTGAGCAGGGTCAGATCACTGGCATCAAGCAGAAGAAGCAGAACTGTTATGGAAAGCCCAGAAGCAATGTACATACTCTGCTGTTTTTAGAACTGCACTTGTTTGTACTGAGATGTGACTGAGGTCACTGCCCCGAGTGCTCTGATGACCACGGGCGCCTCTGTAACCTTCACTCTCCAGGCCTTCTCCTGCTCCTCCCTGAGCCCCTGGTATTTCTCATGTTTTTCCTTATGTTTGTCATCAGTTGGTATTGCTGTGTCAACTCCTCTGCTGTTTATCCAAAAACAACCTCTTAATGTTGCTACTTCTAGAAGTGTTTATTTCATTTTTTTTTTTTTTTTTTTTTTTTTTTTTTTTTTTTTATAATAAACACAACTCAAACACATCAGAAATGGACAAACGAGTGGAAATAAAATACAAATAAACATCAACATCAAAGAAACAAAATCATGGGATATTTGAATAAAGGTAACGTTCCCAATTGGTCCAAAGTCTCTAAAGTTTCTCCATATCTAAATTAAGTCCGAATGTCATTTTTTCCATTTGTTTAATTTCTGTGATGATGTCAGTCCAGTCGTTAACGGCTGGTGATGTTTGTGTCACCCATTTCTTTGAGATGGCCTTTTTTCCAGCCACCAAAGGTATGTTCCAAATGTATCTACTTATTGCTACTTATTGTGTGGGATGGCAAATAACTCCGTATATGTAAATACCTATAAAAGTCCTGTTTCTCCAAGTCAAAGGATTCTTTCAACATATCAAAGCGCTTGATTTTCTTTTACAATCTATTGATTGTTATCCAGACTTTAAATCTTCAATGTGTGCTGTTAGGTCTGAAAGCTTGATCATAAACCAACCAGTTTAAAATGTTGACATCTTTGTATAGTTTGCATGTTTTGGTTAGCTCTTTCCAGGTCGTAAGCACAGATTTCACCCAAGGATTCTCCACATCAGCCAAATTATCCAACCGTTTCTAGAAGTGTATTTTCAAACTCATCAACCCCAAGGTCTTTCTACAAATCATCTTTAATCAGTTAAATCTTGTTTAGGATTAACTTCACAAATTTATCATATCAATTGTAAGGCTTAAAGTCATTCAACTGACAACAATCAGGTTTTTTTTCACTTGAAATGCCCTGTAATTACAGAGATATGAACAATGAACCACGTCAACAACTCCGCAATCTGACACAATGAATTCTACAACAGAAGATTTCATGTTTTTGAACTTATTTTTTATTTCTATTTTTTTATTAAAAACACCTGGAATATTTCAGACAAAGCAACGACAAACAGGTGGAAGACCCTCCACTAGAAAAGTTACACAGTCCACCTTTAACATTTCAACATTTTGTATAATACAGTCCAAGAACCTGACGTCAGGTTGCTGTTAAAACCTTGTGTCACTCTGGCTCATTTTCCTGTTTCCTGAGTTGTTCCTGGACTCTTTGTGAGTCTTCTGTTCCTTATACATTATACAAGCGCTGCTCAGAGGAAAATCACGCTTCAAATCCTTCCTAGATTTCCTTCGGTAAATACATGACGCAAGTAAGAATGAGGTATGGACCGTGGAAGTGTGGACTGACTGTTTTGATCATCTTGTTTTAGGATTTGGATCGCAAACTACACCTGATTCTTCCCAGAGTGGTTGACTTGACTGAAAATAAGTGGGTTGTAGCTTTCTTTTTGTCAGTTGAATCTGAACAGGAAGCTGAGTGGATGTGTAACATGTATTTGCATTTCCTGTTTGGACCAGTCTTTTTCCTTTTCTTTTCTTGGCATTATGTCATATTATTATTATTAAATAGCTTCTTTTGAGTTGGTTGTTTTGTCTCGGATCACAGAAAATTAACTAGGAATAGTTTTAAGTCATATCGTCATTGTATTATTTAAAGAAGCAGAGTATTGTATTCTGAGTACTTCGAATATTATCAGTATTTGCAATGTAAATTTTATTATATTATTGTAGAGAAAAGCAACACACGTCCCTATTTTTATGCACCACTTGTAATGTATTCATTTATTTTGTTATTAGCCAACTAAATCTCTCTCTCTCTCTCTCTCTCTCTCTCTCTCTCTCTCTCTCTCTCTCTCTCTCTCTCTCTCTCTCTCTCTCTCTCTCTCTCTCTCTCTCTCTCTCTCTCTCTCTCTCTCTGTTTCCGTCTCTCTGTCTCTCTGTCTTTATCACTCGGTCTGTCTCACTCTCTCTTTCTCTCTCTTTCTTTCTTTCTCTCTCTCTCTCTCTTTCTCTCTCTCTTTCTCTCTTTCACCAGCAAATGAAAAAGTTCCCGACACTTAAAATGTGTTTTATCATATCATTAGTCCATGTGTGCCAGGTCCTCTCTCCGTCTGGTGCCACACACTCCTCTGTTGTGGCTTCTTGTTCTTGGCCTAGTTGGGACTTAGGTGAATTGAGGGCAACTCGGAGTCTATGGGTATAAGGGGATTAGGTCTCCAAACATGTTTCTCTCCAGTTTAGGATTTTGCCTTGATGCCAGACACTTAAAGTCTGCCAGGGATTAAGATAAAGAGAGAAGTAAGAGCAATGCGTGTATTGTGGTGCATGTTTTGTAAAGGAGGAGGGGCTGTGGTTAATAAAACTAAGATAGATGCCTGTAATATGATCTAATACAGAAATGCAGCATTTGTTGACCTATTTGCCAGCAGCGCGTGCCATAAATATAATTAATATGTTTTCAAGGGATAAAGCACAATAGCTAAAAAGCCGGGTTTTCTTTGTTGTAGTGGGTGAGCTCCAGATAGTTTGATGCTTTAATTCAATGATGTTTTGCATTACATTTGGAACAAGTTCAAAGCAGTATTAAATTATGTAGGCACTGAAACTCAAAGATAGTCTTTTAAAACAACAACAACAAAAATACATGAAATGATAACTAAATACTTAAAAGAGAAATTTTTACTGAAGAAAACAAATATCACATTCAACAACGCTGCTTTTTGAAATGTTTGCATCACTGCTAATGCTGCTTAGTAATAAAGTCAGGGAAAGTGAAAATATTGTAAAATAATAATAAAAAAGAATTTTGAAAAAGTTACTTTTTCCTAAACAGCCACACATGAAATGACATATGCTGCGGCAGTGATTTGTGCCAGTGAATGAGAAGAACATCAGGTTGCGTATTAGTATGTCTTAACCTCTTATTTGGCTTTAGGATCTTGGTGGTGTCTGTCTTTTCTTTTGTCTTGATGAAGCCAGAGTGGGGGTCCAGGGGTCTAGGGCTGTGGGGGCTGTGGGGGCTGTGGGGGCTGTGGGGGCTGTGCGGGCTTGGGGTGTCTGTAGACTTCTGGTAGGTTGTGTCCCAAGAGGCCACTCACTGCCCCATCACGCTCCTCCAGGAAAGTGGGTCACGAGTCTGAGATGGAGGATTACCCACCGTCAGGCAGGCGTGTGCCAGGCTTCTTATCCACCCGTCCTCCGCCTTCTCCCTTCACTCCAGATATAAAAGAAACATACGTGCATAACTAAGCCACATACGCATATGCTTGATCTTCTTCAATCCTGAATTTAAAATAAAAAACACGACAGAGCAACTAGAAATGTAGCGCATCTCTAAATACACATTTTGCATTGCCCTCTTTGTGTTTGAATTAAGCTTAATGTATGTTTTGTTTTGGTCAGGTTGTGGGCATAAACTCTTTGTCTCTGCCTGAAGCTTTCAGGCTGCAGCTGTAGTTGACTGCTTATGATTGCAATGGTAAAAGCTGGGCAATGGTGCTATTATCTCAAATTATTTTTGAAGTCCAGATACGTTTTTTTAAATATTTGTCGTCGGAAGTTCAATCCCAAATCTATTTATCTATTTATTTATATATTTATGACATAACATTTTCACATTTTTAGAGTTTAGAGTTTAGAGTTTTTTTTACAACCTCTAAACTGACACAGGTGCATTTTAAAGTATATTTTATTGTCACAGTAGGGGACCCGTGCCCCAGCAGCACTTATAAGTACTGTAGAGAGTTTGATCAGGGAAAACCATCCAGACTTTGGGAGAAGATGCAAACTCCACACAGAAAAAACACCATGCCAGTGTCATGAACCTGGCTTGGAGAATGCTGGGAAGCATCCAAGAAATGACAGGTCCAGGAGGCAAAAAGAACAATGTTAGCAAAGGCAGAGCTGAAGTTGTGTTGTGTGAAAGTATGACTGCTGAGAGAATGGTGCAACTAACTTGGTGAAACGATACAAAAGACAAGAGGCTAACCAAACTGGGCGTTACTTAAATAGACAGATTACCAATCCCTTTGTCACCTTCAGCCCACATCCCCATAATGTCAATGTCAGCTTTATTTCTATAGCATATTTACAACAACACCAGCTGCCCAAAGTGCTTCACATGCACAATTCATGGTAAAAAACCCAAATAAGAACAACTGTAATTCCAAACCCAACAAATTAAAAATGCAGTTAACATTTGTTAAAAGCCAATGCAAAGAAATGTGTCCTAAAGCAGATTTAAAAAAGCAGCTCTGATCTGCAGAGGTAACCCTAACCCACAAGGCTAGGCAGCCAAAAACCATCTTTCCTTGTTTTACCAATCTAAAACATGCTATATGTTATGATAACAAAACCGATCTCCAGCACAAGCAGTGCTGGGGGCCTATTTTTCCTAAAACCCCTGACTAAAATGAACCCCTATTCAAACTGAAGCTGTTACTGAACCCTTTGGAGTACAAACAAATGGCTGGACTCTTCATCATCGTTTGACCCGCCTAATCCCAAAGAGCAAGGATGAGAAATGAGTAAACAAGGAAGACACAAGTCCGGTAGTTCCACGGGACCAAAACAAAACAAAGTACTTCCTGTCCTACAGTCTCTGTAAAAGTATCCCATGATCGACAGTGTCAAAAGCAGCACTCAGATCTAACAGAATTAAGACTGAGGCTTTGCCCGCGTCAGTGTTCAGGTGGATGTCATTTGTCACCTTGACAAGAGCAGTCTCAGTGCTGTGATGAGGTCTAAAACCTGACTGGAAAACATCAAATGAGTTGTTTATTAAGAGGAAATCAGTGAGCTGTTGGTAAACAACCTTTTCAAGAATTTTGCCCCAAAATCAAAGATTAGAGATGGGCCGGTAATTACTCAGTACTGCGGCATCAAGACTGCTTCAGGAGAAGCTTTATGACCGCAGTTTTCAGAGACATTGGGACTGTTCCAGATTGAAGCGACATGTTAGTGAGTGAGTGAGTGAGTGTTGCTAACAAACTGTTCAGCACAGACTTTAGAAATCTGGTGGGTAACACATCGAGGCAGCATGTAGATGAACTCAGGCTGGTGATGATCTCCTGGACAGTTTTGTCAGTTACAGGTGCAAAGTGAGTCAGCTCTAAGTGTGTAGGTGGTTTTAAGGTTACTTTTTGCATTGTAGAATTTATAGCATTTTTAATGCCCTGAAATTTGTCATTAAAGAATAATGCAAACTCATTACACTCGGATGTGGAAATGAGTTCTAACGGCAGCTGAGCTGGAGGGTTTGTTAATCTGTTTACTGTGGCAAACAGGACACGCGAGTTGTTACGACAGCTTCCAATTGTTTCTACATAAAATGAGGTTGTACATGTACAACTTCTCTCAATGCAAAATCTACAATATTTGCGTTGCCTCTAATGTAGGATTGTCAAAAATATCAAAATTTAAAAAAATATATATATATATTAAAACTATATATACTAATAATACTAAGTATCAATACTAAAGACTAAAGCAAGTACTCTGATTATATGTTACAAATTACAATTTATGTTATCATTGTAGTATTGAAATAGGTATCAAGTATTGAGTCTATTCCTTTGTATAGAAAGTGATAGTTATATTAAGACCCACCTGCAAGAACAATGCACCTCATGACTTAACACGTTCAAATAAAAGGGTTATTGTCCGTCAAGGCTTTTAAGGGGAATCAAGCCTAATTTCGAATCCGTATATTCATGGCTCTATTAGAGAAACTTTTTTTAATAATACTCTTTGAGACACAGGCCTCTAACTCTGACAATGTTCAAATCTCTAACTGTTTTGTGATTTCTGTCATGTCTCTATGACTTTAATGCATTTTTTCCTGTTGTGTGAAGCACTTTGAATTGCCGTGTGTACGATTTGTGCTCTACAGATAAACTTGCTGCAAATCCACATTTAGAGTAACAGTATTAGCTGACTCCTGACCCCTCCGTGTGTCCGTTCCAATGCTTTGAAAATCTCTCAAAATCGCCCCATCACAACAATGGAGCCTCAATAGTGAGTAACTAGCCCGCACACAAGACAGTACACTGACCCCTGCAATGGATGGGGCAGTTGTTGGCCTTTATTGTGTGAGCATGAAACTAGGGACACATGTTGGGTGGTAAAAGTGTCACAACCTGACTGAAGGCCTATTGTGCCAGTTCACTGTGGAAGCGATGGGGCTTTGTTCAGTATGTTGTTCATAATTAGCATATCAATATTCAAAAGGAGCTGGTGCTGGACAAAGGTGCCTTTTAGTCTGGAGTACACCCTCTTGCACTAAAAACAAGTGCTTTCTACTCTGCAGGGACAGCTGTTGAATTAAATAAATGTGAAAGAACTTCAAACTTCTACATGATTTTAACGTGCTTGGAACATTTGCCTTTTTATACTGTGACAAAGACGTTGCATTTGGAATTACCAAATAAATACTAACATTATAATTTGCATTGATTTGATACCTATAACTAAATAATCGTTCATTCCTAATGAAACGTAAATGCGATGTGTCAAAATTATCCTGAAGTGATAGCAGTGGCTTTAATTGTTATTTTTGACCCACTTCTCTCCTTGCACTTATGGATAACAACAGACTAAATGGTCACACATCTCTCCCCCTCCCATTTTCTTAAGCTCAGGCCAGCTGACCCCGGGTGTGGGCGAATCACTTCGGGGGGACAGTTTGCCTGTGTTTTGTGTGTGAGTTACAAGGGGCAGTAGTGCAGTGTCGGTTACTCTCCAGACCAATGTGGAAAAGCAGTTGGGCAGTTTTACCAGCTGCTGGGGGAGTAAGCCAAGACCAGCCTGGTCAGTGAAATCTAGCCAGATGGGGTTATTTCAAAACAATGACAATACCATAAAAACAAGTTGCTATGTGTTAGCTACTTTTTATGACCTGTTTATATAGAACAATACGTGGATAATTGTGATAACTAAATCAATATTTTGTATGACTTAAGTTCACTTCCACAGACCAAGCAGAAAAAATACTGTTGCTGTAGTTTTACTTGTCTGTTTTCACAGAACATTCCAAAGAAAAAAAATAAAAGAGTCATCTCTAAAGCTACAGAAGAGTCAAATCATTTTATTCCAATTACGTTATTTCATAACGATACCTTTTACATTTGGACTATTATATCTATTATATGATAAGATTATTGCATTGCAATCTGTTGCCACATATGCAATGATTTATACCAAATTTGTGTTATTAAACTTGCATGATCAAACAAATTGTCTATCAACAAAAACATACTTCATTTGTTTTAGATTTTTTTTTATTATTATTTCGCATTTGTTTACTGACATCACCACTTCCACCCAGACAGCAACAGGCTGAGGTCCCTGCACTTACCCTGTTTAGAAGTAACCAAGCTTGGGTAATGAGGCATGTGATTGGTCCCCGCCCTCCAGGACACGACCGGTCTATGGAGGACATGATTGATCATGACAGCAGCACAATGACCCCCCAGTGTCCAAGGGGTGGGACAGGTTCACCCAGACCCCCGATGCAGCCTGCAGTGGTCCCACTCAGCTGTGCTGAGAGGCAGTTACATAAACACATACTACACGTATGACCAGCTACTTGACATATTTGAACAATGCAAGTCATAGCCCAATATTTGAAGGCATAATTATTTATTTTTAAAGTTAAGTTTTACTTGCAAACATACTTCATGCCTGATAAAACTTTCTAATATCAACTCTACAAATGTTGATAGGAGTTATTAATTCCTTAATTTAAGGGATTCATAACTTTTATAATAATGACTATTTATTAAAGTACTAAATATACATATTCTTCAGCATGATGTGTCAGTTCTCAATGGTAGATCTTTATTTTAATAGAAGAGACATTTAGTGTTAATTTGTTTGTTTGTTTGTTTGTTTGTTTGTATTTGTAAAACCATTTTAGGCACAATTTATTTTACAATGTAGACCGCCATCTGAGGCATCTGAGCAATAGCTCTGACTAAACATTTTTGGCGTGCACACAAGATATTCTTTTGAAGAGCCTTCCTTAACTCAAGGAGCTTGTGTGAAGATAATGAAACATGCATTTATTCAAGGTCAGAAATCAGACCTGAGCCAAGCACAAATATGCAAAGATTTTTGAGGGCCATTAACAGCAGATGTAAGAGAGTTCTCAAGTAGGACCCAGGTGGGTTAACACTTTGCCAATCTGCCATGATGATACTCCACCTATGAACCACAACAGAGTTAAAACGGCTTTCTTAATACATTACAAAAAAACACATGGTGGGAGCAGGTGGATGGAAAATTAGGTAAATGTCTGAAGAAAAGGAGGAGAGCATAGTATCATAAACATAGGTTTTATTATTACACTGTATGTTTGTGAATTTTTGTATTTTATATTACTATTATTATTTAAATTAGAACATGTTAGTACATGAATTCAAGTGACGAAAAAAAAAAAAAAATCAATGTTCTGCTACATCTTAAGATAATTTTCTGATGTCCAGTGTTGCTGTTATAGCTCCATATCCACTTGTGGTACAATGGTGTAAATTAATGCAGGTTTGGACGATGGCCAATTGCCCCACAAGTAGACTAATGAAGAGCATGGATCTAATTGGCTTACACCACTTGCGCTCGCGTGCTGAGTGAGTAAAATTGAATCAAAGCTATAGCACTACGTCAGAGTTGGGTCGTGCCTGTTTGTGGTGATAATTGGTAAAAGGTCAAAGCCATGACATTTGGACAAACCACATTGCAACACTGGATACGTCCACCAAACTATTGCCCTAGGCTTTACCTTTGTTTAGCCTCACTTTATTTATTCATTATTATATTATTATTATTATTATTATTATTATTATTATTATTATTATTATTATTATTATTAGTAGTAGTAGTAGTTAGTAGTAGTAGTAGTAGTAGTAGTAGTAGTAGTAGTAGTAGTATTGCCAAGTCAATGTTAAAGTTGGCATAACAATAAAAAAGCACAGACACGAAAAGCAAGTGACAGAAAATAATAAAATAATGAATAGATTGCATTTTAAAACGCTTCACCCTTTACGTTGCGCCCACTTGTGTCTTCAAAATACAGTGTGTCAAAGCAGAAACAAAAGGCAGGCGCAGTCTCTGAAAACGCGGAATAACAATGCCTGGAGCGCTGCCCAGTTGCCCCCATTGAGGCCCTCGAAAGTTAGACACGTGCAGGAAACAGCCAGGGTGGATAAAGGAGGGGAGGGGGTGTTTGTAAGTGCACGGTGGTAGAGGGGGTCGAGATGCAACACACGCCTTCGAGCTTTTTTAAAGAAACTCCCCTTTCAGCACCCTGGACAGAGGCAGCTCGGACCGCTCACTTTAAAGACCTTGTCCAGCGGATTTGCGCGCAGTCCCTCGGTCAGTGGTGAGACGGAGGAAAGTCAGCTGACGAGGCTAATGGTCAGTTTGCACCGCTTCGTCCTGGTGACAGCGCGGAATCAAATATCAACCTGATGAATATTCTAAGCACTCTGAGGCTCGCCACGGGGTCGCTTTTTAACAACACGCCGTAACGACTGAAAGGATAAAGCCACGACAGACGAATTGGTGTTTTGTATTTTGGGTGCCACTTTAATATTTTGTATTTGTACTTGCTGCACCTCACCGTCAAGATGTTGCTCGAACACCCGGGGTCAAGTTGTCAGAGCAGTTTTTCCCGGTACGCTTCAGGTCAAGGTAAGACATTTCTGTTTGTTTTCGACCGCGTCTAATTGTAGCCTACTTTAACAAGTTGTGCAGCAGCCTAATGAGTCATAATTGGGCGTGAAATTGTGGTAATTTGTGGAGCACCCTTGCAACACAAGATAAGTGTAACTGGTGACAAGCGTGAAGTCATAAGAAGCGCTTGATATGAAGATTTTCTAACTTTAAGATGATGGACTTTAGAAGTTAACGTAAAACCACGGCTTTGGGTTGAGGCTTGCCTTTGGACAGTTTTTGGGCTGCTTCGTGATGCGTGTATGGTAGACGTTATGAATGTGTAATGAGCTTTCATTGTTGCGGGAATCACACCAACAGATGTTATCCGCGTGCTGTCATTTCACACCATCGCTTGTGGTTGTCACGGGAGCTCAGGCCGACAAGCGCACGCAGCCGTGGACATATGGGCCCTCACTGGACGCTTTATGGACTGAAGCTGCCCCCCACTCAGAGCCCAAAGACTCTACAGGTGTCACTTTCCTGCCCCGACAGGTGCAGCACCTATGAGTTTGAGGAGCATAGGTCGAATTCATGATAAATGTCAGGATTCACATTCAGACAAACTGATAAACTTTGGAAAGAATCGTTCCTTTGTCGTTATAGCGTTCACATTTTGGAGCGAGGAACTGAAATCTGATTATTTGATTATTCAAGATATGTCGTTCAGTCTATTTGAAAAAAATAAAATAAAATCTAATACCTAATATCCCATTTGCTGATGGTCGTTGTTGCAACATTACTGTCAAACTCGCTCTTTAAAGTGCAGATCAATACGCAACATAAAAATGATCATAGAGAAGAAAAGTAAAAAGGGGAACACATGAACCCCTCAGCTTCCCCAAACACCTCTTATAGTAATGTACTGCTGAGGTCCACATTGATTTTAGATTCATCTCAAGCGCGCGATCACGCTCTTGTGCGCCACTATCCGTGATTTCCCCAGACGCTCTTTTGTGCCCCAGATCTGTGTCAATAAAATTCATTGGGGTGTTGGCCCGATCAACATGTTATTGAACAGCCAATATCTTCTTAAATAAACACTGAGAGGAGTCAGTGTCCGTGTGGCTATATTATACAATGATACGGATTCGAGGGCCGCACAAGTAATTCATGGCACTATTTTATTCTTAACTCATTCAGAATCAGAATTATTTTTATTCATCCACAAGGGGAAATTCTTTGCAAAGGTTGAAGTTTCAAAGGTAGGCACTTTCAGTTTGACCAAATATAAAACTGAGCATGCCTATATTTTGAAGTCTACTTTAATAGCTGTAGCGCAAATCCACACATAAATAAGGTACACATTTTCTTTTCTTTTTATTCAACTTTAATGTGTGGTTTTTTCTCCTGGATTTACATACACAAGGATTTGTAAAAGATTAGATGCCATGGCATAGTTGAAAGAAAATACGCACAGACAAAAATAAGAATCATCATTATTGATACATAAATAAATAAATACATTTGACTGTTTTTGCAATAGTTAGTATTGTTAATTTGGTGAGCTCAGTTAAAATAGTAAACAAGACACACACCCAAAAATAGTCTTATAATTTAATGTTTTAATAGCCAAAATGATGGTTCAAACTGAAGAAAAGGCAACTCTTTTTGCGCATTGCACCCATGGGCCTACAGCACGACACTACATGGTGACACCCACTGTTCTCTGAGCTTCTCCTTATTCTTCCGGGTAAAGTATAGGTGATGTTAATCTATCTGCCCGTCACCCAGGAAACCGCGTGTAATCCCACGCAGCACAGGCTGTACCACAGTGAAGTGACAAAGTCCAGGTTGGGCTCCGAGACGCGCTGCCAATCCGGAATTTAGACTTGCGCGTTACAAAACATATAACAAACAGTTTGCGTGAATGACCGTGCGCGTGAATCATGAGCAATGGATGAACCTGCTCCTAAAGAAATTCAAAGAAATGCGGAGATGCTTCTCGCGCTGCTGTCGCACGAGGAGCTCCGGAAAGGTAATGCCACAGCCAACAACTCTTATTTTTTTGGGTCTAAACTAAACTGATGGCACGATGTTTTATCCGTGTTTACGTCATTAAATTGAGCAAACCATAAATATCAAGAAACTGCTCCGTTTTTATTTTGAAAAAAAAAAAAAAAAGACAGTGTAGAGTATTGAATTTAATCTATGACATTTGTTAACATTTGTTTTCATTGAGCCGCTCAGTGAAGTTTACGCGCGGCACATTATTTTACGCACGAAGCTCGTTAGTCTTTCATTCACGATCACGGTCATTCCATGTGTTATAGACTATTATATTTACTACATTTGAACTGATTTTTTATATTGTTTTGCCGACATTAGTGCTAAGGGCCATGAGCAACATGTGCCAAGTGCTGACAAGGGTTATTCTGTTTTCAAAAACAGTCCGTTTCAAACCCAGAATGCCTGTTTGTTTTGTGATGATATGAAGCCAGTTTTCGAGCTTTACACCGCACCGTAAATTAATCATGACCTTGGATACACCTGCTCTGGACGCTGCTCCCACTTGGCTCGCTGTTGATGTTGCAAGAAATACTTCATCAATAGTTGATGAATTGTCCGCAGCATACAATGGCCACAGGATTCCTTGCACGGATGGAATATGAAGTGGCAATGCTTTTTTTAAATACTAATTTTAATTAGTACTTAACGACCGTCTGACATTTTGCAAGTTGTGAGTGCATTGTTTACATTTATTTATTGTTTTACAAGTTATTCTGGAAAGTTTCAGACCCCGTTTGCATCTTTGCCTATTCCTTTTATTGCGATGTTTTTGTTTATATTTATGTGGCCTTTGTGATGTAGGCCTATTCATTTGGCCAACTAAATAAAACAACGCTTATTGCACCAAAAAGAAATACCGCTTCGTTTTGATCTTCGGGCCCTTGACCCGCAAGCCAATTTAATGTGCTTACTGATATTTTAATAAAAGTAAACGTGCAAATGTCAGGAAAAGTTAATAATTCTACATTGAACCTATAGGCTACTGATAGTCTAGCATTTAAAGCTACAGAATAAAATACAAAGACGATCTGCTGTCGTTTATTCGTTAACGCGACAATAGGCCCACTGAAAAACGTATATCAAAAATGTTTGAGTGTGTTCATTTTAAATATGTCTAATACTAAAACAAATAACTAAAATAAATCATCATAGTGATAGAACATTTCAACAATTCGAATAAAGCCTATTTTAAGAGCTGACAAGAGGCGCGCTCATTTCGCTCAGCCGTATTGTCCTTTGACGTGAACACAAACTGCATTTTGTGTTTCTCAGAAATCCCAGTGTGCGCGGGCTGCAGTCAACACATCGTAGACCGCTTTATCCTCAAAGTGCTGGACCGCCACTGGCACAGCAAGTGCCTGAAATGCAACGACTGTCAGGCACAACTTGCGGACAAGTGCTTCAGCAGAGGAGAAAGCGTTTACTGCAAAGACGACTTCTTCAAGTGAGTTCTTCTTCTTTCAACTGCTCAGCTCAGCAATATTATAACATTTTGTCCCATTTTGGTCCCATTTTGGCCTATCCTCATTGTTAGAATTTAATGAGGATTTTTTTTTGCTTCTCAAAAGGAGATTCGGGACCAAATGCGCAGCTTGTCAGCAAGGCATCCCGCCCACTCAGGTGGTGAGGCGCGCGCAGGACTTTGTGTATCACCTGCACTGTTTTGCTTGTATCGTGTGCAAGAGGCAGCTGGCCACCGGGGACGAGTACTACCTGATGGAGGACAGTAGACTAGTGTGTAAGGCAGACTACGAGACTGCCAAGCAGCGAGGTGAGAAACGGACCAGTGTACGTGAACCTATACAACAATTTCTGTCCAAATAACTGAATATCAAACCATAATGTTTGTGATTGACTAACGCATGCATTGAACAGGAAAACCCGTTGTGCCAATTTGTGCATTTGTGTCGCAGAGAGCCAATACAGGAACACCAATTGTGTTTCTGTGCAAAGGTTTAGGCCTATACAAATGTATTAATGAATCTTATTATTCAGCAATATACTACATTATTTGTTCATTCAGAGTATTTGCTATATTAAACAGTGTCCAAAGTTATTTTCTTTGAATTTACTGCAGCAACTCCACACCAGATTTATGCAGTGACTATTCATGCAGCTTTTAATTTCACTAAAAACACACAGTTTATTTTACTAATGAGTGACTGCAATTACTAGGGCAGCATCCATTTTGATGATGGTCTTGCATTCTGCTGTGCTGGCCAACAGATGTGCAGTTATGCTCACAGACGCATTTGGTTTATAGGCAGGCGAGATCAAATGTTTATGATGCGCTAGAGAGTCACGTCTGATGCATATAGGACCATGTTATGGGTCAAATTGCCTGTTTGCATTACCAACACACAACCTGACATTACACTCCTTTATGTTTTTAGAGGCGGACTCAACTGCAAAACGACCAAGAACAACAATCACAGCAAAACAGCTAGAAACGCTGAAGAACGCCTACAACAACTCTCCCAAACCGGCTCGTCACGTACGGGAGCAGCTTTCCTCTGAGACCGGCCTGGACATGCGGGTTGTGCAGGTAAAAACTGAATATATTAACTATTAAAGCAATCCCATTTGTGTCCCAGCTTCATTATGAATGAGCTTTTGTGGCTGACTGGCACAAGACTACTGACCTTACAGATACTGGAAGTGCTGCAGAGGTGAATTTATGACTGAAGATGGAGTCAGGGGAAGTCCAGTTTAAGTGTCCGATCGTTAACAATTCTAAAAGCCCCTTTACATTGTCCACTATGAGCCTCTCGCAGCAATGTGCTGCTGGTTGGCTATATATATTGTTTTATTTGCAAGGACAAGTGTAGACATGGACGCCGTTAAAACACTTTACAGTGAAAGGCAGAGGAGACAATGTTTCTCTAAAAGTGGAATATCATTAAGATTTGTTTTAATTTTAATTTTTTAGAGGGGATATGGTTTTTTCATACAATTATGGAACCTGCCGGTGTTTCTAGATGAGAGGTGATCAGAGGATGAAATATGTCACTTTTGTGCTTCCAAGGTGAGCACGTTGTTGCAGCTGACAAGTTAATTAAATGGAAAATAAATCTGAAAGTAATAATAAATAGTGTCATAATTGTTGAGAACAAAATACGACATTTTCTAAACTTCTCTCATTAAAACATTTGTTTTAGGTTTGGTTCCAGAACAGAAGGGCAAAAGAGAAGCGTTTAAAGAAAGACGCCGGGCGGCAGAGATGGGGGCAGTATTTCCGTAACATGAAGCGATCTCGAGGAAGCTCCAAATCTGACAAGGACAGCATCCAGGAGGAGGGCATAGACAGTGACGCAGAGGTCTCCTTCTCAGGTAAACTGACAAATTATAATTTAACATAATGCTTCCGACCAACACTTGTTTACTCATTGATGCTGTCATTTTTGTCAGCTAATGATTGTTATTGTGTTAATTTGATTAGTCAATTCAAAATGAATTAAAAAAATAATTCAGTATTGTCAGTAACTGATTATGTTAATGTAATTATTGACCTTCTATTCCTTCTATTGACTCTTTTCTTTCCTCGATGCGTAATATTTTCCAATGTGGAGAAAGAACACACAGTTATGTAGCTGGGACAATTTGCTTCTTGTGTCTATGATTTTTCATTTCCCAAATTTAAAGAAGACTCCAAATTATATAAAATTGTATAGCATAAAATGATGTATTTTTTGGTGAATTTTTTACTTTGACTTATTGACAAAAATTAATATCTCAATATTTTTTGGGATATCCTGATATCAGAAATGTGTTAAAACAAATTAAACAAGGCGAAATGTGTCAAATTAAGCACAAAAGTGCAGAAATATCACCTAATACAGTTGCATAATGTTTATATGTTTGTATGTATTTATATGTTTGTTTGTTTGTTTGTTTGTTTGTTTGTTTGTTTGTTTTTTTAAATTGTTGTAGCAGTTTTCACTATATATACTTGATATTCACATTTTCCATATTTTCAAAACAACATTCACAATATTATCTAAAATTCGATATATTGCCCATAAGTGACATAACAGAACTGTTGTTGCTTCTCAGACGAGCCCCCACTGTCAGAACTGGGCCACTCCAATGGCATCTACAACAGCCTGAGCGAGTCTTCCCCAGCAATGGGAGGGCGTCAAGGGGGCAACAATCACAGCTCCTTCCCGTTGGACCACAGCATACTCCCATCCCAAGACCAGTTCCACGACATCCGCTCCAACAGCCCCTATGGCCTGCCCCAGTCCCCGGGCTCTCTGCCGTCTCTGCCCCGACACCAGCCTCTCATCTCCAGCATGGTCTACCCCGACACCGGCCTCTCCATCATGACCCCCGGCACAAACAGTGGCATCAACTCCAGAGTTTCCATGACAACCACCAACGGACCCAGTTCGGACCTCTCCACCGGCAGCAGCGGGGGTTATCCAGACTTTCCTGCCAGTCCTGCCTCCTGGCTTGACGAAGTAGACCATGGACAGTTCTGATCAGTCAAGGAAAATACTTATTTTTCCTCTTCTTTTTTTTCTAGGTTATTTTTGTTTTAATTTAACATAAAATTGACTCTGGGATTTTTTTTTCTTCTAAAATTAAAAATTGGACAGTTCTACTCATGCTGCCCCTCCCCTCTGAATGTCAGGTCTGGATTAATTTATTACTTCATTAAAAGCACTTGTCCTGAAATGTCTGTAGTTAAAATTGTTACAAGGTAAGGATAACATTTTACTTTTTTAAATAAGATACATTTACACATTGTTATTGTGAAATTACCTTATGTCTGTTTTATTTCTCACACGGAAACAGGTTGATTAGAGGTCTTTAAATATCGGTTTGTTGCCAAATGTCTATAAATATAGCTATTTATCATTGTGAAAAATTTATTTTTATACTCGTTCCTTTCTCAGACAAGAATAAGGAGAGAAACAATGGTCTTTGTACATTCTTAAACAGGGACTTAGGAAATATTAGATGTTGTCTTAAATTGTACCAATTCTATGCATTTGTGTGTTCTTTGTTTTGGTCAAACTTTTGTCAAACCCCAAATAAAATGTTGCTATAGCAACATGGGGCATGATGTATATGTTTGTTTAATGGAAAAACCATGTCGTATTTATTCTTACTGGCAATTATGATATTGATAATAATTTCTGAATTCTTGGCTCAAGGGTTTAATAAATTTGACTTAATTATTATACAAAAAGGCTCTCTTGCTGTTTGATGCCATTGATTCATTCGCATGTGTGAACCTATTTTAAACAGTGATAATAAATTGTACTCAAAAACATGCACAAAAGGTAAAAAGGAGATCCCGGGGCTGCCGCTGACCGTTTGCCCCAGCAACATTGAAGGATGGGTCAAATGTAGAAGACTCATTTCACAGAGACAATAAAGTGCACCATGATCTAATGTGTAAACTGTATTTTAATGAATAGATTGAAATGATGCTGCCATATTATGTCTGCCTGCTAAAATGATATTCCATTATGCACTTTATTACTAAGGTATAAGGTAAGGTATGGCATTTTTTTATTTGTAGAGATCAATTCATATTAAAATCACAATACAAATACAAAAATCATTTAAAAAAATACCTTTTTACAGATAAAATCCTCCTTCAGCTAAACAGAACTGTTTTGAGCCTATTTGAACATTGTCAGAGTAGAAGCCTGTTCCAGATTTTAGATAAAAGTGAAATCCATGTTTAGTTCCGACTCGGCACGAGCAAGAGGCCAGTTTCACAGGATCATGTGCTTGTACGTACTTCTTATTTCTGAACAGGGCCAGTAGAAACACCCAGTTGAAAAGACAAAATAGGGAGTTTCATTATAACTGCTGTTGTTGTTATACACCACCACGAGCAGTTGAACTGCAGATAAGCAATTTTAAGTTATATAATTATTTTGCAATTCCAATGTTTAGATAAACAATTTCCCAATCAACCAAAGCTACATCAAATGTTTATGGTCTTACAGGCAAAGAGAATGCTTGACATAAATGGAGAAATCTGATGCAGAGTCCACTCATCAATTCAGAGATTACTTGTCTTGTTTGTCCAAATGCCCCTATGGGAAAGGAATCTGCAATCCATTAGTCTAGAAGGGATCAAGTGCCCCTTGTGAATTTCCTCATTTGTTTAGTTATTCAAAGTCAGGTTCAATTAAATAGATTAAAAGGTGTGTATGTGTGCGAGAGGGCAGTGTGTTTGTGCATTTTAGTTTTTATGGTAATAAGTAATACAACACTTAAAACTGTTATTTGTGCCACATTTTATTAATTTTGCTGCACTTGCAATCTGAAAAGTGTTTCTGTTGGCAACTGAAGACAAACATTTGTATATACAGTTATAAATTACATATATTGACTACACATTTTGAATATGATAGCAAAGATAATGACCTATTTAAAATTTGCACAACGTTTCACAGGTAACACTGAGTTTTGTAAAGTACGCATTGTGTAGATTGTGCAGGTGATCACCAGCTGTCCCCAGGACCTTTTGTTTGAGCAACCTCCAACTTCCTCCATGCTTAATGCCCGTCTGCTCTGCTCCTCAAGTTGCCAGAACAAGAAAAGCTACACCAGACAGGATATTCAACTGAATCCCACCTGAGTGGCAGGTATCACTATGGCCTGGCAAAAGCAACAGGTGTGAAACCTGAGCCCAAGTGACTTTGGGAGAGAGAGTCAAGAAGAGAGTAAAGTGTCAAAGGCTGTAGTATTGTGCCAGCGTACACCCACTTTACCAGGCAGCTCACATTATTAAGGCCAATACCTATTTGGTTCAGTCCAAACGTTTTGAAAGGAACAAGAGGCATTGGAGCACATTTCATAAAACGGTGCAGTCTCTCCCTGCAGGTGTGGGACATGTGAAAATCACCTTCACAATAACTGGGATTAACCTCTGTTACTTACTTAGATTAGACCAACACTTCAATTTACAAAGTAGAGTATTATATTAAGATAGGTATGCAATTTTACTCAAACTAATTAAGGTTTTGCGTTGGGAAATGAGCATGAATAAACCTAAATACTTCTTGAGCTTGAAAGAACCAGTGCCACAACAAAAGTAAATTATTCTTATGCTGTATGCATGCACATGTATTTTTTTTTATTGCCAGGCGTGGTTTGATTGAGAACAATAGGATTTGTTTATTATTGTTTTTATTTTTTTCATTTTATTTAAATTGTTGGAATAACTGCTTTTTCCATTTTCGAGGGGGTCCCCTGGTCGAACAGGTTAAGGGTAAGTAACAGGTTTATAGCATATAAAGAAGTTAGTTTCCCATGCTTGTCTGTGTAATCTCCAACAAAAGCAGAGTGTGTGCACTGGGCCTCATATAGTCACACAGCTGCCTGCTGACTGCTGCTGCTTTTATTTTGTAGAAAAGTTCAGCTTTTCCACTCAACATGGAACCAAAGCTGCGCGGGAACGCCTCCAAAAATAGGTGCTACTTGTATTAAGTTTTATTTTTCTTTATTTTTCTTTATTTTGTTTTAATTCTACTGCATTACAGGCATAGTGAATATTACTTTTTTTTGTCAAAAACTGTTGCTTGTGGCTGGCCTCTGTGTGAAGGCCTCTGCTGCAGGCCTGTTGTCTCTGACACACATCCACACAAGACCTGTGTGTCAGATGGTGCTGAGTAAATCAACTCTGACAATAACATCTCCCCAGAGTCCTACACATCACAGCAACAATTCAGCTCTAATGGAGCAGCAAGCGATGGCCATGCATGTGTGTGTGTGTGTGTGTGTGTGTGTGTGCTCTTTTCATTTTGGGGCCTTTGGCTGAGGATCAACAAGCAAGGAGAAAAGGGGGAGTAATATTGAATATTACTCATGTAACAAATCTGAATCAATTACAGAAATGTGTTAATTAATGCGTGTTGTCAGCAGTAAAGGCTTTGTGGTTATACAGAGACAATTTATTGAATATGTTTAACTTTATATATTTTTAAATATGTGCTATCTATGACATTGTTGAATTTAAAAGCGTCTTTTCATTTAATTCTGGGTTTGCGGTGGCTGAAGCCTATTGAGCAACTACGAGCCTTTGGTAGGTTAAAGTATTACTGACACAGGGCGGACACACCCAGGCAAAGAACCATTCAGTATTCTTTTTGTACATATATTACACTGAATAATCAATTTGTTGAGTTTTTGGATGGTGGGGAGAAGTCCAAAATGTTTTACATATATCTGAAAATGTATTGGATCCCCAAGCTCCCGAGATTGCAGCAATGGCGTAATGGTGCACATTTGTTTATGCGACAGATTAATGACCGTAGCAGAATTAAAGCTATCTAACTAATCAACATGGTCATTAGCGCGTAGTCGCTGACATCTTAAATCAGATCCATCAACGCTCCTGGCAGCCATTAGCGCGTAGGCCTCATAATTATCTCTTCATTTCATTCTCGGACGGAAATGCAATATCTAGTAATTTGTCTGCAATGGCTGACTCAAATGCAACAGGGAACATTCATATTAGAAATGGATTGGCCATGTATCATTCAGATCTTCTTGTGCCGGCTACTGTTTGGATATTTGTCATTTTAATGCAATCGGCATCGGATTTGTTGGAGGTATTAACCAAGAAGTGTTGATACGTGCAGAGGCTTACATTTATAAGATTGTGGAATTAAATATAACTTTGTCTATAGTTGTGTTGTTGGTACATTTATAGCACTTTTGCTTGAAACTTATTGTTGCTTATGTTGATAAATATGCAATCCCTCAGCAAACGAATGCAAACAACATCTAAAAATATGTAAATTAAATAGTGACTGTGAGTAAAACCTATAACATGGTCTGAGTTAAAGGTATTTAAGGATTTCTTTTATTTCATGGTCAAATCAAATATTGTTTTTACTGACAAAATAACAATATCAACAAATATATTGAACATGATGGCCAAGTGGATGTTTTTGTTAGGTTATCCAATAAGAAAGCAGCAAGATCTCCACAAGTTGCCATTTCCTACAACTAAAAGCCTAAAAGGGCTCTCTCTGATCTGGATACTCACTAAGGTTTTGAGCTTTCACACGAGGCATATCCTGTCAGTATTTACTGAGACTGACCAAAACTTGTAGGTTATTTGCAGGTTAAAAGGCACAAACAACCCAGGTTCAGAAGAGTTTGTAACAAAAATAAATAAATCAGTAAAGGCTGGCTATATGCACATTTAAACTGGCTACATGAGCAAACATAAATGCTCTCCTAACTAATTAATCAAATCAAAAGGAGGAGTTTGTTAAAGTGTGAAGCGTAAAAATTTGAACATTTGAGAGATTTCGCGATTATCCCATTAGTGACAGTCAAACCGAGTCTCGAACGATGCACTGAATAGTCTCACTTCCCCATTCAATTCATTACACAAACAAGCACTGTAACAGAAAAATGTCATTCTATCGATGTTGCACATAATGTCATGAAATTCTATCTATGTATCAGATAATATTATCTTAGCTCCGGCCAAGTCGTGGGTCAAGACAGAGCTTGGGGGTCAGATCCTTGAGGGTTATTTTTTGTCTTGATTGGAGCTGATTTGATTGTGACAATGTACGTACGTGTCAATGTATGTTACTGCCTTGAAAAGGATGTGTCCTGTCATTGTTCTGGAGTTGAGGAAGGGAAAGCTGATCTTGTCAGGGAAAGTGTTTTTATTTACTGTGCACGAGTAAATAAAGATTCACCTTTTGAGAACAACAAACTCTGTTTACCTCTTTATTTCTTGGGACTTTTCCACAGAAATGCCACAACAGCACTCTATGTTATTAAAATACTGCCTCTGCACGTTCTCAGTTAGGCAGAACCTGCAAACATCCAAGATTCCACAGACACATAGGTTTATTCACTGTGGTTTGAGGCTGTGTGGTCCTCAGAGCGCATGCGCAGACCTCTAAAAGAAGCTGCTGTCTGCTCAGGTTGTAAAAGCACATGTTAGAGAGCAGAGTATAATCGGTATAACCCCTGAACACGGTCAAAGAATGAGAAGAAGAATCATGCTTCCCGCAGTATTGCTCAGTGGCCTATAGTGGCCACTAAAAGACACT
Source organism: Chaenogobius annularis (assembly GCA_015082035.1). NCBI lineage: Eukaryota > Metazoa > Chordata > Actinopteri > Gobiiformes > Gobiidae > Chaenogobius > Chaenogobius annularis. Next base: position 373,655 of record BJKM01000266.1, on the reverse strand, counting down.
AAAATTTAATGCATTGGTTTGGCTGATTTAAGATTCATTATGCACTGGAATTATTATATTTTCGGTCTTGAAGCGAGTGTCGATAAACAGGAAACCGTTCACGTGCCAGCTTTGTTATGCTAAGCACGTTGGCTCAAAATATAAGTTGCCATTACTGGAAAGTGGTTTAATACAAGATCAAGTCAGTCTTTGGCTTTTTAATCAAGACAGTGGAAACACTTTCAGAATCAGAATCAGAATCACAAAGGGTTTATTGCCATTGTCAATGAACAAAATTCACTAACATAGGAACTTGCTTCTGCGTTGAGGTGCAACATACAATGAGGAATAATAATAAAAACAACATATAAGAAATAAAAAAGGGCGTGTATTACAGAAAACAATTAAAATTTACTTTAGGATAAAACAAGAATAGGCTTACTATGTACACAAACATTTACAGTTAAATTTACAGATGTAGTGTAGAAAGGGTGAGAGGGGTCAGCTGTGATCCGACCTGCTCGTCCCAGAGCCCTGGAGACGTACAGGTCCTGCAGAGATGGAAGTCTGCAGCCGATCACCTTCTCAGCAGAACGCACAATGCGCTGTAGTCTCTGTTTGTCCCTGGCTGTGGCTCCAGCGTACCACACGGTGATGGAGGAGTGAGGATGGACTCAATGATGGCCGTGTAAAACTGCACCATCATCTGCACTGGCAGCTTGGCTTTCCTCAGCTGCCGCAGGAACCACATCCTCTGCTGGACCTTGGGTTGGCAGAGGCGGCCACAGTGGGGGAGGTGGGAGTGGCTTCAAACCTGGAGTAGAAGGAGTTGAGTTGCTCAGCCAGTTTCCGGTCGTCTGCAGCGTGGGGGGCTCTGGGCTTGTTGTTGGTGAGAAGCCGGAGCCCACTCCACACAGAGGCGGGTTTCTTGTCAGATAACTGCTTCCTCAGACGCGGATTGTACTGTGATCTAGCTCTCGACACCAACTTTGCTAAATCCATACTTTGCATCTTTGTAGCGCTCTCTGTCACCAGCCCTGTCGCTGCCTCCTTCTGCTGCCTTAACTGCCTCAGTTTTGGTGTAAACCAAGGTTTGTCATTATTCAAAGTGACTTTGGTGTGTGAATGATCCACGCCATACCCTACCTTTAAGATGCAACAAGAGTCTAACTTCATCAAGGGTCTGGATGTGTGTGTCAACTGACATTTTAAAATGTTTTGGTCTAGTTTATTTCTATTATATGAGTGCAATAACATCTATAACAGTAGGTTAGCTCTGCTGATTTTAAAGTATTTTCAAATTGAAAACGATTTTGACAAATATAGCCGCATGCTCATTTGCATATAAAAGCTATTAACAGCAGACGTTTGGTAAATTAATGCTACAAATGATTAACACACCTGAATGTAATACATTTTCCTTTCAATTAAGTACTGATTTTGATTTACTTTTAACTTTCTCTCCATCTCAAACAGTACTGGAAAGTTATATTGTAATTTAATCCTTATTGGTGGTAGTAGAATAGTTGTTGGCATACTGTATTTGATCATTATAAGCGTCGGCCATCTTGAGGGCCCGTGGCAACGATGAGGTGTTAACAGCTCCCCACGGGATCTGTCTGGCTCACACATGACCCTTGACCCCCCCACCCACCCACGAGCTCCACACTTACCAAAGCACTCAGACACACAGATGGTGACTACCGCGGCAGCAAGCCATCACGCTTTTCAATTACCCCAGCAGCAGTCAGGGAAGGCCATTGCTCAGCTCTATGGCAGTGGAGACAGGAGAAGAGCCAGGGAGAAAAACCTCACTAAGGGAATATACACATGATCAGTGCAGTAGAAATAAAGTCCCACGTGTTTGATGCAGCTCAAGACTTCAATGAGGAACACAAAAGAGCACCCAGGTTTGCTCTGATCTCTGCTCCCTCAACTGGTGATAAATCACTTAGACTAATTGTTGTTTTTGAAGGCAGCTCTTGAAGTACTAAAGGGATGGGGGGCGGTGGAGGCTCATATTTGATGTCCTCATGAAACTGATGGAGGGGAGGAGAGATGATAAAGAAATGGCAAGCCCCGGTTCGTGTTTGTCAGATGAGTATTGTGTCTGTGATCTGTTGTGGTAAACTCATGGTAGTGCTCAATTCTTTTGGTGTTTAGTCTGAAAAACAAGTATTTTAAAGGGATCTTTCCAATAATGCAATGTACATAATGTTTAAAATGTACTTACCATAGCATAAAAGGTGCACTACATTATAATATTGTGCACCGGTTTGTCTCAATTGGATATATGATTTCTTTGCCTGTGCAGTATGGCATTAAACTCATCCGGAGACGAACCAAATCTGTGGTGAGACGATCCCGCTCACAGTAAGAATATATAGTACAATTAGGTTCATTAGGTCTTCATGGAGTATTAGAATTAAACAGAAAACACAGAACATGACACAGAGAGAGAACAAAAACAGACAATAGAGGCACGAGACATCCAAAAAAGTTCACGGCACTCGAGCATTTGTTTATCCGTTGGTGATGGCCAGAGAACAGTGATACATTTCATCAACCAAGTTTGGCTTTATAAATACTTATAGTCTATATGACACATTAGACTACACTAAAACAAAGGGATAAGATTAAGATTAAGATTTTACCAAATATTTTACCTGTTTTTCTTCAAATTGGCAATTTTGGTTACGTTTCAAATGTTACTTCCTGGTTTGACATGGGCAGCATATGACATAGGTAGAGGTAATTTCACAACTGTTACAAGCAAACAGATTGTAAGCAAGGGCGAAAATCCATTAAAATCATACAATGATTTGACACCTCACATTTATTTTGTTAAATGATTGTTTGCACTGTCATAAAAAGGCGTAAGTTGCGTGCACATTTTCTTAAATTTTTTTGTTAAAAGTCGGCTTTTTGATTGCATTGGTGGCGGTATTCTGTTGTAGAACTCAGCCCTACTTCCTGTAATTTTCAACTTTTATTTGTCAAATTTTCTTCACAAACTGCGATTTGAAATTGATAAATTATAAATATTTACCACAGGGATTATCTCACCAAACAACATCATGATTACAAAAACATGAGAAGCTGTCATATAGACTTTAAGGTAATACATTATACGTTATACATTATACGTTATACCATCACTTTAATTGTGTCCTAAACCGTGTGAACAAAACAAATGGTGTGCAAATTCAGATAATGACCCCAACCCTACACTCGAAAGTCCACTTCTTATTTTCACTATGTGCTATGTCCGGTATTGTTATTACGTTTCCCCAGACCCAAGTAATTCCACTGCGATTGTGGGGACACATCAAGGTTGCAGCCATCCGTCCTTTAACTCTCAATCCGGACTAGAGCCCTTCCTCAACCCTCTGCTACTTCATTTCTCTTTTTTCATAATTCATGTCAGAGGAACCTGTGGTGAGATGAGCGAGGGTGTGTGCTGGGGGCGGGTGGAGAGGCCACACACTTAATCCCTGGGTCAAGATGTATTTATTGAAGATTAATAACCGAGCAGCAATCTCATCATGCTCTCGATGATTTTGTAATCTTTTTTTTCTTTTTTTTTTTCTAGGGGGAGAGAGGGGGAGGGTGGGGGGGAGCTGGGACAAAGACAGGGGAGGACGGCGCTTAGGCTTTGTCAACTCAGGCAGAATACAGTGCAGTGGAGGACTTAATAAACAAGATGTTTACAGTATACAGAATGTGTTCTCAAAGGAGCATAAACTGAAACAATATACACATTTGGTATTATATTGGGAAGCAGTCAAAAACCTTTCTATTCAGTATTACAAACTACTCACAAACGCAGAAATAAGAAGTTAAAAGTGCTCACACTAAATACATGATCTTACTTCATATGTGCCTCCGTGGGCAATTAAATGAATGCAACTAAAAATTAAAAAAAAATGTCCTGAAATTTCCCATATTTGAATTTGAAAAACAATCCTTTTTCCAAACAAGACAAGAAATCAGGAGAAGAGAGAACACAAAAAATGGTTAGGAAAAAAACTATTCACATCCTGGGAATTGTTTCCCACATACTGCATATGTAAAATGGTGTTGCCATCTCATTTACTTAATGGATTTGTTGCACACATGCACTTACTACACAGAGAACAGCACCACCTAAAAGAAAAGAAATACATACTTTTGTCACCAAGCAACAGGGGAAAATTGTAAAAAGATACATTTGTGTAAAGAGTAAAGGTTCAAAGTTCAAGGTGCAGTCTTCCATCCAAATTTATTTATACCCCTAATAATAATGAGTGGATTGAATTGATTGTACGTCCCTGACCTTGGTGATCAGGCAAATCTTGGTGCACTATATCAAAGCCGACAGGCAGACACGTCTGCTCCATGAAGGCTGCCACAGCCGACGTGAGATGGAGGACGAGGAAGGGAGCGAGGGAGGGATAGAACAGAAGAGATGAGGGTGAAGGGGCACACTGTTTGCATTTGGATGAGGAGAGGCTCAAGGGCACATGAAGGACACTGAGGGCCAGCAGTGTTTTACCAAAAGCTTGTGCAAACATGAGTTCAAATATATGATCAATAATCCAGGTTTTGTTTCAGTTTTTTTGGTTTGATTAAAATGGTTGTAATGAGTTATAGTTCTCTACAAAGGCAATCTTCATCCTATTAAATGTTATCCAAGCTAGCCTTAAAAATGAAATTGTCATTTACTAAAAAATAAATCTATTAAGTCTATATTATCATATATTATATTCTTTTATTTTTGCATAAATCCGCTGGAAAGCAATTCAACATTTTCAATCAACCTTTATTTAATAAATGAAAATAACTCTTAAATGATCACTATTTATACTGCACTTTTCAAGCTTCAAGGCATTCAAACTGCAGTACATCAAGGAAGCACTCAGCCATTCAAACACAGTGTACGCACTGGGGGCAAGGCGAGTTAAGGGTCTTGCTCAAGGACACAACAGCAGTATTCACCTGAGGGAGCTGGGACAGTGGATCTGACCACTTATCCAAGGATGCTTTTTTAATGTCGAGACCGGGATTTGAACCGCCGACCTTCGGATCGGATCTGACCGCTCAACTAAGGATATTCGAGCCATTATAATATATTTAATAAAAAATCATAATGATACGAACAGGGCCCCCAATTCCTGCAAAGAGGAAACTCAGCTTCTCCATTTGATCGAATTTCCAAAGAGAGCAGTCCAGTCCAGTCCAGCATTAACCATCAAACTACCATCCATTGTCCACCTTAAATGTATTTAGCTCTGACAAATTGTTTCCCCTTTGACTCCGTCACTTCTTTAAATGACTTAAGAAGCAAAAAGAGGCATGCAAAGGGGGAGAGGGCAGTGCAACAGGAGAGAATGAGCCGGCAAGGGAGGGGGCGGTGGATTTACGGTGACAAAACGCCAGAGTCAGGCAGGGTGTGTGGCAGCGGTATTGATCAGTGAGCCATGCAACTGCCGAACCCTGACCCTTAAATAGCGAATGAATCTCAATCCAATAGACTGGAGTGTCTTCTGCAGCCAACACACAGTGACGTATAAAAACACTCAAGCAAATAAATATGTGTTCAAATATATGATGATCTGACCCACGCAGTGCACTGCAAGAAATAACAAATCAATATCAATGCACTTGTTTACTGCATTTAGCTGTCCAGGGAATCCCCTCTTTTTGAAGCCCAGACAGAAATAATAGTAATGAGAGGGAAAGGTTAATGACTGAAATAATGCAATAAAATACGTCATCTTTTTGCCACTACAATTAGGTTAATGCGAGAAAAAAATAAATGCAACTATTGAGTATAAAAACATGAGACTACTTAGTAGATGAAACAATAATTTCTATCTGAGCAGTGGTTCTAATTATCAGAAAAGAGGTTGTGGGGGTTTTGTCCTCAGTATCCAAATGGTGTTAAAACATGTAGATTAATCTATCATGCAAAAAACAAAAAAAACCATTAACTTTTAATTAATAAAGGTTGAAAATAAACCATAATTTTAAGTTCTATACATTTGGCTTCAGAATTTGACCAGGATGACAGTGTGCTGTTTTTTTCTTTTCTTACATGCCATGTATTGTAAACAGATTACATGATTTAAAGGTCAAAACACATCTTTCTTAATCTGATCTTGTTAAAAATAGGAATAAATCCAACCAAATAAAAGTATCCTTTGCATTAAGACTGATTAAATGGGATTTCAGGCTACATGAATGTCAATTTTAACTTCCTTCAATACAACACTCTCAAATTAAACTTGACTTCTAATATTCTTTTATGTTTCTCCGATAGTTCATTGAGAGCAGTCCTTTGTTCACCTCACATTACAGATGATTGGGACAAGACCTTGGTTCTAGATCCATATGTAGATTGCCTCTGTGCAAAGATAAGATCTGTCCACAGAAGGACAAAAAAAATAAAAAATGTTTTTTGTTTACGAAGGACCCTTTATTTAATGCATCAGACATTTGCATTTCTCAGACACGGACACACATGCTCCCTGAACCCAGCGGTCACACACACTAGGCTGGTCTAATAATGACTGCTTTTCCCGCAGAGGGCTTTTACATAATGAAACAGAGTCATAGTGCATCACGGACTAGAGTTATAGGGACGTTTTACATAAAATTCACATTGGCGCATTAGCAGATTTGCATTTTAGGGGGTCGGCCTGTGACAGAAATAACTGACATGTTGTAAAACATAAGAAGAGAACAAGGAAAAAGTCTCCTGGTTTTGTCTTGACCTATCCTGTCTTTGCAGAATGAATGAAATTGATCATGTGGACCTTTTTATTACAAGGTTCCAAATACTACAAGCAACAGAAAAAAAATCTGCAAAAAGAGGAAATAAATGTTAAATAATAAGAACTCAGATTCTAATTGTTGTATAAAATTGATTTGGTAAAATGTAAAGAAAAAAATGTTTTAGTGAGTGCAAGAATAATGGCCCGGCTTTTGTTTTGTTTTGTTATTGGCATAAAATCCAGCAGTTTAGAAAACATGTTTTTGTTTATTTTCTTCTTCTCAGACATTCATACAACAGGGAATTGATTTTGACCCTGCCCAGGCCACTTTTAATCCAGTGTGGCTCTTTAGATTCCAGAAAATCTCATATTTCTAAACATGGATTATGCTTTTCTTTTATTACTACAAAGAAGAGCGGTGAAGCAGGGCTAAAACCAAACTGATGGGATTACGACAAAAGCCTGAGGACTGAAATATTACAGAACGGATAATACAAATACAGTGTATGAATAGATGTCATTGTTCATTATGAAGATGACTGAGGAAAAGAAGGGCTGAAAAACACTGTAGTGGTCAAAAATAAGAGTAGGTCTGACACAAAATATTAATCCAGAGCTAAACGGCAACAACCTTCACAATTAAGAGTGGCCATATTGAGATTTAAGGTAAAAACTAAATTCTAGTACTACTGAATAAAATGGCTTTCTAAAACAAGTTTAAATTTGTTCAAGAAGAAAAATGATGGTCCACTTGCTGGGGTGTGTTGTATCTAACTGAGCTAAAACATGATATGGTCTGTATCTGTTGTAAAACAAAATAAATGATTTAGTTGTAATTGGTGGTACCGGACATTTGTACTGCACCAGAAACATTATTGGTAACTTTGTCATGTTGCATTGCTTTCAGGATTATAATATGATCATGCTGTGGCAGCATGCACAGAATACCAGAGAAAGCAGAGCAGTAGATACTGTACATGTTGACCAGGAGGTGCAGAGAAAGGGCCAAAATGACCTTGCCTGAAATAACAACAGCAACGCTTAATGTGTTGCATTATAAGATATGTGATAAAACACTTTTATGGCGAGGTTGTAAATGCTGCAGTCTCATCCCACACGTTGCCCACTCAGCGGGGCATTTGGTCATAGACTTATGTGTGTGTGTGTGTGTGTTGGCCACAGAAGTCCAGCCCTGTCCATTCATGTCACATTAAGTGTCTGTACCACTGTCTAATTGTCATTGCTCTCACCTTGGCATAAGTTTCTGTGGAGTTACTTAAAGTAATCATCTACTCATCTTGAAATTTGTGAAAATTATGACTTTTAACGGTGGCTTTACTGGTCACCATTTCTCTCATAACAGGGGGCAGTTTACTGCAGAGAGAGTACATTATTGCAGAGCTCTAAATATATATTTTAATTTGTTTTCTAAATTATTATTTTTGGCTGCAGCTGTACAGCTGTAGCAGAGCATACACAGTGTTATAGAGCTGGCTGTGGACTCAGCACTGCCACCTAATGGGAATTATGCAGAAATGCATGGTTAAAACACACACACACACACACACACACACACATGCATATATACATATATATCATTCGAATGTATATATATATATATATATATATATATATATATATATATATATATATATATATATATATATATATATATATATATATATATATATACACATACATGATGAGTAGATGAGAAAAAGCTGATAGCAGGACACAGCATTTAACAAAAACAAAGATGTTAAACTAACTGAATTCCCTGAAAAATAAAACTGATCGTTATAATTCTTGTCCCGTCTCAGTTATCTTCTTTTGTTTCATTCTACTTCTTTCGTTTGTCTCAGCTCCTTCTCACTGTTTGTGAACCCTGACACTCCTGGGGGCCCTCATATCCAGTCGCTGTGAGATGTTAGGCCAGGACTTATTGATCAGACAATAAATTACCCATGCATCACCTCTCCTCTGCTCATTGCATGTCTCACAAGTCTTCTGAGACCTTATGGAGAGAAGAAGAGGGGTGGGATGAGGGAGTGGAGGGGAGAGAGTCTTCAGCAAATTGTTAATTAAATACAAATCAATCCACTGCCATTTATCAGGCCTCGAGTCCAGCTCACCTTTAAGTCGGGAGGGGAGGGCATTGGGGGGACAAAGGGGGAAATCAATAAGGCGGACTCAGGGGTGGGATAAGTATTTAATCCACCAATCAAACTATATCATGGCCATTACAAAGAGACAACTGGACATTATGGGGTGAACAGGCGAAGGTTTATGGTTTGGCATTTGTTAGGCCACTGGAAAAACGGCAAAAAAAGAACCGACTTGAAATGTGTTTATATTGTATTATTGTCCTATATTGTTTTGAGAAGTAACTAAATACATGTACCAAAATACATATTCAGAATACTAATTTAGAGTCATTCTGAGTACTTTTACTCAGAATGACTGGTGGTATTCAGAATACAGTTAGTCCTCTAAAATTAAAGGAATACATCTTGGCATTTTGATCCTACAATGTAAAAACCTAACAGTATTTGTGAGAAAAATAGAACTCACCATTTGTCCGTCTTTATTTTGTGATAAATGTATAAGAACAAACATAAAGCTGACTGATTTATACGTTGTGTTTTTATACTATGATATAATGTAACTCAATGTAAAAGTATACTAAGTATTCAGAATACAGCAAACTGATAAACTCATGTGACAAAATATGTTTCCAAATACAAATACAAAGTACTTTTCCCATTACTGTACTTTGTTTTACAGGCATATACTCTGGAGTCATGTTATTATTCCCTCAATTATTCCCTTTAATTTGTTCATTATCCATAATCCTTTAAATGATCCTTTTTTCTGAGGACAAACATTGGTGCTTTTTGACTCTGTTCGGTGAATTTCAGTCCGCCTCTATTTGCCAAATGCCCCCTTGCTCTCTCCTCAGTCGATGCTGCACAATCAACAAAAATATCAGAGAAAAATATGCAGCCTAATAAAAGAACTGACCCTTTGCACTGCAGGTTTATGGTTACATTACCACAAGAAAAATAGCTGATGGGATTAGATTTTTCTGCTTTATTTTGTCATGTGCAAGGTTCAAGCAGGGAATATGTAAAATAAATAATGTCACTAAGGCTACGTTCACACTGCAGGTCAAATTTGCCCATATGTGACCTGTATCTGATTTTTTCCAAATCTGACCCACGCAACTTTTGTAAAAACGAAATAAATCCGATATGTATCCGCACTTTTAGAATGCGACTTCAGTCTGAATACTCAGGTCCCGTTCATCCGACCTAAACGTCATTAATAGGCAACATTTCCGGGATAAACGAGTCAAAGTGGAGAGAAATGGCAGAAGAAGGAGACGAAAACTGTCAGTGGAAGAAGGAAGAAGTTTGTGAACTAATCAATATACGGGGTGACAAATCAATTCAGGCAAAAATAGAGGGTTCGTACCGTAATCGGGTGGTATTTGAGTGGATCGAGAAGGAGTTTGTCGCTCAAGGGATTAAGCGCTCCTATCTGCAAGGCAATTTTTAACGGAAATAAAAATCCTTTGTGCGAAATTTAAAGAAACTAAGGACATCAATAAAAGGAGCGGACGCTGCCGGGGAAATACATCCGTGCGAGGAACCTGCCCATTTTAATTCCGTAAACGCAGTGCGCTACGTTGTGTTCATTAGTGCTCATGAGGGACACATCAAGCTCCATTCCGTTCACACCAGACACAAACCGCAATCGCATTTTTTTGTGACGTGAACGACCACACCAAAAAATCCGATACAAACAAAAAACCCAAATTGGGCATCATACCCTGCAGTGTGAATTTAGCCTTAGTGGGTTCAAATAATAAGCATTCAGAATAATGCAAACCCTCAAACAAGATGACAAATAAGGGACACAGTCACAAAGCCTCCGACCATAAGTACTTTGCAGTAAGATCTCTGGAAGCTTAACAATCCTCCAACATCTGTCTGGACCCAGAGAAAGGCAGAGGGCCAGATGTCAAAGAGATTGGTCTTATGGGAGAAGGCTTCTTGGCCCCTTGACTGAGCAGCCCAGTCACTGAACTGGGATTATACTTATGACATCCTTTGGCCCCAAACATAGCCCACTTTGAGATTCAGATCGAGGCTACAGCACAGTGTGTCCTGCTGCAATACTGTATGAACATCTTAACACATTTTACTATCAAGTCAAATGCAGAATATGGACGAAGGCAATGCCAAAGAAGACAAAACACACTCATGGAAGTCAGTTTTAAAGGTGCACTGTGTGATTCGTCTGGTGGAGGGTCCAAAATATACAGATATACAAGTTTAATGCCGAGTCATGGAACATTCCAGGCATAGCAACAATATCTCCATGGAGACAAGCATGTGACAGACCCTCCACTAGAAATATAAGTGCAACTTTTAAGGGGACATATTAAGTAAACTTGACTTTTATGAGCTTTTAACATAATAGTGTTCTTGATGGTTCTCCTTTATCAAATTTGTATTTTGCTTGATTCCTGCATGTTGAAATGTCCTGTTTTCAACTGGCCCCTATCCCCACCCACATCCCTGTACTTAGTGAAGACTTTGAGTGATACATAAAAGGTTCTCAAATGTCACATAGCCACTTTTCTAAAATAAAAACACACATGAAAATATGCTGCTTACAGTGAAATGCTTCTATGCAGAGGCAGATCTTATTATATCTGCAGCTATGAACACATGAACCTGTTTTTATTAATAAGGTGTTTTAGATTAATATTGTGGTTTACAATGAACAAAATAATTATCTAGTTATGTTTAAAGTACAATACTGAAAAAATATATGTCTCCATTAAATTATCCTTTTTTATGAGGTCACCTTGACAAGACATTATTATTAAAGTAGTTCTTTATTTATTAGATTATTTGAATGGATACTTTGGGTAAATTCAATTGTACATTGTTTTATTGACACAATTTTCTAAATATACCAAATTGAATGGGACCTGCATCTGGAAGGATCTTCCACTCTCCCTGCGGTCTCAGGCCTTTTAATGACAGTTGCTTTAGGGACTGATTTGACTGTATATTTTTGTATGTGTATTTATCATCGTAAGTTTTGTGTTTTATTACTTTATTCTGTGTTTTTGTGAAGCACTTTGTGACTTCTGTCAGTGAAAGGTGCTATACAAATAAAATGTATTTACTTACTTACTTACTGTGGGAAGTGATTTTGGCTTAAGTGGTGAACAAATGCCTCCAACTAGCTCCCATTGTTACTTTCCCAATTCTTTGCCTTAGACTTCTTCTCTGTCATGTGCCGTCATTTTCAAAAGCCTTTCCTAAACCATCTTATATGGCATTGAATTGACACAAACATTGATTGAATATGCCTTTCTCCAAAAAGAGATACTAAGATGATTCTACAAAACACCATTCTGAATTTTAACACGTGACATGTTGCCTTACAGCAGATGTAATATTTAGATACTGGTAAACGCTCTGTGTGGCGCATGGTGTGTGCTGGTGTGTGCTGGTGTGTGCTGGTGTGTGCTGGTGTGTGCTGGTGTGTGCTGGTGTGTGCTGTGTGTGCTGTGTGCTGGTGGCAGAGCTTATTCTGGGCAGCTGGATTGTCACAGTGTTGCTTGTGTTTTGCAGCCGTAATCCTCTCCTCTGGAGCTTTGCCTCACTGCTAATCTGAGGGCCAATCTCTCCTGCAGATGGTCCTCTCCTTTAAGCACAGCACAAGAAGTGAGCTCATCCCCGGCTGCACTGTTTTTCTGCTGTTTTTCTGCAAATCACACAGGCTTTTCTCCCCACATTACTCCCTCATTTCTCATCCTCACTGTCTGATTTGTACCATAAACTTTAAGCATGTGACACTTACGCTGCTTTACTGTGGGAAAGTGAGAGTTCACCATGGCCTGTTGCAAATAAATTATCAAATATATAAATATATATAGATTACCATCTTCTTCTTCTTCATCTTCAGCTTTACTTTTTTTATTTGGACAATTTAGTTTTTGCAGAAGCAATGAAGTTGCTTGCCAAGTTTAGCATTGATTTCAGCCATGTTTAGACCTAATTTAGTTGATGAAGTAAATATGAGGGCATGCACATATTTACTTAGATAACTATGTGCAGCGTTTATTGTATTAGAAAAGTCAGTGGACAAAAATACAGTTGACAGTTAACTCTAGACTACTAGTTGGATTGTTACAACAAAACCTTTGAATCTGATACTCTTTATCAGCGGCTTGACTTTGTTCATCATTTGAAAACAATATTTTAAATGGCCTGAAATGGTCTGAACATTACAAAGAAATATGCTCTGATGTAAAACAATTTATAAGTTTAGTTTGAACTCCGAAAACTCCAATTAAGATCTTCCCTTAAGGGCATTTCATTCCTTTCCTCCCTCTTCAGAGAGTTTACAGCTCTTGACTAAACCGGAGCAAGCCAATGAAAAAAATGACGCACTATACAATCTATAGTTTGTTACCATGGAAACAGGAAAATGAGCACCATGTACTTGAGTGAGCAGAAAGCAGGAGCCCACTGGCATGATCAGGCACTGTCAGAATAAACGAGAAGTGGGAAGTAAAGCCCGGGTTGCTGGAAATGGATTGCAGGTGGTGATTCACTGCAGAGTCGAGCGTCCTAAAGAGAAGAGAAAAGGGGGAGGAGAGAGGGAGGGAGAGAGAGAGGAGAGAGGGAGGGAGGAGGAGGGGACGGGGTGGGGGGCGAGAGTGGAGATGAGAGTTGCAGCACCATTTTTCACACCAGACAAAAACATTTGCTGGGATATCAATTTGGAGCTGGAAAGCAGTCTTCCCCTCCTGCCCCATCATCCATCATCTTTTTGCACTAACCTCCACTTAGCCACTCAAGCCTCCCGACGTCCCCCCACTCCGCACCCCTCCAAAGCCACCGCCACCCACACATGTACACTTCCACGCCCTCTGTTTTCCCCCCAATGCTTATGGCCGTACATACAGAGAAGCTTGCGGCACCCTCACGCAATTATACACGTGAAGGCTGCTGTTGCAAATGTAAATAGTTGACCCTCTAAAACCAAAGCCGGTGGAAATGCGGCCTTGTCCTGTACCGGGGGCTGCAGGGGTGGGGCCAAAGCGTTCGCAAGCGCCGCCGTCTCCACCAGTCTTCTCCCATTAGCGGCAGTAGCGGAGACCCCACCCTCGGGCTGCCCCCTTATTGGCACCTTTGCTTGCACCCCATCACTCATCTCGCAGCCATCATCCATCACCCATCGCGATCAATAGGAGGCCACGCATTCATCAGCCCGGGTGCTGATGGGAAAGAGGAGGGTCAAGCCAGAGGCGGAGAGAGGGATAACATGGAGAGCTGGAGCCCGGATCAGCAAAGGGAGGGAGATTAGTCTGAGGTGGGGAAAAGTAGGAATAAGGAGAAGGGATGGAGGAGGCAAGAAAGGGTCAGCGCGCTCAACAAGCTAAACAGATCAACTTGGTACAATTTTAATTCTTTATTTTTATATTTGGTAATGTCCTCAAAACTTCTAGGGGGAATTGCTGTTTTTTTTTTTTTGCTTTTGTGTTCAAATACTTGCTTTCACTTGAAGTTGGAATTATGTTCAATCAAGGCCCAAAAAATGTAACATATGTTTGGCTATTAATACAAAACACCTGACTAAAATTCCCCCCCAATTTTAGTCTGATACACTCTAGTTACAAGTGGTAACAAACAAACGTTCACTCTCACATTCATTCAATATGGACATTTTACAGTTGCCAATTTACCAAACACATGCATGTTTTTGGACGGTGGCAAGAAGTCAGAGAACCCGGAGAGAGCCCACAGTCTGGGACTCGAACCCATGATTACATCAATTGTTTTTTTGCTGATATTACGAGAAGCTGCTGTATGGAAAGATAGAGTAGATTTACATGTCCGGAGCTTAGTTGACAAAAGGGAATAAATCCATAAAAAATAAAACATACTTGTACAAGTAAGTCGGGAATTTAATGGGTTAATGTCGAATTATTTTGAAAGATAAGTTTAATTGTCTCAAACTCAAACTTAAAGATAACCATTAAAATAAACAATAAAAAATTTAATTTCACATCATCATTATGTCACTGTAATAGTCTCATTAAAATGTATTTTATTAGATTAAATATACATTTTGAATGTTACCTCAGGAAAAGAAGCTTTGTCTAATTTGGCATTGCAACATTTGCTAGTGACATTAATGAAGCCATCGTCATGATAAGTGTGGTATATATATCATTATGAAACATGACCGTGTGGTGAGGCAAGAAAAAATGCTTAGCAGTGAGGTAAGAATTATAACTCACGGGGGTCTTTAATGCAATAGCTATGCGCAGGCGCACGCGCACACACACACACACACACACACACACAGGCACACACCAACCCGGATTGAGCATAATGGTGCAATGTCACTGTCAGTCATTCTGTAGATGTCAGTTTCCGGCAAGGCTCTGCACTTTGCTCTGACAGCCCATAAGTTGTGTTGGCGCACACGCACAATCGCTGGCTCAGATGAGTGGTAGACCGGAATAGATGGCACTTTAAGATGATGGATGCCCCCTCTGCCCAGAAAGGTTAGGGACGCGGCCGATAAGTTACTGTGAAAAGTGTGCAGGGTAAGTCATAGGGGTAAGCAACAAATACACAGTAATTGTGATGGCTTGACAGGTGGGACATGAACTGGCGCGATGACGAAGCTACATTAAGACGGGCTGTAGAGAGGAAAAGTGGAACTTTGCATCTATCAAAGTAACAGGGGCATTCATTTTTTATATTTTTATTTGTTTACTAAACGTATTTGTTAATGTGAAGTATGTCGTTAGGGTGTGTCACGTAAGGTGTTCTTCTACACTTTGTTTTAAAAATTTCCCAAGTCTTGCTGTCCAGTCTCATGCTCCAGGATGCAGCCTGAGCTCTGAGCCTCAGCGTCACAAGATTGATTACAGACAATTTGCTCAATGTCTCTCTCATCTTCACTCCAATTTCATGCTTTCATCTTGCTGATCTAAATCTTAATGGCAAAAAACCCCACAACAAAAAACATAAAAATCATCTATACATCTATACAGCTGATAGAAAGACACTTCACCCACATTGCCTAGAAAAACACTTTGAGTGCCCTGAAGATGGAAAAGCAGCGCTATATAAATAAAATGATGCAAATTGGGTCTATAGTATTTATAATAAAATAATGAAATTGTTTAATTTCATAGTCATGTATGTGTAAACAATATATATATATATGAGAGAGAGAGAGAGAGAGAGAGAGAGAGAGAGAGAGAGAGAGAGAGAGAGAGAGAGAGAGAGAGAGAGAGAGAGAGAGAGAGAGAGAGAGAGAGAGACAACAGAGCAGGCATGTCCAAACTACGGCCCGGGGGCCCTCGGACCAATTTGTGTTGGCCCTCCGGCTTCCTGCTAAGTTGGTCCAAACAGCAAAAAATAGTACTTTTCACTGTGAAATTGGGAAAATTCAAGCATTCTCATGTTATTTCAACCTAATATTAATGTTCCAAGTCTTATTAAAGGTGTGGAGGCTCATCATTGAAACTATGTCAAATGCAACATTTCAAATGGTTCACTTCATTGTCGGGTTGTCTGTGGCCCCCTGCTCCGTATAAGTTTCAAAATGCGGCCCTCGGTGAAAAAAGTTTGGACGACCCTGCAATAGAGATACAATAGAGACAAAAAGGAATTGGGATATCTTATTTGCATTTGAGTAAAATTCCAATAGCTTTTTAGTTAAAATCTCAATAATTTTAAGCTAAGGAATAGATCTCAACAAATCCTCAAGTATAGACCTTCCTTAAGAATAAGACTGTAAAACAATGTGCAACATCATCTTTTTCACTTTTGATTGATATTCCAAGGCTTCAATCTACAATACCAACACTAATTCGTATTGAAAGTAATATGTGTGTGTGTGTGTGTGTGTGTGTTTGGGTGTATCCATGTGTGTGTGTGTGTGTGTGTGTGTGTGTCTCTGTTCACTAGGGACTTTTTGTGTCCTTTGATATTTACATTTTTATTTTAATTGATGTTGCTCAAATTGTTGGCTAGTTTTTTTTTTTAAGGCAGTCATTTAGGTTATCTCCCATTGTTAAAATAAAAATAAGTTTATGCTTCGAGGACTATTTGTGTCTTTTATCATACATTTGTATTTTTTCTACTTTAAAAACTCTTAAGTTAAAAACTACTTCTTTTTGACACATATATACCAAATATACTTCATATTTATCTTATTTTAACTATTTACCATTATGTTTTAACATTTTCACTGAGTTTCAAAAAATGTCATTCATATATGCATTTTCATAAATGCATTCCAAATTGAGCGAGCTTCAAATTTTTATTAGTCCATGTTATAGGACAAGGCTATTCAACATAAGGCATGGGGGCCAAATCAGGCCCTACAAGCGAATAATTCGGCCCACGACCCATCATCCAAATGTATTTAAAAAAATAATAAAATCTTGTTTACTGTTTTAGGTTTAGCACTAGTTTAGACCTGGTTTGGTCTTGGTTTAGTCCTTGATTAATTCGATTTTTGCCCTGTTTTAGTTCAGGGTTAGTCCTGGTTCACACCTGGTGGTCCTAGACCAGCCCTTGTTTAATTTTGGTTCAGTTCTGGAAGGGAAATTTTGCAAAGTTGGTTAAGCATTTTGTTTGTTATTTCTCACATTCGAGTCTATCAGTAATTATTTTATTGTATTAACTGATTATTGAAACAGTGTTGGGGATACTTTGTGCGACCCAAAATGTTGTTCCAGTGGCGTATCGTGCAACTCCAGCCCAGATGCCTTGGTCCTCTGAAAAATCTGGCCCTGGGGAGATTTAACTTGAATAGCCTTGTTATAGGAGATAGTTTGTGAACACTGTAAATATGTGCTTGTGGCTGCTCCTCCGGAGGAGGGGAGGGGTGTCTCGTGGGCATGGGTGTGCTGAGTGGAAGTGTTACAGGGAACTCACCTGAAACGCAGAGCAGGGAGAGGTTGGTTCTGGGAAGCCGAATTTTTGTTGACCGCTTTTTGATTTTTTGATGACACACCAGTTTATGTTCCCGCTGTTACCGTTGCACCAATAAATTACAACTTAACACAATACGGACCCAGCATTGTTGTTTGTTAGTTTTAAGCTTGTCACACGATGTTACAGGATCCAACCAGCTTCGCCCCTCAGCGGCTCTACAGGAACAGGTTCCCGCTACACATGTCATTGGTCAATGATTAGCAGTGAAATCGTTTTTTTTTAACTCACACTTTTATGCTTCGGGGACTTTTTGTTTTCATTTGAACAGCCTTAAAATCATCAATCATTCATATTTTTTTCTACTTTAAAAACTCATATGCATATAATTATTTCCTTGACACATACAGGAATAACAAATACATATGATAGTTTTAATATTTTAACCCTTTGTTGCCCATTTAGCAGGCAAAAACCCACTCTTTTGTCTTTAAAAAAACACTGATACAGACTGTATAACTTCCAAAAATGCCTCCCACATGAGATTTATATTTTGATTTGCCCAGTTTTTTTCCTAAGATTTTTACTGTTTCTGTAATTGGGAGATTTTTGATTAAAAACTCACACTTGTGTGCTACGGGCACATTAGATACTCACAGCCATAAAATCAAGATGGATTCATATTTTTTCTACTTCAAAAACTAATACTCATAGAACTACTTCTTGAAACATACATAACAAATACATATAGTATTTTTTTTACATTTTACCCCTTTACTGCTCAGTGAGAAGACAAAAGTCTACTCTTATTTAACAAAAGAAATTCCAAGTGCAATGAGTTTACCATTTTAGTAGATCCTTGGATTGGCCAGTGATTTCTAGTGAGATTCATGAAATAAATAAAAATAAATTCTGTCGTGGCAAAGTGAAATTATCTAAATCTTTTTAACATTTTTTAACATTTTAGAGATGGCAAAGTACAGCAGGCTCCTTCTGTAGCCAATCTGCAGCATTATTAATCCTGACCATCACCAATCACACACACACACACACACACACACACACACACACACACACACATTCATACAAAGGCAAGACGGGTAAAGTGTCTTGCCCAAGAACTCAAACTGCCCATATTTGGAACACCTAAACCTCTCAGCCAATGCCACCTACTCAACTATTGCTGCCCATGTATCAAAACATTTGCTTACAATAACAGGACTGTGCCTGAATCACCACAGGCAAGGAATTATCTGAAAACCTCAAGGTCCTTGAGGGTGAACAATTATTAGAGGACAAATAAACAAAAGGTCTGAGGCATTATGTGTAACAGTGCTTTTATTCTATTTTATGTACGCCAACGTGTTTCCATTAACAATCAACTATGTGTGTGTCAAAGTTAAATTATGAGACCACGGACCTTAGTTTTTTGTCCACCAAATGCTTTTGTTGGGTCTGAATAATCAATAGATATGCTTTATTTGGCAAATCAAACATCCAAATTTTCACAAATTAAACATTTTGTGTTTTTTTCAACTGATGCACACACCATACATAGTTTTTTCCCAGATGCCTGAAACTTATCATACATTTTCCTGTGTGTTGAAGGATTTGAAGGATTTAAGTTTACTGAATATTACAAAACTGTCCACAGGGATTTGTTAGAGACCTAATAATAGAGCATAATATTGCATTTATCGGCCATAGTGAAGGTGAGAGAGTGTTTATCCAACCACTAGCCACTCTGCCCTATTTTAGACCTGGACAAAAGACGGGGAGCCGAGCTGTGGGTTAGGTGACATGTCCAGAAGCCACAGCAGAGCAACACCAAAGTCATCCAGTCCCAGGCCCCACTGTGGGTGTGTGTCAGATGTCGCTCTCAGGTTTCCAACCCCAGGGCCCCATCTGCCGGATGCTCTCATTGGATTATTTAGGAGAGGCTAAACGCTCTTTGTACCAAACTGACTTGGACAAAACCCCACCTTGGTAGTGTGAGGCACCTGAAGGTCCAAAGCAACAGGTCTGTGTGCAAACAAATAAGTAAATGACATCAGTCAATCAAAATGATTTAAATATTAACATGACGAGAAAAAACCCAAAAAACATTGCAAAGTTGGATGCCAATTGTAAAGTGACTACATTGCGTTATATAGGAAAACATTTAGGTAAACTAAACAAATAAGAGTTAATGCATCTTAAACTCTAAATTAAATCATGCATAGTTTTATTAAACTCCTACTCAGACTATACATTTATATGATTTTATATTCTTGATCTTAATCTTTAACTCATGTTGTTTGTTTTTATTTTATTTTATTTTACAGGGATCATGTACAAACGCATTGATCAAAGAAAAGAGACGCTTTGTACCAGACTATAGCTCTCAAAGCTTATTTCCATCTGCAGTCCTGTTTAATAGGCTCTTGAGTGTTTCCTCTGTGGAGTCCTCTGAGTCAGCTGGGGCTGCTGGGGCCTGGCTCGTGGGCCCCTGGTGGAGGTTTGGTGTCTGCCTCATCTCTCCTCTGGGCCCTGTGTTTGTGTCCTGTGACTGCAGGCGACTCTCTGCTCCCGGTGAAAGTGATTAATCTCAGCCTGAACAAAGACTAAACCAGGACTGAGCCAGGCCTGAACCATGACTAAACTAGCACAGAACCAGGCCTGAAACCATGACTAAACCAGGACTGAGCCAGCCTAACCAGCCTGAACCATGACTAAACTAGCACAGAACCAGGCCTGAACCATGACTAAACCAGGACTGAGCCAGGCCTGAACCATGACTAAACTAGCACAGAACCAGGCCTGAACCATGACTAAACCAAGACTGAGCCAGGCCTGAACCATAACTAAGCTAGCACTGAACAAGGCCGGAACTGTGACTAAACTAGCAGTGAACCATAACTAAACTAGCAGTGAACCATAACTAAACTAGCACTGAACCATGCCTGAACTATGACTAAACTAGGACTGAACCAGAACTGAACAAAAACTAAACCAGGACTGAACCAGAACTGAACCATGACTAACCCAGGACTGAACCCGGACTGAACTAGCACAGAACCAGAAAATGATGCAAGATTTAATCAGGACTGAACCTGGACTGAACCAGGACTGTACCAGGACTAAATTAGGACTAAACTAGGACTGGATCCGGACTGAACTAAGACTGACCAAGGACTAAATCAGAACTAAACCAGGATTAAAACAGCATTGAGGCTAAATCTGAACTGGGTCTAAACCTGGACTGAATCAGGACGGGTCCACATTGGGGTCCACATTCACCACAACAAAATTTAGACAAAAGTCAAAACTAAAATCTGGACTAAACCACGTCCACATCAGGAATAAAATGGGCTCAGTTTAGGACCAAATAACAAAAAGTGTGTGAGCTATAACCACTTTAGCCAATAATCTAAATAAACTGACAGTAACAGGACTTGATCCAATACAAATCTTGATTAAGCAAAGTGTGTACTCAGCATGAGGATTAAACCAGTGCCCAAACTAAGGCATGGAGAAAATCACGAAGCAAACAAACAAAACATAACCAGGAATAAACACACCAGGACTAAGCAGGTATCAAACAGGAATACAGGATTAAACTAGAACTAACTGTTTAAGACAATGTACAATTTTAAGTGTATTCTTTTTTATCAAGGTTATTTCATATATTGTAGTGCATTTGTGTGTGTGGTCATTGTGATTCTTGTTGGGCATGGCAGGTGTAAGGGTGGTGGAAGGGCATGTGGTATTAATTTGAATGGACTGTAAAACACTTGTGTTACACCTTTTTGTATGAGAATCACTTTATAAAATGAAGTTCGATTGGTGAATATTAACCAGCGTTCATCCATAATTTAGGTCCAAAATTCATATAATTATATTTGAATTTAAAGTGTGTATAGCATGGTAAATGTCCCTAAAGTTTCTACTGTGTTATCTTGAACATTACAAATACTACAATAAAGATTTTGCAAATACAAATAGTCTGATTATAATTTGTGGTAAAAACAAATATATTAGATTGGTGCTGTTAACCTCGACCAGGGATATAGTCGGACGTCCTCAAGTGAGGAAGCAGAGACTGAGGACTCGTCCATCACCCAAGTCACTGTTGAACGTTTGGGCAGAACTTTGCTTGACTGTGTTGTTTTTATAGTGCTCTATAAAAAAGTTGAGCTGAGTAGAGGTACTTAACCCCAAAAAACTGCCTCTGCGTTTCAGTTTTATGCAGCTAAAATCTGGAACAGTCTTCCTGAAGAGGCCTCTACTCTGGCAATGTTCCAATCTAAGATAATAACGGTTTTGTTTGGCTGTGCATTTAACTGAAATGATTTTCTTTGCGCTCTTCTCTTTTATGTCTTACACTATTTGTTGGATAGCCTGAAAATAGCACCTTTAAATCTCTTTAAATTAAAAGGTCTTTCTTAGAGAAATTATTTATAATTCTAAAACTACTATTTAGACACAATTACAATTGAACATGTAAATAATTCCGCTGGTGTCCAAGCGCAGCTGCATAGCAGGTGCCTGGGGAGAGGGTTAGAACACCCGCTGGTTAGATTGTTAGTGGGCACTAAGTCCACTGCTGCAAAGTCCAGGAAGAGCCTGGCACACCTACCCACTGATCAAGAGTGAGTTTTAACACTAAAAGCTTTGGTTGAGTTTTGTCTGGGACAATTAGTTTTGCGAAAGCTAAATCTAGGGAGGGGGCAGACGAGACCAGGTCCGTTGTTAAAGATACAATAGCGCCACACGTAAGGTGAAGGAGTCGACGAGATAGTTGTCGTAAAAGATACATACGTTCCGAACAGGTGTGTGCAGAGGCAGATAGCGAGCTGACGTCTAGGGACGGTCAAAAATGGGAAAGAATCAATCTCAAAGCGATGTGCTCGTTTCATCTGTTACGCTGGCAAGAGTGTCTGGAGTGTCTGCCAGTGTGGTCCAATAGATTTGGTTTTCTACCTAGCTGATCACTAAGCACAAAATGTATGATTCATGTCAGCAAAAAGTTCAATTGAATGAATAGAAATGAAGGTTTTGTGATTTCTGTCATGTCTTTGTGATTTCAGTTTTGTGATCAAGTTTTTTATTGAATTGCGCAATGACATTATTACATTACAAGGAGGCTCAAAAAACAAAAGCACAATTGCATTTTCCCCCCTAATTTTCCCTCCGTCCTTCCCCTCATGCGTCCCCCACTTACACCCACATCCATCTCAAACACGCACACAAACAACCACACACACACACACACAAATCCACATATACGTGCATTCATCGATTGAGGCCAGTTTGAAAGGGAAACAAAACAAACAAAACAAAAATGAAAAAATAAGAAATATATATATATAACCAGGAAAACTCATAGCTGTATTCATAATGATCAGAAGAGTATACATGAAAGTAATAACAATAATAAAATCAATCGCAGTAATAACCTTTGTGATTTGTTGTGGTGAAAGAGCTGAGTCAAAAGGCAACGCTCTTAATTTACTGGTCGATCTACGTTCCTAACCTCACCTTTGGTCATGAGCGTTGGGGAAAGACCAAAAGGACAAAATTGTGGTTGCAAAAATGTCCGAAATGAGTTTCTTCCACAAGGTGGATGGGCGCTCCTTTAGAGATAGGGTGAGAAGCTCAGTCACACCAGAGGAGCACAGAGTAGAGCCACTGCTCCTACATATCGAGGGGAGCTCGAGCCTCTGTTCCGGATGACTCCTGGACTCCTCCCTGGGAGACATTATGTCTCTTGGCTGGCATTGAAAATGCCTCGGAATCCCCCCATAAGAGGAAGTGTCTGTCCTGCGACCCAGGCTTTGATTGAAGAAAATGCATGGATGGATGATATTTTTTGTGTACTAGCCTTTTGGGCCACGTCTACAATATTGATGCCTTTATTGTAATTTTGTCAGGATTCCGTCATAAGCACATAAGCATACCTGAGGTCAACGACATCTGCTTCTTAGTTATGTGACCTTTAACAGGTCCCTCCTAAATATTTCATCAAGAGCCCATCCGTCCTTAGCTGACACACACACGCACAACCTGCAGACAAACCATTGCCAACAGGAAAATGGGTCTGTGCGTGTCACACTGTAAAGGGAGAACAGTTGCAGATAATAGATGTCTGTGTTTAATATTGAAGGAGTTGGAGGTAACATCAGACCTGCTTGGGGTCATTGAGTGTAAGGCTAGACATCTGATATGCAGCACAAAGAAAAGGGGGAAATCTAACATGGGGAAATGCTGTGAATAAAGTAAATGTAAAATTATGTTAATTGACAAATTACAGAAATGATATATTCAATATTCTAAGTCCATAAAAAAAAAAAATCATTCAAACCTTTACTTTATTGATCCCCGATGGGTGATGCAAATTATGAAAACATTTAGGTTTGGTAAAACAAAAGACCAACTTTTCTATATTGACATTTGACAGAAATATATTTCTTTTGTTTAATTATTATCGTTTGTCCTTTTAAGCTTCCATTGTATTGTATGGTTTAAGTTTTTGGGCATTGGGACGTACACTTAATGCATCTATAATTACTAAACTAAAAAGTTTACATTGGCAATTGAAATTAAAATGTGAACACAAAAATGTGCAGTACACAACTAACTAATTTGTAAAAAAATCAAAAAAAAAATCAAATTTTTAAATAAACAAAAGGATATAATAAAAAATACATTCGGAGTATATTTTCCAAAGTGACCGAGGGATCATGGGGCAGTGTGTATTTTATGGTTGTGTTTGTTCAACGTGTCATAGATTTCAAGCATTTCATTAATGGATGGAAGCAATGAAAAACGCCACATCCCTTTACGACCTTTGATTTTTGCCCTGAATCATCAGGGCATTTCTTTGGGCTTTGGTCTGGGCATATGTAAATGTGTCTGCTTAAAGTAAAAGTGGTACTTAAGTGAATAGTGTATTATGAATGGGGCAGTGATACAACAGATCCCCTGGCACTGTGCTCTCTTGAAAGCTGATGCGAGTGTCTAGTGTTTGTGATCTGGGCCTCGTTTTGGTTCAAAACACATGTAGGTCTGTCTGGGTTGAATATTGATGACTGATACCTATTAGTAAGCAAGTAGATGTTTTGAGACAGTAAGGCACAGAATATCCTGTTTTACCTTCATTGCTGATATTCCACCACTCTGAAGTCATTTGTGGCATAAATCTTGCATTAAACCGTTCCCTGGTGTTGGTCAATGAGGCTGACAGGGCAGTGCAGTTCAAACATAAATCAGTATAAGTGATCGAATAGATTTTTCTGTGTTAATGTAACATGCTTGTGGTATGCGCAATAACTCAGGCAAAGGGTAAAGCTTGTCTGGCGTTCAAGCCTCTATTTGCCAAACCAATGTGCCGGGGTCAACAAATCGACAATGTGATTGACCTATAAATTGACCTCTCTGACCTGTCAGGCCAATCAGTCTAATGGCGACTAGTGGTTGAAGCTTTAGCTTGCTAGTATCCTTTCACTTGTACTTCCTTATTTGTGTGTTTTACTAACCAGCCAGTCTCGTCTTGCACTAGCGTTCCTAACCTATCTGAGTTTTAACAGCCTGTATTGGCACTCCCTTCATTGAGGAGCCCTCGTTAGCGCTGACCTTTTCCCTTCCTCTAAATGCTTGTTAAACTCAACACCCTTTAGCTCACTTCACTTATTACACTATAATATACTGAGCTGTCCTGGCCTGGCCCAAGCTTTTCCTGAAATTGCTTCTCGCCCTCAACTTTTTCCTCTTAATAAGAAATCATGTATTTATATACAATATTTATGAAAAGCAAAATATGTAATAATGAAATAAGCAGACTCACCATATTCCAACCACCCAAATTAATCAATGTAATTTTCCAGCAAATTATATATATATATATATATATATATATATATATATATATATATATATATATATATATATATATATATATATATATATATATATATATATATATATATATATATAGTAGAGGTAAATTCATTAAACGTGCATAATCCCAATTTAGATGTATTTGGATTGTGAATTTGCAATTGACAAAATTGTTTCACAAGATTGGAGACTGGGTTTGATTTCAATTTTTTGAACTTTTTGAATTTTTGTTGACATGTAAAATAATATGAACATTTGTTGATGTTGATTAATGTGTATGTTTATGTAAAGTAAATAAAAGTTGTCAGTGTATGTGTCATACATCAAGGCTGCTATAAACAACGTCCAAATGTATTGTTAAATGTTAAATCTAAAAAGACATTTTTAGACAATTAAACCCCCCCAAAAAAGCTTTAGTTTGCAACAATCTCCAGGTTTTCAAGTTAGGCTCAGAACGTCATATTGATTGTTGTATTTATGCCCCTTCCTGTTCTTGATTGATACAGAAAAACTGTTATGACTGGACACATTTGTGAATTGTATTTATGTATGTATTTTTTAAAGGTATTATTAGGCAGGACAGTTTTACCGGAAGAGACATTCGGTAAAAGATCGAGGCGGGAAAGCAAGCCCACCGCCTCAGTGGTAGTAACCACACAAGTGCAAGACTTTAACCACTGCACCACCTACTGGCATGTGAGGGGTATTCATTATTCAGATTTGTAATCAATTACAGATTGATTGATTGATTGATTGATTACAAAAAAGACTCAATACCACACACATGGATCACTGAAAGCTTGGAGATGTACAACATAGGATTCTATGTTCTGTGTCACCTCCTCTACATGGATGACATTGAGCTGTATGCTCGGAAGGTAGGAGGCTGTGGACTAGTGAACGTGACAGCCACTATCCAGGATGAAAGATCAAAGATTCACAAGTACATCAAGGACAAGGCCCCAACAGATGATGTGCTCGGGGAATGTTTCTGGGGAACAGAGGATGAGGTGCTGGAGGAGGGACCATCATTGGAGGACAAGCCCCTACATGGGATGTACCATCGTAACATAACTGAAGTGGCTGATAAATAAATCCTACCAATGGCTTGAGCGGGCCAGACTGAAGGAAAGCACAGAGGTACTCAGAGGCACAGAAACAGACCCAGAGCACCAGAGCAATAAAGGCCCAGATCTACCACAACAGACAAGACCCAAGGTGTAGGCTGTGTAAAGAGGTCCCTGAGACAATCCAGCACATAACTGCAGGGTGTAAGATGCTGGGACGGAAAGCGTACAGAGTGCCATAACCAAGTGGCTGGCATAGTGTACAGGAGCATCTGTGCGGAGTATGGACTGGAAACCCCAAGGTCAAAGTGGGAAACAGCTCCAAAGGTGGGACTTCCAGATACAGACTGACAGAATGGTAATGGCAAACCAACCAGACATTGTGGTGGTGGATAAACAGCAGAGGAAAGCTGTTGTGGTTGACATGGTAATACCAAGTGATGGCAACATCAGGAAAAAGGAACATGAGAAACTGGAAAAATACCAAGAGCTCAGAGAGGAGCTGGAGAAGGCGTGGAAGGTGGTGCATGTGGTCATCAGAGCCCTCGGGGCAGTGAACCCCAAACTGGAGGAGTGGCTACAGCAGGATGGAAAAATCATCAGACATCTCCGTCCAGAAAGGTGCAGTGCATATTGAGCAAAGATACAGTACAGAACCCTCAAGCTCCCAGGCCTCTGGTAGAGGACCCGCGCTTAGAAAAAGGGATGAGACCACAATTGTCCTGCTACAGTACACAAGTTCAATTCAATTCAATTTATTTTTGTAACGCCCAAAATCACAACAGTAGTTGCCTCAAGGGGCTACAGTGGAAAACAAAATAAACAATGTTCATAGGGACTTGGAAATGTCCCGCATCCTGTGTCCTTAGACCACATGTGTCAAACGCATGGCCCGCGGGCCAGATGTGGCCCGCCAGACGTTTTCATCTGGCCCGCCAAACATTTCTAGTTTAGAATTATTCATTTCCAATAGATATATCGCGTTTTTATCGCTAGAACTACAATTCCCACAATCCTTTGCAGCCGCGGCCCCTCCCCCGCGCTGCTCGGCGCTGCTGTGTGTGCGAGGGCTGTTGGGCTCGACACACGGGAGGCGACAAACAACAGCGACCAACGACACTCATCGCAGCAGGTTTAAAGTCGAACACACCGGCAGCGATGACCTGTAGCGCCCGCTTCACACGTGGCGCTCTGCTCCAGGGCAGATCATGGGAAACACGAGGAATAAAGAAAAGAGGCGGTTTTGTGGACGTTAGAGCTGTGCTCAAAGCGGCGCTAATGTGAAGCTAACAACAAGAAAACAAACTTCTTTGCTGACAACTCTGTGAGGAAAACATCCAAACCAGTGCAAAACCTGGGCAGATCATGAGCCACAGGTAAAAACACAGGTCAGAGTGTAATAAAGTCTGAACATGACAGAGTGAAGCTGCTGTGAGCTCTCATTTGATTCACCACATGAATCATTTGTCACTAAAATAAGCTTAAACTGTAAAAATAGTGAGCTCATATTGAGTTTGTGCAGCAATATTAACATGTCTGTGATACAAACATTTAATATCAGAATCATATCACAAGTCCATGTTCCTGTTCCTGCTGCATGAATATGGACTCACTCTTTCACCTGCTGCAGATTTGTGCAACAGTGTCCACATATAACTATTACTAAGCTATATAAAATGTGTTATAGTTTTTATTGTTTTATTTTTTACATTATGTTCGGCCCGCGACCCAGCCTGAGCGTCGAAAAGCGGCCCCTGGCCCAAAATGAGTTTGACACCCCTGCCTTAGACAGATGTCCCAAGCTCTCTTCAACTTGAGGTCACAAAGAGATGGCTGGACATTTTTCTTCAGGATTTTTTGGTAGACAACAGAATTCATGGTTCTATTTATCACAGCAAGTCTTCCAAGTCCTGAAGCAGCAAAACAGCCCCCGACCATCACACTTTTACCACCATATTTTACTGCTGGTACCATGTTCTTTTTCTGACATGTGGTGTTACTTTTACACGAGGTGTAATAGGACACATCTTCCAAAAAGTTCAACTTTTGTCTCATCCTTCTACAGGGGATCATCAAGATGTTTTCTGAGATGAGCCTTAATGTTTTTTTTGCTCAGCAGTGGTTTTTGTCTTGGAACTCTGCCATGCAGGCCATTTTTGCACAGTGTCTTTCTTATGGTTGAGTCAAGAACATTGACTTTAACTAAGGCAAGTGAGGCCTGCAGTTCTTTGGATGTTGTTGTGGGGTCTTTTGTGACCTCTTGGATGAGTCGTCACTGTGCTCTAGGAGTCATTTTGGTCGGCCGGCCACTTCTGGGAAAGTTCACCACTGTTCCATGTTTTTGTCATTTGTGGATGTTGGCTCTCACTGTTCTTCGCTGGAGTCCCAAAGCTTTGAAATAGCTTTATAACATTTTCCATACTGATAGATCTCAATTAGCTCTCCCAGCTCAACGTGCCTGACTCCACCTGCAGGTGGATCACTGACTTCCTGATGGATCGGAGGCAGTGCGTGCAGCTGGGGAAGAATGTCTCAGACACCCGGACTATCAGCACAGGCCCTCCACAGGTCTGTGTACTTTCTCCTCTGCTCTTCTCCCTGTACACAAACTGCTGCACCTCCAGCCACGACTCCATAAAACTGATCAAGTTTGAGGACGACACCACCCTCATCGGGCTCATCTCAGACAGGGACGTGGCTATCTACAGGAGGGAGGTGGACCTGGTCCTGGTGCAGCGGTAACAACCTGGAGTTCAACGCCCAGAAGACAGTGGAGATGATCGTAGACTTCAGGAAAGTCACAGCCCCCCTCACCATGACAGACTCCCCCATCACCACCGTGGACTCCTTCCGCTTACTCAGTACCACCATCACCCTGGACCTCAAGTGGGAGCCCTCCATTAGCTCCCTCATCAAGAAGGCCCAGCAGAGGATGTACTTCCTGCTGCAGCAGAGGAAAGCCAAGCTCCCAGTGCAGATGATGGTGCAGTTTTACACAGTCATCATTGAGTCCATCCTCACCTCCTCCATCACCGTGTGATACACTGGAGCCACAGCCAGGGACAAACGGAGACTACAGCGCATTGTGCGCTCTGCTGAGAAGGTGATCGGCTGCAGACTTCAATCTCTGCAGGACCTGTAGGTCTCCAGGACTCTGGGACGAGCAGGTTGGATCACAGCTGACCCTTCTCACCCTGGACATGGACTATTTGAACCACTCCCCTCAGGCAGGAGGCTACGGTCCATCCTCATGAACACCTCTAAACACCTGCCACTTTAACTGCAATTTAATCACTCACTGCACTGTCACTTTCTGCACTACAACTGTAAATTCTTGAGTATATAGTAAGCTTATTTTTATTTTTATTTTTTACTAAAGTAATTTTAAATTGTTTCCTAATGCCCTTTTGATTTCATATATGTTGTTTTTATTATTGATCAGTGTTTTATGTTGCACCTAGATGCTGAGACAAGTTCCTATGTTTGTGAATTTTGTTCATTGACAATGGCAATAAACCTTTTTCTGATTTCTGGTTCTGATTTCTGAATTACTTTCTTTCTCATTTGTTCCTGACTTTCTTTGGAGCTCAGCATGATGTCTAGTTTTTGATCTTTTGGTCTACTTCACACTTTCAGGCAGGTCCCATTTAAGTGATTCCTTGTTTGATGATCTGAAACATTTAAGTGTGACAAAAATGCAAAAACATAAGAAATCAGGAAGGGAGTAAACTAAAACTATGTGTGTATATATAGTATATATATATATATTATATATATATATATATATATAGTGTGTGTGTGTATATATATATATATATATATAGTGTGTATATATATATATATATATATATATATATATATATATATATATATATATATATATATATATATATTTATTTATTTATATATTTATATGAAAGAAAAAAAAAAATAACATGTAGATTTTCTTTTAATATCTTAAACAAACCCAAATGAAGAACAGTCTTGGGGCTCTAATTACAAAATGTCTAATTTTAATCTATGTGGCTAAACTTTTCCCATGACACCCCTGATAGATCTACCAGACTGAGCTGCTTAGTACAAGATAAACAGCCTTGATTAAAGTTTCACTAATTAAAACCTCTGTCATCTTATTAGCCTGACTAATTGATTTAATTTGTCTTATCTGCTGCTATTGGCAATGACCTCTTCTTAGTTAATGAATTAATTGATTCAACTTGAGTGTATTTAGAGGACTAAAAGAGGATTCTGGCGTGATACTTTTGCTATGGTAAAAGTTTATGTCTTCTTTTTGCTATTCACACGTTGCCTGCAAATTTAATCTTTAAAGCCCCAAATAAAAATAGAGAAGCCCTGTGCATTTAATTTAAAGAAAGACACATGAAGTCATAATCTGACATAAAGACGTGTGGCCCCCAAAAAAGTCTACCCCCAACTTAGTCCACAATCAACATCATGTTTGTTGTAATTAAATACAATTATTTCTGTGATATTCTGACACCACACAAGTACTACAAGTACTTTACATGAACTACAAGTATTTTACAAGTACTGTAAAAGAACAATTACAGGAAGCCACATCTAAATTAAAAAATTAAAAAAAAAAAAAATGCATTATCCTACATGGTTACGCCTTGCTGGCCGAGCGTTCATAAAATATAGAGTTGTGGCACCCTCTGGTGGATAAAATGTTTTTTTTATTAATCTTATTTTTTATTCAAGCCAATATTTAATACTTTGAATAATAGCCTACATCACCTCTAACATTAGTGTGTATATTCCGTCAGATCAGAAACTTAGGGAACAGACTTACAAATGGCATACACAGAGGCGGAGGGCCGTAAACTGGTGGTCAATCAGAATCGGAATCAGAAAGGGGTTTATTGCCATTGTCAGTGAACAGAATTCACAAACTAGGAACTTGCTTTTGTATTAAGGTGCCATATACAACAATGAATAATAATAGTAGCAAAATATATCAAAAGGGGCATGCATAAAATGTTGAATTTACAACTAAAATGAAATAGACTTGGTCTGAATATATGCACAATTTACAGTTGGTCAGAATAGTGCAAAAAATTAGCAGTTCAATGAATGGTTTCTGGTCTGTAGAACTGTTAAAGTCGCTGGTGTCACGTGTTCATGAGTGCAATGGCCAACGGTAACTCATTTTGATAGATAGCATTTAGAAGAACTTTATCCACTCCTTTCCATCACACCTTTATTCTGCAATTTTATCTGGTATTAAATGCATTTAGGATGAAGGTAAGAGCGGGTTGTGGAAGGGTCCAAGGGGGGTCTTGTTTTAATAGATCATTGAGGATGCGCGGCTCCTTTAACACACCACGACCATAGTTTGCGACATGACGTAAAACCGGCACCGACCGACCATCTCTGTTGGAGGAAAATACCATGGATGTAACGGGAGAAAATAATCACATTTAGCATTTGTGCACCATAGTTTAGCGGAGTAATAGGAGGCTTTAGTCGCATGACGCCGTTAGATGGTAAGGCAGTTGACGTTATATTGTGTGAATGTTGTTTCTGATCAATCGAGGTCGTTCAACCTGGCTTTAAAACTCCCACAATAAAACGCAATTTAAACTTGTCTTCATATGCTAACAAATACTGTAAATGTGAAAATCAAGTGTTCTTGGACATGTACAACAGCTCATGGTGTGTTTGTCATTAGCACACGGTAAATTTGTCACTGAATGGTATTTTTTATGGGTTTCAGCGCTGCTTCCTGCATCAGTCTGCGCTGCTCCTGCACAGTTTTACCTCCAGATGAAGCTCCCGCTGTGTTGGAGGCAGGATTGTTGGCGGACCTGTTCTGCGTCTGTGTGTTGGACTCCTTTGCACTGTGTTGGGCTCCAGTAGCCCACTCATGCCTGTGATCCCCATCCCTCGGCGCGTGCGCAGCTTCCATGGCCCCCACACGACGTGCATGCACTCGGCCTGTGGGTCTGCACACTCCGCCCAGCTGGTGCGCACCAAGTACAATAACTTTGACCTTTACTTGCGCTCCCGGTGCATGTACAGCTTCCTCCGGTTTCTGCTCTATTTCGGATGCAGCCTGCTGACCTCTCTGCTTTGGGTGGCGCTCTCCACTCTGTTTTTCATACAGTACGTCAGTGTGCATGTCCTTCTGCGGCTACAGTACAAACTGTCTGTCATTCTTCTCTTGCTGGGACACAGGAGATTGGATTTTGGGCTGCTTAACGACCTTATCATCTACAGCATGCAAATTACCATGTTTCTTGTGGGTGGACTCGGCTGGTGCTTCATGGTTTTTGTTGATATGTAGCTGTTTTTTATTCCTATTTAAAATGTTGTGATGTGAGCATTTACTACATAGAGTATGACTGCGGTGGTTAATACATTTTAGTTCTAGTTGAGTTTTATCCTTCTGTTGCACTGATTCTGCACAATGCGCGATCACCAAATACATTAACTACATACTTTTAGAACGTGTGTTTTTTATTTTATTTAATAAATATATATCAATATCACTGAGAAAATGCTCATCCTGTCTATAAGAGTGTGATGCCCTCAGCCAGTGGCTCCAACTTTTCAAACCAAGTACCACCAGCCTGATCTAATACAGTGCGATTTCAGAACAGTTGCACACATGAGGGCAAAGATTATTTTTGTTCCCCCTAAATTAGCCTGGACACTAAAACTGAAGCGGTTTGTGTACCACCAGAAGGCGCTCATGTTTCACTAGTGGTAGATGGTGTGGTACCACAGTTTGAGGACCTCTCCCCTTTTGGTTAGGTTGTGGTTTTTTCTTTTAAAAGAAATGAGTCAATCCACCATTACGGGTAGTTGCAAAGTTATAGAATCAGAACATACAATGGAAAATGCAAATGAATTACACCGGCGAATGTGTGTTTTTTCGTTGTTTGTTTTTAAGCAGAAGTGGTTTGATACTTGAATGTACATCCTGTAATTGTTGCCAAAATGTTTACCTTATTCTTTAACTGTACTTTACTAGCACAGACCTTATCCTATTTAAATTAATAACAGGATTTTAATTGTAAAGAAAGTTGAGCATATGTTTTGTAAAAAAAAAAGATTCAGTTGTAGTCAAATTTCTGAATTTTATTTTAACACATTGCTTGTTTTGTTCTATAAATATACATAAAAAAGATACACTGTATGTTTACTGTGTTGTCTAACAGCCATGAGCTGTGTCCTAAGAGTGCGTGACAGATTGTTTGAATTGAAGGTTTCTGGGTCAAATGCTTCATGAGTTGCTGCTCTTCACATGCTTTCAGTCACTCTGACAGACTTCTCGGTTTAGCTTCCCTTGGTCTGGCACATACACATCAGCCATAGCTAGATACTGTTGCTTTTGCCAAACATAATCAAAATGGCTGTACCGATTCCCTTATATAGCCTTGTCACATGGCAGAGTAAGAGCAAATGAATTGCATAGTTTGGCACTCTCTTTGCTCTTAACTGCATGTAATTAACCCCTAACATGGTGATCCTAATCTATAACCCTTAATGCATTCAATTGTTGCTAAACTTTGTGTCTCCTTTTTTAGAGTCAGAGACATGCTTGAGGTCACTCACTATAGCTTCAGGCAATAAGTGACTAATCAGGCGCTACAATGCACTTCTGTTTTGATAATCAACATCATGCCTCACTCCTACTGACATCTGACAGTTAAGTTGAAGTTCAGGGAACATTAATTGTCTTGTGACATAATTTGACTGAAATTGCAACAAAATTGCAGTCGCTCATTTTCATTTCTCTTTTTTGATGTGTTCAATTGTGATCCAGATGATGAGTATAAAGGCTCAGAGACTACTTAGTAATGGCTGCAGACATTTAACCGACACAGTCAAACATATAAATTCTGGCACAGTGCAACCCCTGAGGACCGTTCTCGCTTCAACCAAAAGTTTGGTCAGGTGGAGGAGAACCTATTAGGATAATCCTGAAGTACAGAAAGACGGTAGAAAACAAGTGACAGAGGCTCAGCGGAGCAAAAGTGTCTCAATAACCAGAGCACTGTCAGTTTGATCCAGGCTACAACCAGACACTTGACCTCACCTTGTGTCCATTCTCATGGCTGTACGTATCGATGTGTTTGTGTGAATGCAACAGAGTCCACGGATGTAAAAAGTCCTCCTACAATATGACATACATGAGTGTTTCAGCTTCCTATTACAGGTGGTATTTGAGGACTTTTGTAATTCAAAAGTTAAATTTTTTTTATCATTAATTTCTATGGCAAAGGTGCTGTTGAGCCATTCAGCGACCATTGGTTGAAAGTAACAACACTCACATTACTGTAATTGAGTAGATTTATGCTTTAACTAGTTGGAACCATTGGCTAAACCCAAATAAGAGGCTCAAACCAGAGAGTGAACCATGCAAGACGGGACACGGGTTGTGCGGTTCAGAAACATTCTCCTAAAGTTTATTAAAGGAAAGAGAAATGTCACTTCTAAGAATAGCAAAGACTAAAGTCCATATGTGGCATACTGTATGGACAATGCCATGTATGATGCATCACATGCTACATGTACAGTACACTACACAGCTGTTATGGTTATTCAATATTGAATTTTGCAAACTAAACACAGCCAGAGGGAGTCATATGTACCTATTGAAATGTTTTACAACCAAGAATGAACTAAAAATATTTGATCATAGGCATTTATTGGAAAATCATACTTTTTTTTAGCAGATTTTTAACCTGTATACTAATTAATTTAACTATAAAAAAGCAGTAAAAGCAGAGTATTATTTTTCATGCTAACTTTTTTTACTTGAGTACAAATTTGGCAATACTTATACTTAATTGGAAGGACAAAAGATAGTTGATGCTCATAATTTGGTATTTTCAAAGAATAAACCATACATTTTTTTTTTTTATTTTTTTTAAAACCCCGAAATCATATCTGAAGAAGCTTTGCAAAAAACATAAATATTCAAATCATTTGACATTGTCTACATAAAGCTTTTTGTGACTTGTAGATTTGTTACTCACAAGAGGAACCAACACACAAGTAAGAGATTGTTATTTAAAACAAAATAGTATGTAGTATGAAAACAAGTATGTAGTCTGAAAACTACTCAAGAGAAGTATATTTGAATCCAAAATTACTCAGTATGACCCACCTCTGGTAACGGAGTATATTTCTAGCCATGTAACTGTACATACTTAAAGAGCATAAACAGATTCTCATGTCATTACTTAGTTGTGTGCGATAGTCCCTGTGGTAAATACTTATTCATACATCTGTCAAGCTGTAGTTTGTGAAGATATGTACTGTATGTCATCAATAAGCAACATTCTACTGAAAATGACAATTATCACACAACAGACACACATTTCTGACAGTATAAACAACTGTTTGACAAAATAAAGCTGTTATCAGGTGTTATTATTGGTCAAATCATAAAAATTGTGTAATAATATGGATTTTGACCCTTGTTTACAATGTGGTTGCTAGGTAACCTCTACGTAGGGCACATCTGCTCCTCATGTCCAACCAGGAAGTGACATTATAGGGAACAAATAGGGAAATATTTTAATAAAATCCTAAATAGAATCAAGTTCACTACGTTTTAGCAAAATGTGTAGTCTAACCTGTGACGTGCACTTTATCAAACACTCTTTATGTTGCCAGTGACACAGAGGGTAATGCCACAGTAGCAATAATTCACACTCTATCCCAATTTGGTGCATGCAGCAAACAGAAAACTCAAGTCTAGGTCACGCTGCCACTTCGGAGCACATGCGCACACTGTGTTCTATGCCAGAACAGTCCGTGTGAGCCAAGTACCACGCATGTAACTTGTCTCTGGAGTCGGAAGGAGGCGGTGCCGTCCCGTTTGCGCCGCACATACGCGTTTCATAAGTTGCTTTAGGACAACCTGAATAATACAATGGTCCGCTTCTAGGCTACACCTTTAAGCCTCCGGAGTGCAGCGAGTTCATGTGTCCGGAAAGTGCACACAACACATGAACGAACCCATTTGCAGCGCGGACGAGAGCGAGCCACGAGGAGAGCGCACGCACCCGACAGCAACCCGGCGTGCCCCTGCAAAAAACGTCTGCGTCTTTAAAAATAAAGGACACTTGGAGCATGATGTCAGACGCGCTGTATTAACATTGTTCATGTGAGCGCCGTTCACTTCCTGAGAGGGGCAGAGGCAGAACGCGAGCGCACGCACACACACACACACACACACACACACACACACACACACACACACACGGAGCAAGGCAGTGGGATAGATAGAGCAGAGAGAGAGAGAGAGAGAGAGAGAGAGAGCGATGGGGGACGAAAGAGTGTCAGAGTGAACCAGCGGACGAGCGAGAGCGGGCCTGCCTTTTCCACCTCAACAAAACTTTAGAGCGCCGCCACATCCACCACCGCCGCCACTGCGACCGCGGACAGACTGCCGTGTATGGGATAGCGCCGTGGTGTTTTTTTTGGTAAATATACATCCCCCCCCCTCCCCTCTTCTCTGCTGTGTAGCCTAATGCTTATGGTGTCCGGTTCGCGTGACGCATAGGTTTGATCGTGCGTTCTTCCAGTTGCTCGTGGCTCCTTAAAGCGGTACAAAAATGGAGAGACAGCTGCTCAGACGCACTGCACAGTCCGATGGCGAAGAAAACTCGCAAGTCTTGAACTTTCGCAAACAGTTAACGGCTACATTCGTGATGAACGGGGGGCATTACAATGATGGATAAAGAGTAAATAGTAGCAAATTGTGTGCTGTGTGTCATGGTCAGAGACACCTTCTCCACCCTCATTGCATATGCTTATACATATGTGTGTCTTTAGTGCTGCATATGGTTGAACATGTAATGCTAGATTATAAAATATGCATTGAGTATTTGTCTACCACTTGATTCGCCCTTAGGAATGGTTTGCCCTACACTTTTGTATCCCTGTACGTTGTCTATGGGTGAAATGAATGGTTACTTGGGGCCTGAACAAAATATGGTTATCCACTTACTAAAGTTGAACACTTTATTTGGAATATATGGTTCCAAACTCAGATGAGTTTAAAGTATATGACAACATTTTAAAGCAGACCCAATGACATGTGCAGGACTTTGGAAACAGCTTTTGTTTATAACGTGCAATAGAAATGAAGTGTTTTGGATTAGATCACTTGAAATTACGTGTGGTAATTTTACTCTCTTGAAGAAACAAAAAGTGTGTCTTGGTATCAAAATCGTCAATTTAACTTTTAAGTGTTTGCAGTCAGCTGTTGCTGGAGTTTTTAGTTCACCTTACCTAAACTCTTGGAGCTCTGCTTTACAGTGGTGCCACTTTTCTGGGATGCAAGCTGCGGCTTTAATTAGGCTACTTGGCATTACATTATCTTCTCTTTCTACAACAAACTAAAGCCATTTTAAGATCTTCATTCAGGTGTTTTGTTTGTTCCTTACATCCTTCTCTGTAATTTAATCTTAACTGTGCTTCCACTCCTCTTATGTGTCAAACATGTCACATATTTATTCTGTTATGTAAGTGAGTGCCTTATAGCCATAGGTCTTATACCTGCCAAGCTGAGGTAACACAAGGACAGCGTTTATTCAAGCTGCTTTATGATATTTCTCCGCCCCTCTGCAGGGCTATCAATTCTAGGTAACGCGGTTTTGCGCTGCCAAGTTTCTATCCTCATTGTTAAAAAGTACACACGTGGAAAATGTAGGATTTTTTTTTCTCTATCTCCTTAAATGGAGGCCTTCCAGCGCCACTCGTCTCTGACTTGGCCGCGCTCCAGGGGGTTGTGATGGCTCTCAACAGCTGTATTTGTTCGCATGTGTGCATGTTTGCATGTGCTTGCCTCTTACAGCTGTGTCCTGGGATGCCCTTCCTTCCATAGACCACGCAGTATACAGCATTCCACAAGGGGGCCCGGGGCTGTGTGCTAGTGGGGAGTGTCAAGGAGAGAGAAAGAGAGGGAGGGGGACCACAATGTACGGTTTCAAATGCGACTGATGCAGAGGTCCAACAGTGAGGGTGAAATAAGGCTACACCTCAGATATATCAGAAGGACTTTGGTTTTGTCTGCAGTACTGTGAAAAAGTGTGTGGCTCTCTGGACAAAGGCAGGTGTATAGCAATTACTCTTGTCACCAGGGATGTCAAGAATCGATCATCAGGATTATTCAGGTTGCGATGAAATGGTTAGAACAGAAAATAATCGTCAAAAGCAAAAATAAGCATGAATCAGTTCAGGCTTTGTAATGTAACTTACTTTATCATTCAGAATGTTGGATTTCATAAAGCTGGTCACACACTAGAGCTGGGCTATTCAACATAAGGCCCGGGGGCCAAATCAGGCCCTCCTAGTGATGGATCCGGCCCACGTCCTTCCAAATATTTAAAATAATAATCTTGTTTACTGGTTTAATTCTGGGTTAGTACAAGTTTAGACCTGATTTGGTCTTGGTTTAGTCCTTGTTTAATTCTGCTCTTGACCTGTTTTGAGTCTGGATTAGTTCAGACTTGGTTAGTGCTATTCTAGTCCTAGTTTAATTCTGGTTCAGTACTGTTGGAAAATAATTTTTTATGTTATTTCTCACAAAAATCGAATCTATCAGCAGTTATTTTACTGCGCAAATTATTGAAACAGTGCCTGGGAAATTTTGTGCGACCTAACATTTTGTAGCAGTAGTGGACCTCTGGCCCAGAGGTCTTGACCCGCCAAAAATCTGGCCCTCGGAAAAATTAAATTGAATAGCCCAGCGCTAGAGGAATGATAATCTACTACAGTGTGACTGAAAGTAAATTAAGGATTCATCTCACAATAACTGGAACAGTAGAATTTTCAATTATTTCTTTCCTTCTTCAGACTCAATTTTGATACCGAGCAATAGGCTGATTTCGATTATGCAAAGGACTGTAATGTAATGTAATGTAATGTAAACACAAAATAATTTTACTTTCTTTATTAAAATTTAAAACTCCAATCTGGATAGACAGTAGAAGCTGTTTGACCCTTTATTGACCTAAAATCACAATTATTATTAAGCTTTTTTTCTGTTTCTTATTAAAATCTTTGCCCATATAAAACATCTATGTGTTATTGCTCCAACTACTGTATTTTGTAAATAGCCTCAAATGATCAACTCTTTAGCCTGTCAGGTGTTGTCCTACTTGAACTTATGTCAAAATGTGAGTGCAACAGTGTGATTACTTGCAACTAACGATTATTTTTAACAATTGACTAGTCAGCAATCATTTTTACATCCATATTTCTATTGTAGATTGAGAAAATAAAGGTTGAAAAAAATTGGGGCCTGAAGGCTCTTAGACCTAGACAGATCATATTCATGAATAAAGTGCAGTCCAGAAATCCAGAATAATTTTAGAGTTTGTATGGTCCAATTACCAATTCCGGTTTTCAAAATACAATTCCGATTATTTTAAAAGTTGACCAGTCACAATTATTTTAATATTAATAGATCTGCCTGACATTTTAAAAACTGTTCAGCTCTGGAACAAAGACTCTCCTTGGTTCACTCCTGTTTGTCATGTATTACAGATGAGTCACCATTGACGATATGTGACACCAGTCATGTATGTGTCCTGCCTTTCCCACGTACTGTAGACAGAATTCTGGTTATTGTATAATGCTGGGGGAATAAAAACTCCTGGTAAAGTC
The DNA here is from genome assembly GCA_015082035.1 of Chaenogobius annularis. Lineage (NCBI taxonomy): Eukaryota > Metazoa > Chordata > Actinopteri > Gobiiformes > Gobiidae > Chaenogobius > Chaenogobius annularis. The sequence continues at coordinate 333,332 of BJKM01000266.1, read as the reverse complement.
CTTTGTAAATGTATTTCAAGACTTACTTACCAAGAAGTAATTTTATTATCTTTCAATCAAATCCAAGTTAGCAACATAATTTCACAGAAGAAGGTCAGGAAGTTCTAGTTGACTAAGCTGCGGGAATTCCTTTCAGCAATAATAACGCTGTCTGCAAGTCATTCTGAGCTCTCTTGTTATTGTTAGGTAAGAATTGAAGTCCCCTTTTGACATGGAGACTCAAATTGTATAAAACACCCACTTGGGCTCTTGTGTTTGGAGGGGAAAAAAAGTTAATTTGAGGCCTTGTGTGACCTTTTCCCAATTACAAATTTGCTTATCAGATCCAAAAATTAAGATGGGAGTCAGTGGAACAGTTTGGCAAATGACCCGGGCAGAAAGACAAATTTTCCTGACTAAATTAAATCTACATAACCACTGATCCTTTTGGGCCCTTGATTAATATGCACTAACTGTGAATGTGTTAATATGCATTTGTCTTCTAGTGTATGTGTGTTGTCTAATGATTGCTAAACCTGCTCAGGAGCAGTACGGTTCCTAGAAAGTGCCACTCCTTTAGTTAGACGTTGTTGTTTTTTTTCTAGGAACGTGCTTTGTTTGAGCACACCCATTTTCCCTTGGAAAGTGCACACCTGGTAAGGTAGAAAATCTATGTAGATAATCAATGCTTAGACTTTCACAACAGCGTTAACGCAACAGCAGTAAACCTATGAGGAAATAGGACTAGCCTTCCTCAAACCTCATTCATTTGGATTTGTCTGGCTCCCAACATGCATTTTAGGAAGCCTTCCAAGAATTTAGACAATGAACAGTAAACATGGCAGGTTCCGCAGAACAATTCCACATTAGCTCCCCATGATCACGTGTCTATTTTTTCTCAGAACTGCCTGCCCCCACACTATTGCAGATAACTGTAGCGGCTAAATTTCATGTTCCCTGACTATGCACTGTTGTTACACTTCTCTCACAAATGTGCTGAATCTCTCTCACACTCTCACTACCACACTCTCTCGCATTGTCTCAAAGATTTCTGGTGACATGTTTGGCTGTTGGCACAATGCCTAGCGAGATCACATGGCATGGATGTCGTGAATGCATTGTGAAAATGTGTGTGTGGGTGTGTTTCTGTGTGCGTATCTGTGCATTAGTACTTGAGAGAGGAAATACAGGGAAGAAGGCATGCGTGGACATTTGATTGTTCCCAGCATTTTCAGCATTGCAGAATTCTAAGAAATATAACAGATATTTCTAATTATATTGTATTGTTGAACAGAAAAGCTGTTTTGCATCATAAAACTAGATTTGTGACATTTGTATAGTACATTATTAGCAATACAGTATTTAGTCATACAGGAGTTCACTTTACACCATTGAAATATTGTAGGATCAAAGTCCATTCTTATTCTAGAAACATTCTCTAGAACCATCCTTGCGCATACTGGAGCTATGAATTTTGACTTCTTACCAAAATTATATGATCTCAGGTCAACATATAATACTGGTTTGGCCGAGTGGGTTTCAGAGAAGGGACACCCATTTACTCTGAAAGTGCAACCTATCATTTTGCAAATTATGCATACCAACATGCACAAATACACATACTCCAAATGGAATAAATAATTCCAGGAAATCATGTAGCACAGAATGAGAGCGCACACAACACTTATACCCACCTACATTTCTCACACTTGTACAATGATGAATATGAACAAAACTAATATCCACAGATGCTGTTTCATGGCTTTATATGTAGCCTGGCACACGGCTCCTAAGGTGGAGAAAGACAAGAATACAATGTGTGACACTTGGCCCTCACTTAGTGCAGACATAGTGAAAGATAGTGGCAACTTAGTCATGGATTATATGTATCTGTACCAAAGGTTTTTCAAAAAATGTACACCTAGATTCTAATACTTGTACTAGTATCAGATACTAAGTGTAGGATGAGACCTAATGTCCTCAAGAGGAGACGAGACATGAGATTTTTACATATTTTATAATTAATAAATTGTGCACTATTTTAGCATCATTTATTTTTATATTTGTCAGTTTAGTGAGAGTGTCATGTGTGGCATGAGATCAAGAACAATCACCAATACTGAATACTTATAATTGAACAAATTAGTACTTTAGTACCTTTCCTTAATCTATATCATAACTAGAAAAGAGAACACAAGAACGTACTATTACTTTGTATTTTAAATTACACACATCAAAATTGAGTTTGAGATGTTAGCATTGTGACCCTGTAGCCATACTACTTCTTGCTCCTTTAGCTATTTAATTTTTTTAAATAATTGTTTTTGTTTCTTTATTTCTCTTGCTGTTTGACCTCTGTTTGGCTGCCTGCTTTCACTGCCTCTTTTCTGTATTTGTTTCTCTACTGTATACGTTTTTTAATTACTTTATTCTTTGTATTGTACAATTCTGAGCAGCACTGTAAACCTTGTTTTGCTTTGTAAATAAAGATTCATTATTATTATTATTATTATTATTATTACTTAGTTAATAAAAATATAATACACTTTGTGGTCTAAAAGCTGTTCATTAACATTGGAACGAATATTGTACAAAAGCAAAACAATTAAACTAGCGTGGTATATATGTATTTAAACTATATGAATGGACACACATTGTCACAAAGATTTGATACTAAAGTTTGATTGACAGTCACAGTTAACTGTAGGGCTGGGAATTGCAGTGTCCCTCACGATTCGATGCAATACACGGCTCACGATACGATAATATCACGATTTTGAGATACATGCAATAATCAGTATATTGCTCATGATATTCTACGATATATCACTATTTTTTTAACAACATTTTTTCTTTGTTAAACAACGACCTGCACAAACTCAAAATGAAATCCACCCATTTTAATCATCTAAACAGTCAAAATGTCAAAAGGTTTGCGTAAACAAGTTTCCTTTCTTTAAACAACCAACAAAATTGTAGTGCAGTCACAAAATAATTCGGGTAATTATACAAAAAATAACTCATGGCGATATATTGATACAGCAGCCCACAATATCGATAATTAATCACCAAATTTAGTATCACAATATATCGATATTTTGGCAAACCCCTAGTAAACTGGTGTGTTTATTTTGCCACTGTAATAACCTAATATAAACTCATAATTATATGATATTCTGAGTACTGAGCGGCCTTCTAAATCTATAGTGTTTCTGCTCCGTGTTACACAGGTCCTCCAGGGTTGGACAAACTAGTGCAAGGTTATCTAAGGTGACATTTGAGCACATGTATGCTGGTTTGGTCTCTTGCTGACTGCCAGATTCTTAGGTCTCTGTAAAGTGAGTGTGAGAGTAGGTGGAGGGCACGGCTGGGGGATGGTGTTTATGTTCTCTAAATAAATGTGTACATATTGCTGTGAACAATCGGGCCTATTATTTTATTACATATTCGAACACTGGATTTCATTGTACTGATAATCATGGGAGATCTCTGCTGCTTGTCATGAGACTGCTCTTTAATTCACCTATTCATGATATCAAACATTATGTTCCCTGTCTAACCCTATTCGGTCTGCTAATTGAAACATGAACACAGGGCACTGAGAGGGACCATCTCTGTATGTCTTTGTCTGTGTGGATGACGGTGTTGTCCACTTCAGTCTGTAGACAGTGAGGCACTGATGCTGAAAGATGTGTCCTCATTTTTGTGTGGCACAGGGCTTCTCTGGCCGCCATGTTGGACTACTCTGATGTCATGTATATGTCACACCCATGAGCAAAGACTCCAATGGCATTATCTATGTCAAATCACACCCTTCTCATGTGTCGCTCCACTTTGGTCACATATTGCGTTCTAGAAGAAAAGTTTACAATGCTGTTTGTTTAGTTGGATCTCCTGATAACGCCAAGTTGTTTTTACAAAGCGATGCTTCATCATCATATGAAAGTATTTAGTTGGAGGAATTAAAAGCTGCTTTCACACTTGGATGTGGGACAATCCTATCAGAGCATAACCTCACATATGATTTCAACTTCTACTCGCCTTGGGTAGCCCTCTGCATTGCATCTATATTTATACTGTTCTAACTTTGTTGCTACTTACCACCTGTTTAAAACATGCCATGTGAAAACATTTCAATGTGTACTGTATGTATTATACAAGCTAGCCCTATTAACCATAATGCTTTTACCTTCTGCTGGGGAAGAAAGCTGTTTAAAGGGTTGTATATACTTTTTTTGTAGTTTGTGATTGTGGAGGTGGGAAGTTATGAGTTACTGACTTACTTCACGTTATCTACAGTATACTATTTACTCTTCTTGTGATATGGTACTTGGTATGTTGTAGTACTTAGTAAACAGAAACATAGAGAGGAGGGTCTTTTTTAGGTAAAGGGCCACTAGATTTTGGGTGGAGAATTGAAACCTTCTATTCTCCATGAAGATGTTGTTATTTTGCCTGAAATGTTCCACAAAATTACATAAAACTTAGCAATTCTCCTGGAGATGGGTAACAAGAAAGTGTTTATTGGAAATACAAATAACTGTAATTGAATTCATGAAAGGTCCTCCCATACTGTGTAACATTCCTTCCATTTTCATGAGACAAGCAGGTGATTCCATCAGGAAGGTTACATAGTGCACCTTTAAGATATTGTTTATTATTTTGATTGTTACATTTTGGAAATATAGTTGTTAGGTTATCCACTTTGATCAGTCTAAAACACAAAATTTACATCTAAAGACTCTATTTTTAAAGAAACTATTTTTTTCTACCAGCTGCATTTTCACGCTGACTTATTTCATGGTCCATCGTCCTATTTCCTCTATTTTCCTCTTGGTTTTACACACCATAACAATTACATTTGGTTCAGCACAAAGGCATGTTTCAGGCTAACTCACATACACGCACAAACATACTGTGCTGGGCTCTTGGGCAATCTAACTTAATTTTTCCTAGTTTGACAGTGGGTGACATGTTGCAGGCCTTTCGGATAGACTCTTATCCCTAGAGAACATGATGCCTAAAAGGCTACTGCTGACATTACATTTTCTGTATCTGTAAGGTAACTTTTTAGAAATTCTGATTTTAGCAAAGCCTCCTCACAATTGGATTTGTATACCTGCAAGAATAAATTAGCAAGGCCATTTTTAAAAACAGGCAAAACAATCTCCTTTGAAAAGTGTTATACTTCCTGCCATGCTCTGAAAGTTTGACTTGAGAATATACTGACGTTCTTGTCTGAGCAGAGTCACAAGGCGAGTATAAAGCAAACCTAATGTGATGCCAAAGGCAAATATGTGGCTTTTTAAACAGAACTGATCCAACCGACATAAAATGTTCGGTTATGTGCTCTAGCTGTATTTACAGTGTGACATCTGAAGATGGGTATGCTATTGCATTTAGCAAAACTACTAAATCTACCTTTCTGAGTCTGTGCCTCTTATCAAATTTCATTGAACAAAGATGTTGTGGAGGTAGCCACCACTCCTCTGTGTGAATTTGCTCACAATCCTATATAAATGAACAGAAAGTTAATGTAAGGTGGAAGAATAGGCCAAAATACCCCGGAGCTAGTGTGCCTGATAAGGAGTTACTGTAAATGTTTATCTGAGAACCTGGGTCACACCAGTTACACATGGCATAGTAGGTTCACATGCCTCTGCTAATATTTGAAGTTACATAAGGATCTCCATTTGGTCAATTGGGTTCTTTATTTCGGGGTCATCATAAGAGACTAAAGGGAAAGCTATGTACAACACTTAAAATAAATTGCCCCTAGGGTAAAATAAAGTTATTTGCTTGATTGGTTCATGTGATATAAACTGAATAAGTTGAATATGTTCCAGACATACAGTATTTAAGTTCATTTAGGTTAAATGCAGTTTCTTAGTCTTCAGACATGAGAATGGCCCAGTCTTTACTACACAAGAGCTAAATGTCTGAAAGTCATAAAACTAAATTCGATTTCACTAGTAGGATTAGTTATTGGCTTCCCAACACCATATACAGATTCATTCTAAAGTCTAAAGTATGTTTTAAACACAATTCATAGCCATTGTTAGAAATAAACAGAAACCGATTCTTAAGCCAAAGCAGTCCCTAATCACTTGTGATAGTTTGACCAGTTGGCTGCAACGCAAGTTCATTTAAGCTCTAGATACTTAAGTTAGGTCTATATAATCCACTTTAAAATAAATTCAATTGCTAATTTTAAATATAAAATAGCTGTATCCAATTATTAGCAATTTGTTAGATAAAAAAGTGTCCAACATTGCATGGTAGACAATACAGGCCAACTTTCCCTTTCTTACAGCATGCTGTTTTTTCTCCCTTTACACTGAAAAGTAGGGAGTTTTTGATGTTGTGTCAGTATTTGTTGAAAAAAAACTGTCTTGCGTGAGTCGCAACTTGCTTTCTTGCTATTTCACCCTTACACTCAATTATTGCAAGAACACAGCTCTCAAAAAGCAACCTTCACTTCTTCTGCAGCGTCATGCACTTTCAAATGTTCGCATTCACAGAAAAATGACATGTTGGGAAGAGTCTTTGGCAACATTTGGGAGTTAGTTAAAAAATTGGAATTTCTTATGATCAGAACAAAAGTGTCATTTTGTCCTCATCATTTGACTTTATACTTTTTCAAGTGTCAACACAGAATGCAACTTTATACTGAACCTCATTCTTACTCTAAGTTATAGAAAGGCTTTAATGATAATCTCTTTCCATCATGTAATGAGAAGCTAGTTTGATCATTTTAATAGTCTATGTTTATTTTAATGTTAGTTATTTGTGGCTTTCAAAACTGCAATACAATGTTTTTGGGAACTAATTTACTTTTAATACTAATCTAATGCACTCTACTTTATTTTCTACTTATTATCCTTAGCTTGGTTTGAATTAAAGCTGTGCCATTAATGTAATTTTAATCGAGATCCAGTCTTTTCCCAGTCAATGATATGTTAATCGAGATAATATTGATCCTCTGTTAGTAAGAGCATGTGGTTTGGAGCAGAGTTCAGACTTTGGGTGAAAATTGGACGTTTGTCTGGGTTAATTGATTAAATGAATAAATGTTTATGGTCAATAAATTAGTATCGAAATGCATTTTTTGTTTTTGATGAGACAAAATACAATTGAATTGAAAACCGGGATTAATTAGCATCTTGATAAATCTTTTTCCCTAGTCTTTTTATTCTTTCTTCATTCATTATCATGCATCGGACTTATAACTAAACTAAGCTACTCTGTGTAATAGCTGGAGTCCCGATGTCATCTGAGTTGGGTTTGTTGTACTGTCCCTAACTGTTTGTTTACCTCCCACTGACTTTTGGAGTCTGTTAGCCCGGCCTTAGCTTCAGGACACACACATATGCTCTTCTCTGGCCCTTTTCTCTCTCACACACTCGTACTTCACCACCGCGACATAACCTTCAAGTGCCAGGTAAACGCTAAACAGAAGTTCACTCATTGTCAATACTTACTGCAAAACATTTGATTCGAAATGATTCTAAAAAAGCTGATAATCTACTACTCATTATATTATCAAGTTGTCAGTTCTAAATGTATTTCATTTTTTTGGGGTTTCATCTAGTTATGTATTTATTCATCTATTTTTTCATTTCTTTTTTGCACTGTGGCGTTTTAAATTGTGTTTAGATTCTTACTGAAAAAGCTATGGAATAAATTATAAATGCTTATATATAATTTTTTCTTTAAAAAAACAAAACGAATCCATCGGTATCTTGTCTTTATCAGTAATTTGTTTCATAAATTAAAATTATTTTCTGTGCGACTTTGCCTTTTTGATTGTAGTGTGGAAACTTTTAATCTCTGACACTTGGTGTACACTGACTACTCTACATGTGCCCTGTTGCACTGATTGTCGAGCTCTGCGGGTCTGCAGGTCTGAGGGTCTGAGGGTCTGCAGGTCTGCAGGTCTGCGGAAAGAATCTGTTTTGCCGGACACCAGACAGGTCTGCAGGTCATGCCATTTATAAAAAATGAACAGGCAATTTGCAAGTAGCCTGCGCAGGGCCCGAACTGCACCAGCCCTGGAGTCAGTGTACACAAGGTGTACCACATAATATTGTGTTTTATTTTGTGAACACACAAAAAAACAAATTCATACATGCATTTGCTTTTTTAATGTACAACAGCAATACATATGTATTTACCATTTATTTATTAGTGACTAAAGGCAAACTTTCACATGTACATAAATACATATTTAAGTGCATACATACATTTATATACATCACATTTACATGATAGCCATATTTGTATGTGCATTCAAAAATGTGCGTGCTACCACACAATAGAAAGGATATAAACAACAACGTCTACACCAACTCTAAAGCTTCAACTTTATTTTCTTTACTCTGCTGGGTCAAGTATTACAAACGAAAGGAATGAAGTAAATATACAAGAAAATTTCTTATAAGATGAACTACAGAAACACATATCTTACTTCTTACAGACAATATATGTGCTACCAAAATATGTGCAAAAATATTGATACATTCTGTTTACGTTAATACATAAGTACGGTCATAGAACATACATAATTCATACAATACATAACGTCCATACACGTACATACATACATACAAAAAAGTACATACATATACATTACTTCATCCTGCGCCCCAAAGTCACACTATACCATAACTTTACTTGTGCACCTTGATTGAACACAAAGTGGAAAGATACCAGACAATATTCATCCCACAACAATTCATTTCAGAGTTGTCTGGTTGTTACATAACTGTGTGAATCATGAGGATTTTTTTTTTCTCTCTCTTTTTTTTTTTTCTAAAGAAACAATGATTTTGATCCTGACTATGCGCAGACAACTTCACCCAGCGGGGTCTATACACACACAGAGAATGATGTTGCATTATGAGCAGTGATCAGCAGCCTTGCTCGCTCGTTCGCTCTTCTCTCTCTCTCTCTCTCTCTCTCTCTCTCTCTCTCTCTCTCTCTCTCTCTCTCTCTCTCTCTCTCTCTCTCTCTCTCGCCATCCCATAATACTACAGACAGACTAAGGCAGACGCCCGCTCCGTTCCCATTGGTAGAACTGTTGCCAGGGTAGCGCTGCTGTCTCAACGTGGATAGAATCTGTTGTCTGGTACACTTTAGACATGAGAACAACTGCAGGATCTGAATATTTATAACGGCGAGACAGTTCATATTGAGATTGTATAGATGCATCATAAGCAGAAGGCAATGCTTCTGCATTCTGCCTCCTGTCGTCTGGTTCATGGGTCGTAGACAACTTTTCTGAAACCTTTTTTTTGCAGCAACTTCAATAACTTTTACTTTCAAGGTTAGATGCACTTTTATAATTTAAAGAATGATGTCTTCTTACAATACAAAAGTGCATCTTTATTACCTTCACAGTTTGTTGTTTTGTGACAAGAAATTAAAATGGTCATGCTATGTAAATTTGTATATATTTTTGCTGTTCTGTGTCTTTTTGGTACGTGCCATCTGGTGAATCATCTAATTTCTTCGTATTATTCAAATATGCCCAGGCCTGCTGCTACAGTTAATAACACTATGCGTAGGTATGAATTCTTGATTAAAATGGAGGTAACACGTTTCAAACAAGCAGACAACAGTGACCAGTGAATCTGTGAGTGTGTATCGACTCAAGAAACCGCTTTTGTACCTGTCAAATCCGATAAGCAACGATTCGTCATACACAGCACGACCACATACATGCCTTCGTATGTACAAAACTTTGACAAATACAAGTAATTACGCTTTGACAAATACAAGTACTTGGTCATTATATGACCTTATAATGAGGCTTATATATTTATGATCAGGCTGTACAAAGTCTATATTTAATGCAGGTAGGGTAGGATTGCAATCTAAATATTTGTGTCCGTCCAAATCCAAACAGACTAATTTATTTCCTATTCTGCATACATTTGCATTCACTTGAAGATGGGCATGCAGAGGAGAGGTGTATACATTGGTAGCGTGGCACAGTCGTCCTGTCTGCCTGACTCAACACATTCGCCGCTCACTCTCCTTTGCTCTCTCCCCCTCCCCCCTCTCTCGCCCCATCCCTCTCTGCCCGGCTGGCACGTACATGCATGTCTGTAGACTCTGTACTGTGCTCTGCTGCTCTGGCACGCGCCAACCTCACTGCAATGCAGCCCTGTGTGCATTAATTGGCAGTGAGACAGTGGGTACGTGGTATGCAGGGCGGGAAGCATAGAGGGAGAAAGAGAGAGAGACTAGAGGAGGGAGCGAAAGGCGGTATGAGGACACTGTAGTGATGGACGGACACACAGACAGGCTGGGTTCACAGAAGGACAGGAGGACAGAAATAGCATATATGTCGCTGAGTGTGCACACCATGACATAGAGTAAAGTCTGGGCGTGTTCGGCAGAGAACAGACAGAGCATATGCGGCGTTCTGCGTTAGTCTATTGGCAGATTTGTGTCACTGCTGGCTTCCTCTGAGCTCTTTTTTGTATGTGCTCACTCATGTGTGCCTATATGTACCATGCAGATATCACACGGCTGGCCCAAAGCACTTGAAAGTCTGACTCATAGCTTTGTGATAGCCTCCCTTTCATTTCCGCTGTGACTGAAGAGTAAAAGTTTGAGCTCAAACTTTCTACACTTCAGCAACCAAAAATGTGTCTGGATACTTTCTAAAGAGAGGTATCAAATGACTGTGAAGATTTGTTATTATTATCTAAACTGTATCCCCTTCCCTAGCTGAAATTCAACCTTAGAGGTCAGTGGGAGCTTGTTTTATTTTTACATGGAACATTTACTTTGCATTGTTACACTTGTACATATGCGCATAGTCCTCTGTCTCAGCAATCATACAGTTATACCCTCCTACGCAGTTCTTTCTGGTAGTTCTCTCTGTTAGCTGTTGCCGTTTGTGTTTCCATCTTAGTTACAGCTTGTGACATCTCGCTCCTCTCCTTCTTTATCAAGAATATAGAAGGCCCAAAAGCAAGACAATAGAAAAAAAATGACAGCCCTTGAATGTGTCCAAGCGCCAAAGTGGAGGTGTAAATTAATCATTTAATTTATCAATTTGTGTTGGAATAGTGTTGTGTGAAGAATTCTCCGCACTTGTCGTGTAGGAGTTTGGAAGAGGTGCCTATGTATGAATCACACTTGCATGAAACATTTTTTTTTCTTAGTATTGTTATCCAAATCTTACAAAAGAAGCATTGAAACTTTGTTGTTGTTGTTGTTGTTGTTTTTTTTACATTATTCTTGCTGACGTGTAAGTTTAGTTGTTGAAATCTAGCAATGTCATCATAGATTGTCTCAGAACTTGTATCAAGTGAGACTTGAAGAAGTCTGTTTTTTTCCCCTCTCTAATTAACTAGAAGCCTCTGTAAGCCTTTTCTTCAGCTTCCCTTTCCTTGCCTTTATCACCCCATCGTCTTGCCATCCATATAAGTGTCCAGGGCCAAGTGGCAGAAGTTGCTTCAACCTAATTGTCTTTCTCTACTCGTACTGTCCTCAGATGACTTTCTCTGTGTCTCAACTCTCCCTTGCTCCCCTCCCCTTTTGCTTCTCTCTCGCTCTGCCCAGTCTCTGTCTCTGTCTGTAACTGTAGCCTGTGTTTTTCTCTCCCTCCCACTCCCTGCGACGTATAGATACTGCATTGATCAGACACACGCGCAGACACATGCACACGCACACACCACCACTCAGCCTCCCACTCCTTTTATCATTGATTCGCTCTGCTCTGCTTGGCTCTTTCTCTCCCCTCACTCCCGCATACACATACATATAGACACACACCCTCTATACAGCGGCACTTGTTGAATTCAACCCTTGGAGGATAGAGCGAGGGGGAGAGAAACAGAGAGCTAATGACAGAGGGAGGCAGAGGGAGGTTTTGAGACAGCGCAAGAGCGGACAGCCAGCAGAGAGTATGGGACTTCAGACTGATAGAAGATAAGCAAAGAGAAAATAGAAGTTTGAGTGGAGCCAGACACCCAGACTCAGTGTTGAGACAGAGAATGACACTTCAAGTGAAAATGCTGTCCTTCCATCTCTAACTCTCCTCTGGTGTCCCGCTTCTGACTGCTGATGTGTGAGGCAAAGAAGACTGGCTGGCTCTCTCAGGTCAGAACTGTCTGGGATAGCACTGTGCATGGCTGTGTCTGACAAAAAGGGAAAGTCTGTTTTAGCAGTGCCCAGGCATTTGCTGGCTTCTCCAGGTGAGTGCGAGCATGCCAGAGTACACAGTAATTTCCCTATGCCGCCTGTGTGCCGCATGCCGTTGTGGGTCGACACGCACACTTTTATGTAAGTATGCCAGGGTGCATGTCTGTCTATACGGAGTGCATGAAGTGGCAGAGACAGAGCGAGAGAGTGTGCAAGAGAGGCGGTGACATTTTTTCTGTTTGTATTCCTGGAAACTGCTCTGCAGCATTGCTCAATAATGAAACTGGTGTGTACTGTATATGTAGTGTGTGTCTTTGCGTGAGTTTGTGGAGGGGAACATGGTTCACTAAAAGACAGAAGGTGCAAACATGCTTGGAGTATAATACATGTGAGAGTTTATTTTAAAAGGCTCTTTGTCATGAGCATGAGATGTTCCGTTTGGCTTTCCAGAGTTCACAAAAAGTCTGAACACCTAAATGGGGAATATAGTGAGTAAAATGCCCTAGCCAACACTTGATAAACCGGTTGTATAGTTGCATTGTGTAGCATCTTTGAGCAAGACTTGTACAGCAAGACCAGTTTAGAGGTCATGGAAGTCGCTTCTGTGGCACTATTGTTGTTGGTGCATTTCGCACGCATGGAACATGTCCAAGGTTCTTGGAATTTAAGTCATGCCTTACTTTGCCTTAAGGGTTCACATTGCCCTTTTTGACTCCTCCTCTCTCCTGGAAAACTCACTCTTAATCTGTGCATATCCATCTCTATCATACACGCACACCTCACTTCTGTCCGATTAAGTTTCTACTTGCAGTCCATGTCATAGGACTATTTTTCACCCATGCTTTACAAATGCTTGTATTTCTTTTACAGATGCCTCACTCACTGGCAGAGTGTGCGGTAAATTTTTGAAGCCAGTTCTTCCTTTTTGTCTGCATCCAAAATGTCCCAGCTACTTCATGTGGAGATCCCCAACTTTGGGGCCACCGTTCTGGGTTCCCTGAATGAGCAACGTCTGCTGGGACACTACTGCGATGTATCCATTCTGGTCAAAGGTAAGAATTTATTTTTACTGTAAATACTGCCAGTTTCAAACATGTGCAGATCATGCATACATCTCCATTATGTTTTATATCTTCCAGGTCAGGCTTTTAAAGCCCACCGAGCCGTCCTGGCAGCGAGCAGCCTGTACTTCCGAGACCTCTTCAGTAGCTCCACCAAAACCCAGTTTGAGTTGCCCTCCTCTGTCACACCTGCTTGTTTTGAGCAGATCCTCTCTTTCTGCTACACAGGGAAGCTAACCATGGCAGCTAGTGAACAGCTGGTGGTTATGTACACAGCCGGCTACCTCCAAATTCAACATATAGTTGAAAAGGGTATGGACCTTATGTTCAATAAGGCAAACTCACCTCACTGTGACTCACAGACAGCCGGCACTTTAGAGGAGACTGGTTCAGAGCCACAGAGTCCCAACAACAATGGCAGTGGTCTCACAATGGCATCGCTTATGACTAACCCTGGGTGGACACAATCGCTCATTTTGCCACAACGCAAGATTAAAGTAGAGGCAGGAGAGCCTACTCTCTTGACAGTTCCCTCCACACAAAGTAAGATGTCATCATCAGAATTGGGAAGTCGACTGGCCAGGGCCAGCTCTCTCTTCTATACAACTACTGGAGGGGCCGCCATACCTGGTATACCCCCTTTTCTACTGCATGGGGCAGCTGCAGCTGGAACAGGAGCAGAGCGATCAAGCCCCGGAGCCTCCAGTCTACCCACCACTGACAGCCCCACGTCCTACCAAAATGAGGACGAGGAGTTTGAGGAAGAGCAATACGATGGGATGGCTGATGAACCATATAGTTTCTATGGACGTTCTGCTAACTCTTACAGCAGTAAGTAATTATAGTTTATATAAACACATATTTTTGTTATTCTTCATTATTTGAAAATACCTTAAGGAGACATATTTTGCCAAATCGACTTTTAAGAGCTTCTAACCATGTTATAGTTGTTTTCCCTTCTCATTTATACACTCGGCTTTGTATTTAGAGTGATATGTGCATGTTTGAGGAATCTTTATTGTATTGCATTCTTTTCACTGCCACCTTTTTTTTTTTTCTTAAACAGTGATATACTTAGGATTGAATAGCGTTGTGCAGAAAAATAATGAAACATCCACTGCTTGCTGGCTATATGTGGGGCCGTCCACTTTGTCCAGCAGCACTGCACTTTGTTGTGATGACATTTACAGTGACGTATCGTAAAGGGTTAGCTAGAAATCAGCGCTGCAGTTTCACACTGAAAGGCAGTTGTTTCTTTGATTAAGTCATTTCCAAATCATTATTGCAATTTAAAATGCCTCAAATATAAAATTATGCTCCACGGGTGTGATAGATTATAACTTTTTAACAAACAAAAGCATATTATATCTTCTTTACAGTTTTACAAAGGACAGGTTTTTAACATGCTGTTGTGTGTTGTAAAATGTAATTAATTTATTTCAAGCCCAGTCTCACTATTGCGTGTTTAGTCAATGATATGTCACATAGGATGTAAAGAGGGTGACTTACAAACTTCCTATCAGAGATCAAATTACTTGTTAGAATTCTTCATTACAAATCACATTGTAGCTCATGCAAACATATATGCCAAAGCACTGCTTTCTTTCAGAGAGGTGCTGCACCAAGTATCACAGTTTCGTCAAAATCTAGAATTACAGACATCTATCTGCAATCACTCAGAGCACCCAGGGTGACATTGTGTGTTATTTTTGAATCACTTCTAATTTTTCCTATATTTGGGCATTTGTGTGTATGTTTTTGTTGCCTTTTGTCTCTACCTGGAAGTGTAAAAAAAAGTTTGTTTAAGATTATATTTGATTATATTGTAGATATTTAGTGGTTGTCCCCCTCCAAAATGTTATGCCGATGCAGCATCATTACTTTTCTGGGCTACATCTACAATGCTCTAAAATATGAATGAAACAAAACAAATATTTAAAAATGTGTTTTTTTTCTGACTGACTGACTGTTCTATTAATGAATGAATTGCTTCTTATAAGAGTAATGAGAGTGTGGGGTTGGGTTAATTTATATGATTTTGTATGATAAGATAAGTTTGGTGATTTACACTTCCTCTCTCTTCCTCTCTTTACTCCATCAGTTCAGGACAAGCCTGAGATGGCTGCGGTGCCCTTGGCCTTGGAGAACCGCAACTGTGTACTTATCCGCAGGGACCTGGTGGCTCTGCCTGCAAGTCTCATCAGCCAGATAGGCTACCGCTGCCACCCGAAGCTCTACACTGAGGGGGACCCTGGAGAGAAGCTGGAGCTTGTTGCCGGTACACAGATGCACACAAAATTAATGATGTATTGTGTCATATATCTGCACAGTAAAATCAGGAACACATAGCTGTGATGACCAAAAATACTATTTTTCATTTTTTATTCACAGGTACACAAGTATATATGACTCGTGGCCAGTTGATGAATTGTCATCTCTGCGCGGGAATCAAACATAAAGTCCTGCTTCGCCGTCTTCTGGCTACATTTTTTGATCGGTAAACCACTATCTGTATTGTTTCCTCCTAAAGCACCACTTGAGTTGTGTTTAGGGTGACTGCTGCTGTCACAAAGCAAGTTTCACACTCCATCTGTGGCCATGTTGTGCATGTGCAATGTAGTGTAGTTTCAGTACAGTTTCTGTGTCTGTCTGCCCATTTTCTCAACTGTACTGTCTATGCCTACTGTTCACGCTGCCCTCTGGTGTTGATTTTGTGTTCCTACAGAAATACTTTGGCCAACAGTTGTGGGACAGGCATCCGCTCATCTACTAGTGATCCAAGTAGAAAACCACTTGACAGCAGGGTCCTCAATGCCGTTAAACGTATGTTTTATTGAAAGTTTTTTTAATCAATTATCAATCACATTTCTTCGAACCTCTAGAATCTCTCAATTATAACTCTTTCTCATTGCAGTCTACTGTCAGAATTTCAACCCTAACTTCAAGGAAAGCGAAATGAATGTGATTGCTGCTGACATGTGTACCAATGCAAGGCGTGTTCGAAAGCGGTGGTTGCCCAAGATCAAGTCCATGCTGCCCGATGGCATGGAGGTGTATCGAGCAGGAATGGGAATGACCACAGCTTTAGGTCTTGGCCTTGCTTTAGGTGCAGCTCAACAAAATGTACCACTTCCTTTTGACCCCGACTTCAAAACGCTAGAGCAAAGGTTATATCCAGAGCGCAAAGAGCCTTTGAGGACTCACGTATCCCTGACAGAGGGTAGTCCTGGCTCTGGAGCACCTGAAGGAGAAGCTGAATCTGAAGCTAATGGAGTAGCCCATGGTGAACATGACGAAGAGGAGGAGGCTGCATTAGTTGAAGCAAATGGATCACTGGGGGTGCCAACTATGGTCAATGGTGCAGAGGCTGGCAATAGTAGTGATATGCCAGCCGAGCAGCAAGTGGAAGGCTTTGGCCAAAGTCTGAGGGTGAATGGACAGTGAACATCCTGCCATCCAAGTTGTGAAATCTACATTTCTTTCTGCTCTTTCTTAACATCTGCGCCACTCTCTTCTGCTCCATGCTTCCTCTATGGAAGCAATTCAAGTCTGCGCTTGGGAACCTACTGTAAATGCTCCGTTAAAAAACATGCATGATGCATACACTTACTCATGCAAACAATAAAAACCTGACTGTAAAAGTAGACACAGGCATGACATCCCTGAAATCCTTCTTACTTTTCTTAAAATACTGTTCAAATACTGTATATTACAAGTGGACAAACAGAACACATCACATAAACGCATTCAAGAACATGTGTCAACTAATATTTTAGGACTGTAATACAATTAACAATATCAAATAATAATAACAATAATAATACAAAATTGTTTTGGATTTTCAATGTGATGTCTGTGTCTTCTTCATTCTACTCCTATTCCTGAATCACACTTAAAATACAAACACAATTGTTGTGCTTTGAACAACTGCAGCAAATTAAATACTGTCTGATGGAAATGCATCAGTGGCTTTTACCTTTTTGAAACTCCTATAAGAATCCTGGGAGACATAAATAACAGAGACATTAACAAGAATACAACACCAAACTGAAGCGTGCATGCATGAATACATTAAAAGAAGAGAAAACAAAGCCACAAAGCATCTACAAGTTAAGATGCTCATCATTGCAGCAGTTATATGCAGAAGGTTAGGTTTCTATTTTCTCTGGGAGCTGACCTCAGCCTCATTCCATAGAGATGAGAGCTGCATAAAATGGGACTTGTGAACTGATTTTGTTTGTTTTTTGTCAAAATACTGTATGCTGTAGTGGCAGAAAGTGCACTACGTTATAGGTTACGTAAGTGAAGCACCGTTTCACATGATGTGCGGAAGCGTGTGGTTGGTGTCATTGTATTTTTCTTTTCTTTTATTCTTTCTGTGTAAGACTTGGAAAGAGAGGTTGGGTAAATTATTAAATAAAAATATTCTGCTGGTTTATTCCATTTGCACTCAAAGAAAGAATAACATGATTTGGCAAAGTATATTGACTGTGAGGACTGTAAGATTACCCTACCTAACCTTGACATGAGGGGAATGTGGACTGCCAATTTGTAATTATTTTAAGGACGGAATAAGAAAATGTAACCAAGACAGAATGAGACTCCCCTGATACACTTTTTTATTTTTCCGTTAAATTATATTTTTGCTTAAACATTCTCCATCATTCTGAGATTATCCGGTGCATGTGGTCAACAAATGTTCCAAAAACAAAACAAACTTAACAAAACCCCAAAAACAACTACCTTTTCTTATATATAGAAAGCATACTTATTCAATGTTAGTATGAAAGTTTATATTTAATTTGATTTACTTATGGCACCTTACATTTGTACGTGCAACCTGAAGGTCAGGCCAGTTCAGTAATTGATGCATAGATCATGTTTCAGTTTCGGACAAAGATGAACAATGGGCATCAAGTAAATTGCACACAAGACTAAAACGTTTACAGAATTCAAATTAAAATGTGACCACCCCTTTAAAAGGCCAAGAAAGAGCTGCTATTGTGTTGTTCAGTTGAACTGTAGCATCACTAAAGTTGTATGTGTTCATGTCTTTATTTCATTACTAAATATGAGAAATCTGATTTTCTATTTACCTTTTACATTTTTTTAATGGGCTCCAACCATTTTGTACGTTTGACAACGTGTAAAGCTCTAACCTTTTGTGATTGTGTTGTGCAGGTCTTCCAATGGGGTTAAAACCAGTGAGAATTATATAACAAAGTGGCTGAACTACAGTCTTTTCTCCCGTCTTTTGATTTTATTATTGGTTATTTTGGGGGTAAGTGAGCAGATGCATATAATTATGTTCCCACTGCCTGAAGTGTCTGACCACTGAAATTTAACTTGACATCAGTGTTGTCTTCCCAAAACATTTGAGAAACTAAACGTTCACAGTACAGACATACAGATAAATTACATGCACTACCAGTATATCTAATATGTTCAACTGCAGTAAAACCAAAAAGCAAAAATCATTGAAAAGAAACGTTCTTGTTGAGGTGGGTTGTGGAGCAGTGCCTTAGATTGTAACTGTGTGGATATAGTGTGCACAAACTACTACATGCTCAATACAAATAGATAAATTAAAAAAGATGAAAAGGAATTTGATTACTAGAATGGATATAACGGCAGTCTTGTATTGCCGTGATATGAAAATCTGCTACCTGAATAACATTACGATACCATTTGAAGTTCAATAGTTGTCTCTGTATTCCGGGTTGAGGGGAACCTGATGCACTTCATTATTATACAATTAATAATTTTTAGTGAATGTGTGTTGGCTTGTCCTTGGAGGATAAGCTAGAGGTGATCGTGTCAGAATAAGTAAACATGTTTATATTGCCCTGTATATTTTTTCTATTGTAACATTTGCCATTTTTATACCAACACAGAAAATGACTACAGAGAAAATGTAACAGAAAGGCCATGTTTGTAGAATGAAGAAACACTTTTAGACAAGATTGCCTTGGCAAATAAATTCTTATGTTTTATCACACCATGCTCAGTTCATCTGATATTACAGTAAGGCAGATATGAAACAGCACCGCTTCAAATACTTACATTGTTTAACCTGAAAACTGTACATTATTATGCAAACTCACAGTTGTAATCATAAAATGCATGCCTTTCAGATGCCACTCTTAACACGATGAAACCTCTAAATCTTATGCACCGTGTATTATAATGCTGAAAAATCTTGCCACTGTTTGCAAACAAAGGCTATGAACTCTTGCATTGATTAGGGCTGTGTTTTGTCACACCCGGGTTTGCATTCAGTTTTGCTTATTGTAAAGAATACAACAATCTACAAATATCATACCTAACTACCCAGTGAGTGTGCATTTGGAACCTTTAGCAATTTCTTTTTAAAATGCACTAAACGTTTTGTATGTGTACGTACAGTTTGTTTTTGGATATAATGCCAGCACTTTAGAATTTAGATACATGAAAGAAAATGTCAAGGATTTTGGAGCGACAAAAGCAACTTTTAAAGCCATGTGCTCAGAGCGCTGACAATCAGAATAAGGATGTGACCCCAAGTGCACTAGTGGGAGAGTTGACATGAACTGTGTTAGTGCTGTTTGCTTTGTCATTCTCCAGCTTGCTTTTCTTATGGCTTCTTGCCTACTTTAGTAGAATGGTGAGACAAATGGAGTTAATTGCAGCCTCCTGAGTTGAAGGAGTGTTTTTCTGCAACAAGGATAACTTATGACACTCTTACCTTGGTGCTTCGTTCAGAGAGTGGCCTGTGTTGACATAGGCCAAATCTGTAATACTCTGGTAAGCATGGGCCAGTGTCGGTCCTAAGTATGGACTTACTGGTAACCTCTTGATGGACAACAGTCCATTAATAAACGAACTTATCATGCAAAACTGCATTTTGTTTAAGGTATTCTTCTCTATCAACAGGGCTTGGACCAGCAAAACTAGGATGGGATATTTTTAATGTTGATACTGCTTTACGTTTCAAATTAAGTGTTGAACTGTGTATGCGCCTTTGACTAAAGCTTCAATAATGTATACAACTGAAATGCAAGTTGCCACTTTTGATGTTGCATATATCTTTCATTCCCATCATGGTATTTGCAATCATCACTTTCAGTTGTGTGATTCATATGATTTGTTGACATGCAATAAAGATCTGCTTTCTATTAAAAGGTCCTTACTTCATGAACTTACTCTAACATCTTTGTCTTTCTTCTCTGAAATCACCTTTTGCATGCAGTGGTAGAAATTGCTATAGGTCTTAATGTATCTCAGACAATGTATTCACCAACTGATTGTGTAGCCTGAAAATGTTGATCTGAGTACTGCCCAAACCGAACGGACAAACATGAGTGTGTGTGAATGGATAAGGGGTTCGTTTATGTAAAGCACATTCAGCGCCTTTAAGGTGTAAAATGTGTAAATTTAGAATATATTTTATCCACATTCTCCACTTTTGTGTTAATACTCCTTTAGTGGTATTTTAGACCTGGATTAACCCTAGTTTAGAGCTGGTATAGTCCCATTACAGACCTAGACTAGATCTGGTATTTATTTTCTTAGGTTGTACTTGGTGAGAAAGGTTTATAGCAGACCATAGCACTGAGAGAGCAAATATCTAGACAGGGTGGCAAAAAGTAGGCCGACAGAAGGTTAGTGGTAGTTTAAATATTGTATTGAAATATTGCAGAGCCTAAAACCATTATTATTATTATTATTATTATTATTATTATTATTATTATTATTATTATTCGTATTGCATGTTAAATACATTTTGTTATAAAAAAATATGATATATTAGATATTATAATATAATATGTATGTAATGAAACAATAGATAATCGAGCTTCCTGCAAAATAGAGAAATCTCGATCGCTGTTGTCTCGGAATGATGACGTACGATGGTGACGCCAGTTAGTAAGCGTCTTCATCGTACGTCATTTTGCAAAGCGCGGTGTGTTTTTTAAGAGGCGAATGAGGTTTTTTTTTTTTTTTTAAATAACAAACCAAAGGAATCATTTTTCTTTCATAACTTGGTTGACAGCCTGTCGATTCAAAATGAGCGATGATACAGATTCTCCCCCGGAGAGGGAAATGAAAGTAAGCTGTGCTCTTTTCTGTAGTTTTGACGGTTTAGCTTAGCTTTGCTAACATAGTTCCCTTCGCAGTTATCGGAGATAAGATTAAGGTTTTTGTTTCAGATGTTGATGAACGGTTTACTGCAGGATTTATGCATCTGTTGAGTTCATGAAACCTAAAGTACCGTACTTTTATTTGTTATTACAGGATTTTCAATTTCGTCAGATGAAGAAAATCCGTGTGTTTGAGTCGCCTGAAGAGCTGCCAAAAGATAGATCCAGTTTACTCGCAGTTTCAAATAAGTTTGGATTTACTTTTGTGGGGTTTGGCACAACAGTCAAAGTTTTTCTAACCCATGACATACTTGCAATTGATCAAGCTGATGGCAATGCAAATGAAATAAGTACGTTTCTATTCTCTATTTTTCCAGTGTCTGTCTCATCAGTTTAATTAACTATTTCTCCCCTTAAAGTTGAAGGATTTGCTGCCGTAGCGGAGGTCACTGTGGGATTCACTGTACATCACGTCGCTCTCAGCTGCGATGAACTGTCTCTGTCAGTTTGTGGAGTTTCTGACAGTGTTTTGTTTTTGACATTTTATGATGTCCGTACCTTCATTAACAAGGTAAATTACTTTAGAGTTTAATTGCATTTTTAATAATGCTGCAGTAAGACATAATTTAATTTGTATCCCAGAATCAGAATCAGAAAGAGTTTATTGCCATTGTCATTGAACAAAATTCACAAACATAGGAACTTGTCTCGGCCTTAAGGTGCAACATAAAACACTGAGCAATAATAAAATAACATATTCAATCAAAAAGTGCATGCATTGAGAAACAATTTAAAAATTACTATAAAATAAAAATAGGCATTACTATGTACACAAGAGTTACAGTTAGATTTACAGTTGTAGTGCAGAAAGTGACAGTGCAGTGAGTGATGAATAGTTGCAGTTAAAGTGACTGGTGTTTAGAAGTGTTCATGAGTCCAACGGCAGAGGGAAAGAAACTATTCTTGTGGCGGGAGGTTCTGGTCCGGATGGACCGTAGCCTCCTGCCTGAAGGGAGTGGTTCAAATAGTCCAGATCCAGGGTGAGAAGGGTCAGCTGTGATCCGACCTGCTCGTCCCAGAGCCCTGGAGACGTACAGGTCCTGCAGAGATGGAAGTCTGCAGCCGATCACCTCAGCAGAGCGCACAATGCACTGTAGTATCTAGTAAATACAAGTAACAAAACATAAAATTGAATGAATATGTTGTACACTGTACAGAAAAATGACACAGCTGGCCAGTCATTTTTATTACAGCAACTCAACCTGATAGAGATGTTTGCCTTCCCAGTGCTTGTCTGGATGGTCAAAACTTTATCTGATTATTTGCATTTCTGACGTGATCAAAATTTACGGTGCAAAGTATACAGTAGCTATATGTCTGACATGGTGGACCTGGAAAAAGCGTATTAACCCGTATATAGCAGACATTCATTCGAGGCAATCAAGATGTTTAAAACAGTTAAATTGCATTGACAATAAAACTAAAGTTTTAACTGTCTATACTTTCTTATTTTCAGAACAGAGCCCAGAAGTTACCATTTGCACTCCTACAGCCTGCGGTGCAGCCAAATGCGTTCGTACAGGATCTTCGATGGAACCCAGTTGCAGCATCTATGTTGGCTGTTTGCATTTCTGATGGCAGCCTGATGATTTTGGATGTTGGTGACGTTGTTGTTGTGCAAGCAAACCTGCCAAATTCCATAGGCATTACAAGCAGTAAGTTTCACCTTTTTAATGTATGATACTTGTAACTTTATGTAATTATCTCAGAAACTCATCTTAAGCGTGCTTGATTTCAGTTTGTTGGAGTCCAAAGGGAAAACAAATTGCTGCAGGCAAAATGGATGCTACAGTCAGTCAATATACACCAGTAAGGACATTAACATAAGATGCTTTATTATTGACTGTTTATTGGAGCTTTTGAGTAATTATGATATTTTTAATCGGAAAAGACCCTGGAAGAAAAGAAAAGAATTGCTTGTCCAAACTTCTACACTTCTGACAATCCTGTTAAAGGTGTGAATGCTTCCGCAACATGAGCTATAATTTAAATTTGTGTTCATCATTAGTGTATTAACAAAGCCTTGTTTCTCCCCTGCAGTTCTGGATGTGTTGTGGTTGAGGACATATGTCTTTGCTGTGGTTTATGCTGCTGCAGATGGTTCCCCTGAAACTCCACCTGATCTTGTCGTTATTTCTTTGCCTGTAAGTATGTTTGTATATCTGTCTGGTTTTTTCCCACCATGTTGCAGCATGACACATCTCTTTCATTCTTTATTTAAATATGCTATGTATTAGTCATTAAAATGAAAACTACTTTTGGAAATGTTGATTTAACTTGCAGTGGAACCAGAGAAATCATCTTGCGTATAAATAAAATCATATAAGGTGTTTGTGGACAGTAGTGTGAAGGAACTATAGGAAGTTATAGCCACCAGTACTAAAGCAGATTGTCTGTGTAGTGACGGATATTTTGCACTGAAATGATCAAAAAGAGTCCGGTGAAGGAGTATGGACTTAAAAAATGCTTTTGGAGAAGCTTCAACCCTTGTAACATTTTATCTTTACAGAAAAAGGATGAAAAGGTGGAGACAAAATATCTTAATTTCTCTGACCCTGTTTATGGAAGCTGCACCGAGAGGCAGCACCACTACTTTCTTTGCCAAATAGAGGACTGGTGAGCGTGTAATACATTATAATGCATTAATTTATAAATGGAAAAAACGATATATGTCTGACTATAAATTCATTTTGTTCATTCAGGGACCTGTTTTTTGCTGCTTCAGCAGCTTCTCTTGAAGTCTGTCCCATTGCACGGCAAGACGATAAGGTATTTCTAGCACTTTATGTAAATGTTTATACTTTACAAATGGTGTTTACTATGGAAATTTCTGGAATGTTTTCAATATGTCTAAAATAATATTGATTTAATGTGTTTATCTATCTAGAACTGGGAACTGTGGATTCTTGAGGATTCAAGCAGAGCAGAGCTTCCAGTGACCGAAACAAATGACGATACCTTTCCACTTGGTTTAGCAATAGACTTTACGAACCAGCAGGACATTCGCATATGTAAGTTTACGTTTGAACCAATAATCAGTTAAATTATCCACCAAAAGAACATGTAGATGTGCCACTTTACCCGGATTGGCAGCTAGAGTCTCATTAATTAAGGGCTGATATATAGGGTGGGATATAAGTTTCCATACCCTAGGTATGGAAACTTATATATATATTTGTCTGCATGTTCCGGTGGAGTGGCCTCCTAGAACCGCAGACCTCTATCCTCTTGATTTCTATCTTTGGGGGCACTTGAAAGCCATGGTGTATCAGGTAAACATACGAGACAAAAATCATCTCAACGCCATTACAAGAAAAACTCCAACTGTGCTAATGAAAGTTCATCAACAGTGAAAACGCATATTAATATGTGTTATGTGTTTTTGAACAATGGTAATCATGTAGAGCACATTGTATGAATACATTTTAAAATGTTTTTCCTCATCCATCCATCCATCTTCCGCTTTATCCGGGGCCGGGTCGCGGGGGCAGCAGTCTAAGCAGGGACTCCCAGACATCCTTCAACTCCTCCGGGAGGATCCCGAGGCATTCCCAGGCCAGCCGAGAGACATAGTCCCTCCAGCGTGTCCTGGGTCTTCCCCGGCGCCTCCTCCCGGTGGGACATGTCCGAAACACCTCCCTAGGGAGGCGCCCAGGAGGCATCCGGAACAGATGCCCGAGCCACCTCAGCTGGCTCCTCTCGACGTGGAGAAGCAGCGGCTCTACTCCGAGCTCCTAGGGGAGCACCCAGCCACCCTGCGGAGGAAACTTATTTCGACCGCTTGTATCTGCGATCTTGTCCTTTCGGTCATTACCAAAAGCTCATGACCATAGGTGAGGGTAGGAACGTAGATTTACCGTAAATCGAGAGTTTTGTCTTTCGACTCAGCTCCTTCTTTACCACAACAGTCCGATGCAGCGACCGCATCACTGCAGACGCTGCACCGATCCGCCTGTCAATCTCACACTCCATCATCCCAACTGCTTCACACTCGGCTGCAAACCGTCCCAGTGCATGTTGCAGGTCCAGGTTTGATGGAGCCATCAGGACAACATCATCTGCAAACAGCAGAGATGAGATCCTGTGGTCCCCAAACCAGACACCCTCCGACCCCTGACTGCGCCTACAAATTCTGTCCATAAAAAACAATGAACAGAACCGGTGACAAAGGGAAGCCATGGCGGAGTCCAACACGCACTGGGAACAGGTCTGACTTACTGCCGGCAATGCGAACACAGCTCCTGCTCCGGTCATACAGGGACCGGACAGCCCTGAGCAAAGGGCCCCTGACCCCATACTCCCGCAGCACCCCCCAAAGGGCACCCTAATGGGACACGGTCGAAAGCCTTCTCCAGATCCACAAAGCACATGTGGACTGGCAAACTCCCATGAACCCTCGAGCACCCGATAGTATAGTAGAGTATAGAGCTGGTCCACGACCAGGACGAAAACCACTCTGCTCCTCCTGAATTTGAGGTTCGACTATCGGTCGGATTCTCCTCTCCAGTATCCTGGAATAGACCTTACCGGGGAGGCTGAGGAGTGTGATCCCTCTGTAGTTGGAACACACCCTCCAGTCCCCCTTCTTGAACCGAGGGACCACCACCCCAGTCTGCCAGTCCAGATGCACTGTCCCCGACCGCCACGCGATGTTGCAGAGACGTGTCAACCAAGACAGTCCTGCAACATCCAGAGACTTTAGGTACTCAGGGCGTATCTCATCCACCCCCGGAGCCATGCCACCGAGGAGTTTACCAACAACCTCAGTGACTTCGGCTTGGGTGATGGACGAGTCAGCCTCCGAGTCCTCAGTCTCTACTTCCTCTTCGGAAGACGTGACAGTGGGATTTAGGAGGTCCTCAAAGTATTCCTTCCACCGTCCGACGACATCCCCAGTCGAGGTCAGCAGGTCTCCACCCGCATCGTAAACGGTGTTGGTGAAACACTGCTTCCCCCTCCTGAGGCGCTGGACGGTTTGTCAGAATTTCTTTGGGCCCGACCGATAGTCCTCCTCCATGGCCTCCCCGAACTCCTCTCAGCCCCGGGTTTTTGCCTCTGTAACAGGCAAGCCTGGCCCGCCGATACCCGTCAACGGCCACAGGAGTCCCACAAGCCAAAGAGGCCTGATAGGCCTCCTCCTTCCGCCTGATGGCATCCCTTACTTTCGATATCCACCACCGGGGGGGTTGCCGCCGCGACAGGCACCTGAGACCTTGCGACCACAGCTCCGAGCAGCCACATTGACAATGGAGGTCGAGAACATGGTCCACTCGGACTCAATGTCCCCAGCCTCCCCCGGGATCTGGGAGAAGCTCTCCCGGAGGTGTGAATTGAAGACCCTGCTGACAGCAGGCTCCGCAAGACGTTCCCAACAGACCCTCACTATGTGCTTGGGCCTGCCAAGTCTGTCCGGCCTCCTCCACCGCCAGTGGATCCAACTTACCACCAGGTGGTGATCGGTTGACCGCTCCGCCCCTCTCTTTACCCGAGTGTCCAAGACACGCGGCCGAAGATCAGATGACACAGATGACACAAAGTCGATCATTGATCTCCAGCCTCGGGTGTCCTGTTGCCACGTGCATTGGGGGACACCCTTGTGCTTGAACATGGTGTTCGTTATGGACAGTCCGTGACTAGCACAGAAGTCCAATAACTGAATACCGCTCGGGTTCAGATCGGGGAGGCCGTTCTTCCCAATCACCCCTCTCCACTATCGTTGCCCACGTGGGCGTTGAAGTCCCCCAGTAGAACAACGGAGTCCCCGGTCGGTGCACTGTCCAGTACCCCTCCCAGGGACTCCAAGAAGGCCGGGTACTCAGCGCCGTTGTTCGGCCCGTAGGCCGACACAACAGTGAGAGACCTGTCCCGAAGGCGTAGGGGCGTGACCCTCTCGTTCACTGGGGTAAATTCCAACACATGGCGGCTGATCTGTGGGGCAATAAGCAAACCCACACCGGCCCGCAGCCTCTCTCCGTAGGCAACACCAGAGAAGTGAAGCGTCCAGCCCCTCTCGAGAAGATGGGTTCCAGTGCCCGGACTGTGCATGGAGGTGAGGCCGACTATATCTAGTCGGTACCGTTCAACCTCCCGCACAAACTCAGGCTCTTTCCCCCCCAGTGAGGTGACATTCCATGTCCCCAGAGTTAGTCTCTGTGTCCGGACGTCCGGTCGTTGAGGCCCCTGCAGTTGACTACCGCCTAGATCTCTCTGCACCAGCCCCTTACGGATCCTCTTGCAGATGGTGGGTTCATGGGAGGGCGGCCCCACGTCACTCGTTTAGGCTGCACCCGGCCACCAGGCGCTCGCCGTCGAGCACCCACCCCAGGCCTGGCTCCAGGGTGGGGCCCCGGTAACGCCAATCCGGGCGACGTAACTGGCCTTGCTTTAATTCTATTCATAGGGGGCTTGTGAACCGATCTTTGTCTGACCCGTCACCCAGGACCTGTTTGCCTTGGGAGCTCCTGGGATCATTCGGGCGCTCAAACCCCTCCACCACGTTAATATTATGGAATTTATTTATGGTAACTTATGGCCCACCCTGTACAACTGGGGTGTCCAAACTTTTTTCACAGAGGGCCGCATTTTGAAACTTATACGGAGCAGAGGGCCACAGGCAACCCAACAATGAAGTGAATCATTTGAAATTTTGCATTTGACTTAGTTTCGATGGGCCTCCACACCTTTAATACGACTTGGAACATTAATATTACGTTGGTTTAACATCAAAACGCTTTAATGTTTAAAATTTTACAGTAATAAGTACTACTTTTTGTTGTTAAATTTTTGTCTTCCTGATAAGTTGGTCCAACTTATCAGGAAGACAAAAATTTATCTGAGAGCCGCATTTGGTCCCCGGGCCGTAGTTTGGACATTCCTGCTGTACAATGATAACAATGTAATGAAACACAAGTGACAATAATTATATCTATAACATGTGCATGTCCTATAACCTGAAAGTCTTCTCTAGTTATTCTTGTTCCATTAGTATCAACTGCAGTAGAAATGTAATGTGTGTAAAGAATAGTGATTATCTAAACCCCAGTCTGACAGACATTCACGTAGAGCTGCCGCTTCTGTCTGGTCACATCTCAAGCGCAGAAAACAAACCATTTTCAGAAACTTCCTAACTTTGTCTGATCAAACCTTCTGTTGTTTAGCATTTGAAGAATAGAATTGTTTATTGCTGTTAAATTGCGCTGACAAGATAGAAACGACATCGCCCTCTAGACAATCCTGCAGCTGAATGCCAATGAGCTTAACTGTGTGTGTTCACTGCCTCGTTCCTCATCTCTTCAGTATCACTTTTAAATTGTGCATGTCCTTCCTCTGCTTATGTTACAAATTTGTTTTATCTATAGCTTTGGATTTTGTCGCTTTTGCATTGCATTTTTAAGTTAAATTTATCCAACATTCTGCAATATTTATATTAATAATGTAGATGTATTTAAGCTTTTGTGAAATAACTCTCGTCCTTTATTATATTCCAGCTGATGAAAAGATCTTGCCTCCAGCACCTGTAATGCTGCTGCTATCTACACATGGGTTACTCTGCCCATTCGCACTGCTAAACTTGAACCCTGGGATGAAGCAGTTGGTTGTTCCTTCTACAGCTTTATCCTTGGAGGGGGAGAGGCCGCCTAAACCAGGTATAACAAAGACATTTTACATTAGTTGAAAAAGCAATTTTGTAATGACTTGCATTAGTTGTATGTGAACAAAGTGGAATGCCTTGTCTTTCCTGCAGGTGCGACCATGCCTCAGAAACCTCCTCCTTCATACCCATCTGCCCCAGTAGCTGTTCCAGCCTCTGTTGCACTCACTGCTCCTGCCTCTGCTCCTGCCTCTGCTGCCCCCCCTGCCCCCTTCAGCGCTGCACCTGCCGCTCCTGTGTCATCTTCAGGCTTCACCTTCACAGTTCCTTCGACATGCTCCACTTCTGCTCCCTCCGCTTTTTCACTTGGTACAACCACGGCCTTTGGTTCTGCGGCCCCGAGCTTCTCCTTTGTCTCCAAACCGCCCTCTGAAACGCCCTCAGCTCTGTCGGCGTTCTCCTTTAGCAGCCCCTCCACCAAACCTTTGACTGTGGCCACGCCTGCTCCGACACCTCAGACTGTCGCTACACCACCTGCAGTTAAACTCAATCTTAATGAAAGGTAAAACTTTATCCAAATGCAGTATTATGTTTAGGTTTGTATTTCATTTCAAAGCAATTCACCGTTTTTTGGCAGATTTTCTTCACTAGAGACAACAAATCCAGCTCCACAGCCATTTTCATTCATATCATCTGCGCCTAAAACAATTGTCTCGAGTAACTTCATAGCCCCTTCAGTGCCAGCCCCCAAACCACCTGCTGTGTTAGGTAAGTCAGAAGTTTAGATCTGGAAAACATGCCCACTGCTTCAAAGTTCCAATAATAATTTGAACCTGTTGTAGCCCCAGTGTGTCCTGTCCAAGCCAGTACACCTGCCACTGTGGTCCAGAAACCTACGCCAACGGCACAACCTCCAGCCCAGGCATCAGCCCAGGCATCAGCCCAGGCATCAGCCCAGGCATCAGCCCAGGCATCAGCCCAGGCATCAGCCCAGGCATCAGCCCAGGCATCAGCCCAGGCATCAGCCCAGGCATCATCAGCCCAGGCAATCAGCCCAGGCAGCAGCACAGGTTTGTTTTAGCATCTCTACAGACTGTCCTATTTGTTCAT
The DNA here is from genome assembly GCA_015082035.1 of Chaenogobius annularis. Lineage (NCBI taxonomy): Eukaryota > Metazoa > Chordata > Actinopteri > Gobiiformes > Gobiidae > Chaenogobius > Chaenogobius annularis. Next base: position 303,252 of record BJKM01000266.1, on the reverse strand, counting down.
AGTTCACCATTCAATTGTTTTATTTTTTGGGATATTTCTACATCGGTGGAGAATTGCGATAACCTTTTGTAGGATATTACATTTGAAGGTGAGATGCTGCAGGTGAATAGGAAAAAAATCTTGAACTTAAAGATATCCAAAGATTTTGAACCTCCAATAGTTTACGCCAGAGCTTCTCAAAGTGTGGGGCGCAACCGTTTGGGGGGCGCAGAGCCGTGCCAAGGGGGGCGTGTGATATAAGGAGAAATGTGCCTACATTACCAGTGCTCTCCCCAGAATCTTTTAAAGGGATAGTACATATGCCTCATATGGGGTTGCATTTTCCTCCAAGTATGGTTTAATGTACCGTCATTATTTCCAAGGTACATGCACCATAAACATACTATTAACTAGGGCTGCAGCTATCGATTATTTTAGTAATCGAGTAATCTATCGATTCTTTTCTTCGATTAATCGAGTAATCGGTTAATTTTTTTGTACATTCAGTAAACCATTTAAACACATATTAAATCATTTTTTAGATGAACGTTATAGCTCATAGTAATAAACAAATACAAAATAAGGAATTTCTGCTTAAAATAACACATTTTATTCTTAATTTCATATAAATTGTCATTTGACATTTGTTAAACGTTATGTTGGGTGGGACCAGTGGTCCTGGCGTTTTGAGCATTTTGCGCATTTTGCGTTTTGGCCATTTTGGCTCGTGTGCCGGTCACTTTGGCCTCCACGTCTCGGACTTTCTGTTTCACAACAGATTATTCTAACATAACCGCGGTCCTCCGCGCTGTTTCCATGTGCATTGGCTGTTTAAAAGTACGACTGTGACTGGGAAGCAGAGTTGTGGAGTGGGGAGCGCGGTGGCGTGTCGACGGCGCGGGGACTGGGGAGGGCGGAGCTAGATGCTGTGTTTAGAGTTGCAGCTCGGGATTATTATAATAGATCCATGGCTCTTTCACTCATCAAAACTCTTCCCAGTCGCACTCGTGAGTTTAAAACGCGCCGCTCTCTTCCTGTTGCAATCCTGTTGCACCTTCGTCAGAGCGGAACAAGCTCCGTGTGAAACAAAAGCGCCACAAGTCGTTCCGTGCGCTCCGCGCGCCACAGATTCACGTGTTTTTAATTAAATATGTAAATTAAACAACGACCAGCGACACTCATCGCAGCAGGTTTAAAATAGCGATGACCTGCAGCGCTCAGCGACAGCTTCACATCTCCCGGGCATATCTTGATACTCCCACACATTTCATTGGCGGTGAAATTCAAGGGAAGTATGAGGTTTTAAGAGTACTTTTAACTATGTCAATGCATTTCAGGGATGGCATGTATGAATTGTCACAAAGGGTTTGCTAAATTAGTTTAATTGACTCGGCTTCATCGGGGGGAAATGCTGACCAGGGCCGAAGGCAGTTCTTTTCTTTCATTGGCAGATTCCAATATTTTTGTGAAATTTAAAATTGGACAAATGCAAGTATTTTTCCTTCATGTTTCTGAATTGGCGCAGTTCCCCTGTTCCTGTCAGCCCATTGCACTGTCAAAGATACTCCCTCTGATTGGCGACAGCGACAAAAGTAGAAAACGTTTCTACTTTTGGGATCGCGTCGCAGGCCCGCGTGTGCACGGCAACATGCACAATCGCGGGCACTACTTTTGTTTGTTGCGGACCTGATGGAGACTGGCGATTTTCGCATTATCGCACAGGTTCTATTGGAAATGAATAGAGAAGGCCTGACGCCGTTCCCCGTGCTTCGAGCCCATAAGACTTGCTTATTTGAAGTAGTATTTTAATGATGGCGCTACCTAAAATATGGGATGAAGTTGAATTTTATGGATTGTTTATTTTCCCCCCCGTCTCAAAACGGATGGCGGGCCATTTAATTTATCATGTTAAGGATGGCGGCCCGCCATCCCTGTATGTACGTGGCGAGACCCCTGATTACGCGTACGTCGGTCCCCGGTCCCTCGCAAGTGTTTGCCTCTCCTCTTGTCCTTCCTCCTGTCCCGCCTCTTGTCCCTCCTCTTGTCTCTCTTCTGTCCCTCTTCTGTGCCTCCTCTTGTGTCTCTTCTGTCCCATCTCTTGTCTCTCTTCTGTCCCTCCTCTTGTCTTTCCTCTGTCCCACCGCACACGCTTCTGTCCTGGTTCCCTTTGCGCTTGTCTCCCTCCCTGTAAAGGTAAATTTAAAAGGTTTCACTATTTTGGTAACTTCCTGTGACCGGAAGTTACAGTGAAACGTAAATCTATTTGAGAGTCAAAGAAAAGACTCATTAAATCAGGAAAATCTCATTGCAGACAGGATATTCTTTATATAGCATCTTCTATCTGATACTCTCTGTCCAGGAAGGATGTGAGGGTCTCCTTAATTTGGGTTCCTCCACATGCTGGGGTGGATGGTAATGAAATGGCTAATTTGCTGGCTAACAATTCCCTTATGTGCCCATCAATTGATGTGATGGTTGAAATAATCAACCCTGAAATCAAGCCCATTATTAAGCATCATGTGTATGAATTCTGGCAGGACTATTGGAATTGTGATTCTGAACGACATCTGTATCAGATACAGAGTGGTTTTGGCCCATGCAGATCCATGGGCAGGAACGCAAGGGAAGAGAGAGCCTTTGCTCGCATGAGAATGGGCCACACTGGTCTCAATTGGTCGCTGAGTAGGATCGGCAAACATCCTACCGGTTTGTGTGATCGCTGTCAGGGACCAGAAACTGTTGAGCATGTGCTGCTTCACTGTTTGGCATATGAAAGCGAAATAACTGAATTGTCTTTATAGTTTCAAACTAATTGGCAGGAATTCAATCTGTGGGATCTTCTTACAATCCAGTCACAGGGATCATGTAAGGCTATAGTTACTTATGTAACACAGGGTTAATTGGAAGAATGTAGAGTTGGGTGCGTCGTTGTAGTCTCATTTGCCGACTGCCATGGGGGTGGTGACAACAGCGAAAGTGACTCTAAGAGTCACAACTACAGTGGGTGGCGGTGATGTGACACTATGGAGGCCAGCCGCCGTGGAAAGCCAAAGAAGAAGAGGAAGGATGCGCCTTTGCGGTTGGCTACCAGCCGCCGTTGGAAGCACCAACAACAACAACTAAAGAATGGGGTCTGATGAATAATGTTTAAATGGCAGAAATGTAACATTATGGATACCAACCGCCATAAAACACCACCAAAGAAGAAGACGACGACTCAAAGTAAGCTATGGTTAACGTTGAAAACATAGAAGAAACATGGTGAGGTTATAAAAACCCAAAGAATAAACTACATTCAACAGGGTTTGTAATATGAATGAATGTATTGAACAATTTTAAATGTTTTATTAAATGTTTTATTTTACAAATGTATAGAAAACAGTTATGCTAATGTTATGAGCTAGTAACCATGATTATACGGACAAAAAGGTAATCATTCTTATTTGTTCTTGCCGAGCTCTGATGTTGGTTAATGACCCAGAATGGAAACAATAAAAACTCATTGAACCATCAGTTCTGGACTTCTCAATTCGACTTTTAGAATCTAACTTTTGAACTTGCTCTGCTACTGTTGTTCCTCTTCGGTATTCCATAGTGTTACATTACCGCCAGTCCTTTTTAATGGCGGTTGGCAGCCGACTGAAAATATGCATTTACCGCCACCTACTGTAGTTGTACATCTTCAAAGCATGTGTTTATACCGTTAAAGAGAAGGACAGAGACCGCCACCTACTGTAGTTTTAAGTCTTCTAAGTTTGCGATTTATGATATAAAGCATATGCGAAAAGAATGCGTGTGCATTCGATTCCTTTCCGCTTTAATCCCATGGGCTTTGAAGACAATGAAACATAAACGCAGCGGTACGAGTCAGCACCGCGCAGAAAGCAATCTGTATGTGACGTCATGGACCCGCGGCGGTGAAAGTGATCTACAGTGACGAGAAGTAACGTGAGTGCGTCTTCTCCTAGAAACGCCGTATTTACAACAGTGAAGCGCCAATTCTGCACTGGCCCTATAGGCTGTGCTGGGGCGAGGATAATTTAATTTATTTCCTAAGCGGGGCGCGCCAGAAAAAGTTTGAGAAGCTCTGGTTTATGTGCGTAAATGTTAGAAGGAAATGTATTAAATAAGGCATTTTATGTGTAAAAACAACCAAAATGTCTCATATTTGGGACATTTTAATTTGAAAAATGGATAGAGCCAGGTTTACATTTCTTGGTTCATTTTGTTGTCATATTACCAAAGAAAATTACAGGGGATTCTAGATATCCTATTAAAATTTTTAATTTTGCCTTTTTTTTTTTAAAGTTAAGAAATCAGGATTAATCAAAAAATATTTCCGTATGCTCTGTAAAAAATCTTGTTACGTACAAGTTTTCAAAGTTTGGTCTGTGCTTGTGTGTGCATTTGAAGAAAAACTGCCTTTGAAGTTACATTGTTGGGGGGGGGAAATTGTTGGGGGGGGGGGGAAATGCCTGTAGTGTCTCACCCGGTGGCTATACACCAAACCAATTAATTGTCAGTCAATATAGTACCAGTATATAGAATCAATCTATCTCTATTATTGCCATGCATACAGCTCTGAGCCACATGCTCTTGTATTCACTAACTTATACGGCTTTTGTTTAACATTTCTATTGCGGGACCTTTTGTATGATCATACAAATCTCCCACATCTGTAGCGATGGTGTATTGCAGTTTGGTACCTTTTTGTTTATCGTAAAGGTGCTGATAAAAATATTCATGAAAAACATCCATTATATGGCATTGTTTTATAGGTTTGGGATAATGCATTGATAAGTATGCATGCATTGTCGGTGCTCAATTGCAACCTTTTCCATTGGGCTTTTGATTGGGACATTAATAATAAGATTTAATGACATAATATTATATATTGAGATATTTTATTTCTTAGAGAGGCAGTCTGCGTGGTTGAAGTCAAAATGTCTCCAACAACTATATAACAGTTTGAACTGTTTGTTGTTCATAGCAACAAGAATGAACTGTTACTAGATTTACCGTAACTTTATTTTATAAAAAATAATCGCTTCTGACATGAAATTCCAGGGTGTAGTTACTGTTAAATCCCTGGAAAAGCAACTGCAGCAAAAGAAAGACTCTGATCCCATCATGGCTGGCATTTTGGAGGAGGTGAGTGCACTCGCATATTATAACGTAACAGTACCATCTCCCTGATCAACTTATGCATTTACTTTTCTTTAGATTGCACACTTTCAAAAAGAGCTTGATGACCTTAAAGCGAGAAGTGCAAAAGGTGACTTTAAGGTTGGCACCAATGAAGAAATGAAGGAGCTGAGGATGGAGTCTGAAAACATGCATGTTTTTACTCTGGAGATAAAGGAAACCACAGAAGTAAGACAAACGTGATTGCCATTATGTTGGTTTTATGTTTGTGTACAGCTTTGCATTTCCCATCTCACTCTTATTTTCAAAACTGGCAGACCAAAATGTGGTCAAAATTAGTAGTCCAGGCCTAGTGACGCTTTGCTGTTTTCTCCAGTCACTGCACGGCGATATTGGCATGCTGAAGACTACTCTCCTGGAAGGGTTTGCTGGAGCAGAAGAGGCCAAAGCACAGGGTGAACTGGGCAAAGACAGAAATTACAGACAGCTTCTGTATAAGAGGCCGCTAGATCCACGCAGTGATGAACAACTGAAGGTGAAAAACAGTGAAAGGCACATCTGTAGAAAAATCAAGTAATTTTAAATGTATTTAAATAATTATAATTACTCTTAATATAATTTTTGCTTATGTCAACAAGGAAATCCGTCGGTTGTACCAGTATGTTATGTTTGCTGTGGAAGATGTGAATGATGTCTTGGATGTTGAATGGGAAAAACATTTGGAAAAGAAGAAAAAGCAAAAGTAAGTGCATGTCAATAGTTTAGTTTATTTTTTATTTGTTAGGGACCATGTACAAATGAGCTCAGAAAATAATTACTGCTACTTTCAGAAATCAGAAAGAATCAGAAAGAGTTTATTGCCATTGTCAATGAACAAAATTCAAAAACATAGGAACTTGTCTCGGCCTTAAGGTGCAACATAAAACACTGAGTAAGTAATAATAAAACAACATATATTCAATCAAAAAAAAGGGCATGCATTAGGAAACAATTTAAAATTACTGTACAATAAAAATAAAAATAGGCATTTCTATGTACACAAGTTTACAGTTATGTTTAAAGTTATAGTGCAGAAAGTGACAGTGCAGTGAGTGGTTGAATATTGCAGACCATCTCCATCCAGCCAGTTGTTTCAATACAATGTGGGTATTGGTTCATTTAGTTAATTTTTTCTCCCAATTTCCACCCTATACATTTCACTTGAATTTTTATAATTGTTTATCAGTTACATTACTGGCATGGAATTTTATGAAAACGAAATATTGCGCATCAATATTTTAAAAACATTAGCTTAAATAACATTACTATAGGTTCATTTAAATCAGGACAATAATCAATATTTAAATGTATGCATTATCAACAAGGCTTTAGCCAACTTATTTCTAAATTATTAATAAAACCGCTTTGCTGTGTTGTTTTTTTTCCAGACATATGGTTGTACCGGGGCGTGAGAGTCTTTTCACTACATTGTCCAATAATCAATACATTATCAACCAGCAGAAGAACAGACTGGATCAGTTGTTTAAACAAGTTACTTCACTGCATCTCTACAATAAGTCTCAATCTATAACGAGCAGTACATCAGCAACTACATCCAAGTGAGTAAACTATAAGGCATCTGTTTGTATACCTCGAAAATATGTTGCCTTGTCAACAACTACATGTCTGTTTCTGTTGCAGTATGGACGGTGAGCTAGAAAATTTAAGGGATGCACTATTGAAGGCTAAACTGGAAAGCTCTCCAAAAGACTCACCAAAAACCCCAGGTATCCCAACATTCGGTGTAAGTAAAGTTTTATAACATAAAAAAAATAATGTTAACAGCTTTAAATAATCTTTTACAGCTCCCAAGATCTCACCTGTAAAACAATCCCAACTACGGAACTTTCTTTCAAAGGGTCAAATGCCACCTGTCCGGTCCACTGCACCAGGTTAAACTCCAAGAAATTTGACTTCATTGAAATTAAGAGCAATTAAAGTCGCAAGCGGCTTGATAAAGATGACGCTAACGCGCCCTCACCTCAGTGTGTGTGTTATTGGGGCTTGGTGGTGTATTTGACCAGACGTCAACACATTGGACATGGCCAATGCTGAGCATAACCAGGGCAAATAATCGCAAATCTCAGTCAAATTTGCGGCTTTGCCGCACAGAGACTGTAACACTTACAATAAAAAATTGGACGATGATATTCCCCAAATTTGAGCTTGATCGGGCTATCGCCCAAGGAGGAGTTTGTTAAAGTTTGAAGTGTAAAAATCTGGACATTTCAGAGATTTTGTGATTTCCGTTTGGGATGTCATTTGATGTTTCTCACATCACTACGGCTATGCCGTAAAAAATATGCCATAGGTCCGATTGGCTTTTTTAATCGGTATGCCAAAATAGAGATTTGGACAAAATGTTGAAAATGTTCCATAATTTTTTTATTAATTTTTTTAATCGCAATATAATTTGAAATTTCACTCTGTAGGGGGTGCTGCCCATTTAGATTTTTTCACAATTAACAGGGCAAAGCTTGAAAGTTTAACTTTTTTTTTTTTTTTGAAAAATTTAAATATGTTTCCAACTTTGCGGCTGTGCCGCATGTGGATAACTTTAGATGCTACACTTGTATAGAGGACGTACAACAATATTGAGGCCAGTGGGCGAAACACCCTTGGAGCAGTTTGTTAAAGTTCGACATGAGCGCAATTGCTGACTAGGCGCTGTTTTTGTTTTTGTTTTTTTTGTCGTTACGAGAGGAATGTGTACCCCAAGTTTCGTAAAGTTATGACAAACTTGACGTCGGAACGTCTTCCATAGGCGTAATGTATTTTGACTTTTGTAGGTGGCGCTGTCATGTAAGTTTCAACACACCAAAAATTGGCATAAAAAAACTCAAAATATGAGTTTTTAAGCTTGTTCTGGGGTCAAATATATTTTTTCCGATTTTAAAATGAATAAAAAAGCCCTCGCAGGCCACTGGGCTTCATACTTTCTTTACAATCCTGTGCCAATGGTGCTTACGCGCCTTCAGTCTCATTTGAATAGCATGCTTCTGTGCATCGGCATGGCAAATTAACACAACTCACAGTGAAGGTTGCCGCACAGAACCATAACTTTTATACCCAAAAATGTGATAACTTAATGCCCCACTCCTGAAGATGATTGTCACCAAATTTAAAGTTGGTTGAGCTGACGCCCAAGGAGGAGTTTGTAAAGAAGTTTGAAGTGTAAAAAATGTGGAATTTTAGGAAATTGTGCGATTATGGCTCCGGGTACACTGGGGAGAACAGCGGGTACCGGGGAATATAGAGCTGTTGTCACCGCCCTCCATGGCAGCCCGCAGTTGAGCGTGGACAAAGAGATCAGCAGTTGTAATTCAATAAGTTTTGTTGTTGTGTTGTTTTTAAATGGCGGTTGGCAGTTGAAAGGTGCATATTCCGCCACCTACTGTCGTTGTACAAAGTATGTGTTTTACGCTAAACCGCAAAAAAAAAAAAAAGAGGCCCTAACAATAACACCCGTAACCTTTGTGATGTCAGGATTCATTGTCATAAAAGCCAAGATTCTAGTGACGGGGTGACTGCAATGGAATGCAGGCACTTATTGTTCAAGGTGTTTTTAAATTATTTTTCTATTTTCAATTTTTCCCCCCATTTTTTTCATATTTCTCGTTTGATGATTGCTATTGCCTTCGATTTTCCACCGGTCTTGTTATTTTTTCGGTTCGTCTTCAAACTTGGGATTTTTTCCTATCTCTTAGAGTGGCGGAATGTTGGTGCTTTGTGACATGGCAACTGTACAGAATATGGCTGAGCATGTCTGTCTTGGACTTGCCCAGCCATATTCTGTAACAGACATGCTGTTTTCCAAACATTCTGCACTCACTAATGCCTTTTTATTGCCTGATTGCCCCCCTATCTATTATTTGAAAAGTTAACATTGTCTGATTTGTCTGAAATTTGGGTTATATTCTCCTCAGTTATGAGTTTGAGCATTACAGATGTTATTAACTGTAATGCTCAAACTCAAGAGAAAATTTAAAGGATCAGGATCATTGCCAAAGCTGCATAAAAATATCTTTGAACAAAGATTTTAATCGGGCAGAAATAGAAAACACTAAATGAGTATCAGGCCATGTACACATGTATTTACAAAAATGTACTTCCGCAAAACATGAAGCGTGGCGTCAGATTTCACGAGTTATTTGCATGGCTCTATTAGGTTATTTAGTGCAATATAGCTGATTTGTAAAGCGCACATTCTGTGCGCCGCACATGTACAATTAAAAGAAACACACTTCTCAAAGGATCCACGTTGTCCACTGGCGTAAACAAGGACGCATATGTGACGTGTATTCCAGTAATTGTCGCAGATAGTGACATTTGGGACCTTAAAACGTTTTATCAGATACGGCTACGTGTGGACATGGCCAGAGTCTAGAGTCTAAAGAATGAAGTCTAAAGAATGAAGTCTAAAGAATGAAGTCTAAAGAATGAAGTCTAAAGAATGAAGTCTAAAGAATGAAGTCTAAAGAATGGAATCTGAGCGCAGCTCTCTGGCACAGTCGAAAAGAATGAAGGATGAAGTCTGAAGTCTAAACTGGCGGTAATGTAACACTATGGATACCAACTGCCATAAAACACAACCAAAGAATAGTTGGCTTCCAACCGCCACTAAAAGTAACATCAACAATTCGCGCACAGCAGCAGGCGCGGAGAGTGCAGCTCTCGGGCACAGTCGAAAAGAATAAAGTCTAAGACGTATAACTAAATTAGGAGGTGGCGGTAAATGCACCTTTTCAGGTTCTTTAGACTTTATTCTTTAGACTCCATTCTTTCGACTTCATTCTTTAGACTTTAAACTTCATTCTTTAGACATTAGACTTTAGAACCACCAGAACATGACAATCGCTGATCTCCGGGAAATTGCGTTCATGGACACAGTAGCTCAACCTCTGGCATAGTCGAAGCGCCAAGTCTGCGCTGTTCAGTTGACGAGAAAGCAGTAGCAACCGCCGGAGTCGGTAGCATGCCCAGGGCCACGGCCCGAAGTTTAAGCGAAGTAGAGAAATACCTCAGCAGCAGAAGGATGAAAAGGACGAAGAAAGCAGTCATGGGCAGAAAGTCTAAAGGGTTAAAGATCCTGAGAGTGGGAGCCGAACAACAACAACAAGAAGAGATGGCGGGGGGGAGTCACGAATCGATAGTCGATGACGAATTAGAGAGCGTGGAGGATGAAAATTTTACTACTATTGAATCTAAAGGTGGTAGTCGAAAGCGTAAAAAAGCAAACCAACCCAAATCGGAAGGTTCTTGCAATGACAAGCAGGAGGAAACTTCTAATGTCGGGAATGAGAGTACAGAATGTAAGGTGATCATAAAACTGGCGCAAGAAAATGCGTCCTTTAATGAGTGGAATCCATTAACATTAACGTTGAGCCTTGGGAAAGCGTTGGGTGGAATCAAACGTGCAACAGTTCTTAGAAACGGCTCGCTGCTGGTTGTGTGTAAAGGTTTCAGCAAATGAAGGCAATGAAGATTAAAAGTTTGGATGGAAAGAGGGTTACCGTTTCAGATGCTAAAAGAAACATGGTCAGAGGTAGAAAAAGATTCAGTTGTAGTGGATTGAACTACAATGGAACACTCCTGGACGAATGAGGGATTACACCGACATGGTCAAAGGTGTTATCACAGGCGTTCCTACGATGGTGACTGTGGATGAAAATAAAGAAGTTAACTGGAGCTAAGGTCGAGGATGCCAGGCAACTGAAAACGACCCGGGCTGGAATAAGATGCGACAGCCTCTCAGTCATGTTAAAACTAAATTGTCTGCCTAGTAGTGTCCATCGGATTCATGAGCTATGAAGTAAGGCCATATGTTCCACCACCCCCATGTTGCTTCAAAGGCCAGCGTTTTGGTCATGTAGCAGCAGTTTGCAAAGGGAAGCAAAGATGTGGTAAATGTGTTGGAGATCATGAGTATGGGAAGTGTGACGAAGGAGCAAAACTGAAATGAAACTGTGGGGGAGAACATAGCTCTGCCTACAGGGGATCAGAATAGAGCAAAAGGGCTGCTGAGGAGCAAAAGGGCTGCTGAGGTGCAAAAAAATTTGTCTCTCAAGGTATATCCTATGCAGTCAAGAAAGTGCCAAGGAATGAGGTGAAAGTAGATCCAGTGAGAGATGCCAGTGTGAGGCTCCCAAGTGTGAACCTCCCAAGATTACTGGGAATACCGTGGTTGTGGATTGGAATGATTTGGTACTCTTTATGGTGGATGTTATTAACTGAATTGCTCAAACTCAAAAGAAAATTGCTAAAGCTGCAGAAAAGTATCTTTGAACAAAAGATTTTAATCGGGCAGAAATAGAAAACACACTAAATGAGTATCAGAGTAAAGAAATTCCCCGTCCGCTGTCATGTTCTTCTACTTTGGTTGAGTATTATGGCGGTTAGTATCCAGTGTGTTACGTTACCGGCATTCTTTAGACTTTATTCTTCTTTTGTTCCAAGGTACTTTTCCACAGTTTTAGCAATGATCCTGATCCTTTTGTTTTGTTTGAGCAGTACAGTTCATAACATTCACCGTAAAGTCCCTATGAACACTGTTTATTCTGTTTTTCACTGTCTCCCCTCAAGGCAACCACTGGTGTGATTTTGGGCGTTACAAAAATAAATTGAATTGAATAAAGAGTACCAAATCATTCCAATCCACAACCACGGTATTCTCAGTACTTTATTCTTTAGACTTGAGACTTTATTCTGCCCGGCTCGGCGGGTGAACCCGAAGCTCGAGAGCCATGAGCAGCCAAGATCCTAGAACGTCACTTTCGAGATCCTCCTTGACATTAAGTCCTCTCATTCATGAGTTGAGTTCAGTTGTTGTTGTTGTGGTTGTGGTTGTGGTACTTTTAATGGTGGTTGGCAGCAAACTGAAAAGGTAAATTTACTGCCATCTACTGTAGTTGTAAGTCTTCAAATTATGTGTTTTACGCAATACCGTTAAAAAAAAAAAAGGTTCAGTCGTGTTCAGTTTACTTCAGTCGAGTGTGTTCACCTGTTATGTAATGTTTGCTTCAGTTGTCTTTTCTGCTTTTGTAAGCAGCGGCGTGTGTCTCACAAATCAAGAGTCCTCACCGACTTATCAGGGTAAGAAGCTCTTTTCGTTGCACACTGACTGATCTTTATGGTCATATCATAGTTTTTAAAGAGTTGGTGTTTTGGGTATAGCTCAGGGGCAGAGCATTTGACGAGTAATCAGGATGTGGTTTGATTTCTTTTTTTTTTCAAGCTTGCGCGCTCGCCATTCACCATCCCATCATGCTTGCGCACTCCCCCCTGGCTGTCAAATAGAGCACGATGCCAGGGGTGTTTTAAGTGTTTTTGGAGAACATGTGGATTCTTGTCACGTGTATGTTCAGTCGGACAGTTACATCGCTGCTGAAGATGGTGGCCATACGGTTAGTCAGAGGGCCACAATAATATATTTTTACAAACTTGATGTTGGGATATCGGCCATCAAAATGCATAAGCGCAATGTATTTTGACTTTTGTAGGTGATGCTGTTGTGCCATTTTTTAATGCACTAAAAATTGGCATAAAAAACTAAAATGTTCATATTTAGAATTTTGGGTTGAGTTTTTGAGCATGTTCAGGGGGTAAAATTAGAGCTAAAAGAAAGAAGTGTGTACTTGTGCTCTGCTCTCGCAACCATGTAGACATGGCACTGACACGCCCTCAGGCTCATTTGAATAGCATGCTTCTGTGCATTGGCGTGGCAAATTAAACAACTCATTGAAATTTGGGTCTGTAACATTTTATAACTTTTGATGCCCCACTCCTGAAGCTGATTTTCACCAAATTTAAAGTTGGTGGAAAGGTGTGAAAAAAGATTTGGCTATTTTTCCATCGGTATAACATGGGAGGTTAGGGTCATCAGTACGCCTTCGCTGTAGAAAATATGTCATGGATCTGATTGGCTTTTTTCGTCGCGACGCCAAAAGATAATTTTGTGCAAAATGTCCCCTTTGCAAAAGGCATGGTAGTCATGGGAATTTTCCCATTACATGGGTTAGTGTCCCGTAACATGAGAGGTTTCTGTCATTGCTACGACTAAGCCATACAAAATATGACATTTCCCCTCGGACGTTTGTGATTGGGACACCAAAATATAATTTTGGAAAAAATTTCATGAATTTTGGAAAAACTAAACATTATTTATAAGGCCGCTCTACTAGACAATAATTCCAATTTTGGGTAAAGTTTTTTTGATAACTTTTGATACCCAAGTCCTGAAGATGAGTCTCACCAAACTTTAGGTTGGTCGGGCGAACGCCCTAGGAGGAGTTGATAAATGTATGAAATGTATTTCCCATTGGGATAACATTGTAGATTTCCGTCATCGCTAAGGCTATGCTCTGGGAAATATGGCACAGGTTGTATTGGCTTTTTTGATCGGGACACCAAAGTTTTTTAGAAAATATTTGACATTTTTCACCAAAATTCAATAAAATATTTTCTAAAAAGTAAACTTTTCACATCCCATATCAAATTAGATATCACTCTGTAGGGGGCGCTATCGCACCAATTATTATAATTTTTTTTCCCACAATGAGCAGGTCAAAGCTTAAAAGTTTAAAAACCGTTTCAAATTTGGCCAAAATCAGACTTTGAATGAGCAAATGGGAGCATTTTTTTTTATTATTGGTTATTGGTAAAATGTCAATATTTGTGGGACAAATTTGTGGCTACGGTCCCCCCACTCGAGGATATTCCCCAAATTTGAGCTTTATCGGACTTTCGCCCAAGGAGTTTTGTTAAAGTATGTGGTGTGAAAAGAGATTTTGCGATTTTCCCATTGGGATAACATTGGATGTTTCTCTCATCACTATGGCTACACCGTAAAAAAAATATGGCATAAGTCCAATTGGCTTTTTTGATTGGGACGCCAAAATATAAGTTTGGGCAAAATTTGGAAAACATTCATGAAACAAAACATTTTTTCTCCATGTACATTTTAATTTCACTCTGTAGTGGGTACTATCACGCCCATTTGTATTTTTTAACAATGAAGAGGTCCAAGCTTGAAAGTTTTAACAACTGATTCAAATTTGGTCCAAAACGGACTCATTTTATGCAAATATGAGCTGCCTCCGCTGCCCCACAACTCAAGAGGGCGCAACGCAATCTTCCTCCCTTTATTACACCTACTGCTGAATCCGTGGCACTATCACGCATTCTCCCCTTTGGTTTACAAATTGGGCCATTATTGTGTACTGAAAATTTCAATATTCTGGAAAAAGATCATAACTTTTAAAATACAAATTTGGATAACTTAATCGAGCTAACGTTGTAAAAGTATAAAGTGTCAGCATATTGAAATTTCAAAGATTTTGCCATTTTCCCCACGGCATGGGATATTTGCTATGCCATAACAAATATGACATGGGTCTGTCGGATTTTTTGATCGGCATGCCAAAATAGAATTGTGTGTAAAATGTGATGCATTTTGGAAGAAATAATATTGTGGTCTATACATTCAATTCAAGAATTTTTGGGGAAAATGTCCGTACACAGACCATAACACTTGCAATTTAAAAAAAATATAACTTTTGATGCCCCACTCCTGAAGATGAGTCACCAAATTTTAGGTGGATCAGGCTAACGCCCTAGGAGTAGTTTGCAAAAGTAGAAAGAGTAACAATTTTAAAATTTCAGAGATTTTGCAATTTTCCCATTGGAATAACATGGGAGGTTTCTGTCATTCTTACGGCAACGGTGTAACAAATATGTCATGGGTCTCATTGACTTTTTTTGATCGATACGGCAAAATGGAATTTTGTGCCAAATTTCATAAAATTTAGAAAAACTAATGATTGATTCAAATTTGACTTAATTCTGACTTTGTGTGTGCAAATGGTAGCACATTTAAAATTTGGGAAATTCCTGAAATTCTAGCCGCTTTGCCGCACAGAGACCATGAAAGATCATTTCAAAATAATTTGGATAACTTTTGACTGCCCACTCTTCAACACAATTTTCACCAAATTTCTGCTTTTTCGGGCCAACGCCCTCGGAGGAGTTTGTAAAAGTACAGCATGTGGGAAAAACTGTCATGCATAGCAAATTTGTATCCAATATGGCTGACATTTGGTTGGGCGGACGTGCATTTTTTGTACGTTGGGGGGGCGCTGACGCACCAAATTTTTCAAATTTTAGAAAAAAGATAGCCAGGCTGTAGAGAGGCACAATTTTTAGAGGTGTGCAAATGTTCGTGCCTTCATTGTTCACTGGGTGAAAAATAGGGGGGTTGATCCAGAGAAAAAGAAAAAGAATATTATTCCAACGCGAAAACAATGCATTTTTCAAATATCATAAACTATACATTCCTACATTGTGTGGGTCCCTGGTCACTGACGGGCACTTTTGTATTTTGTGTTATTGCCCTCTAACAAAAATAATGCTCAAGTTTTGTATTACATGTTTAAGGGATGTGTACGTAAAGTGCACACTTTCAGAATCAGAAAAAGGTTTGTTGTCATTGAAAAAAGCTTGCAAACATAGGAACTTCTTTTGGCGTTAAGTGGCATCATAAAACAATGTATGATAAAATAATAATAATTTTTATAATTATAATAATAATGGCAAAGTCTATAAAATCAAATAAGGCATGCATAAATTAAGAATTTACTAATGAAATAAAAATAAACTTGGTCTCAGTATGTACTCAAAACTTTACAGATGGTCGGAAATAGTGCAGAAAGTGAACAGTGCATGAATAGTATTAGTTGAATAATTGTTAAAGTGGCAGCAATAATGTTAAATTTTCCTACTACTAATTAGTATGCCCGTGAGTTAGTGAGTGTTTGGAAGCGGGCGAGCACGTAGCTCTCGAATCCAATACGGATCTAATAGGCCTCTCGCCAGCTTGTGGCACTCAGGCCTAATACTAATATTTTTAGCAAAAACAATATATGTGTAACCACGGCAATTGCATATTATACATAATTTGAAAGGCTTTGAGCTTCCCCACGTTCACCGTGGGGTGAAATTAAGCGCTCATATTGAAATTTCACCACCCCGTTTGACTCTCCCACCCACTCCCCATTGACTTCCATTCATTTTAGCAGATACAAATATCTGGAACAGTGCTCTCCCCAGAATCTTTTAAAGGGATGGTAACCATGCCTCATATGGGGTTGCATTTTCCTCAAAGGATGGTTTACTGTACCTTCATTATTTCCAAAGGTACATGCACCATAAACATACTATTAACACTATATAGGCCTATATAGTGCCTAATAATATATTATTGTGCATAGAAGTGCAGTATAAAGCAGGGGAGAGAAAATCTGTTAAGAAACTTGACTAGACCCATTCATACAGATGACTATTTTGAAAATAAAATGATGACTAAATATTAGATGGTTGAGCTTATAATCACCTCACTTGAAGCTCTTTTTAACTATAATATTAGTTATTATAATAAGACAAGCTCCACGGTGACGCTGGGAGGACTCATGGTTCACTCATGCTGTTGGGATCTGCATCTACTGTTTCTTAGCGCCAGACAGTTGGTATCGACTGCCACTGCCTCCGAGATCGACTGGTAGGTTGCGATCGACGCAATGGGCACCGTACCACTGTCTGGCATGACATTTCTAGGCTAATAAGTGATAAAAACACTAAGACTTGTTTATTTGAAGTAGTATTTTAATGATGGCACTACCTAAAATATGGGATGAAGTTTGATTTTAGGGATGTTGTCCCCCTACTGAGGCTCGGGCCTAATAATAACCAACTATTCATTCTTCTTTATCAGCCAACCTTTCCCGCTCAGCCTTCCTTTCACCAAAATACTTTGAAGACCTGGATGACGTGAGTTCCACGTCCTCTCTCTCCCAGTCCTTGGATCCTAACCCATGCAACTTGGAGCTGGAGGAAGAGGAAGAAGAGGAGGAACTGCAGCAGGCGTCTTTACCTGTCATGCCTCCCACGCTGTCGACTCCACGACATCCCACTGTTGTGAGGACACCTTCTATTCAGCCAGGCTTTGGTGCCATTCAATCTACTCCTTTAGCCAAGCTTCAGTCTTTGCAGGCGATGGGCTTTGGACTAAGCCCTATTCCAAGCCCAGGTAATTCATCCAAACATGCATAGTATAACATACACTTACACAATTATTGATGTAACTTTTTTGATGTTTTTTTTAGTCCCAAGTAATAAGATAAATCTCAGTGGAGCTGAAAGCACCGCACTTGCCACAAAGACGGTCAAACATCTTCCAGTAGCGCGAACTCCTGTTCCCATGTCTGCGCAGCAAGCTGCAGCAACTGCTGCGCTGCGCAGGCAAATGGCCATTCAAAAGCCAGGTGGGTTTTCAGTAACATTTAATTTAACTGAGAGTGAATGTGGCACAACGGATGAAAATTAGCCCATAGCTACAATCCTGTGTGTTTCAGTCTGTGTATCATGTATGTTCATAAACATGCACTGTCCAAATAATAACTAGGACCCACTAGACATAGAGTAAAGCTGGCTTTGTGTCCTAGTGGTGGCAAGATATGCACTTGTGTCTGCTACTCAGTAGAGGGAGACAGAACTCTATTTGTAATGGTTCTTACCTTGTTGTTTTTTTTTTTATCCTTCTGCCAGTTTTAATTTTTGAATACATGTTTATTTTTCCCCTAGCTGCTGGCAGTACAACATTGACGGAATCTACTCTAAAGACTGTTCCTCATGTTATAAATGTACAAGAACTGAAAGACAAAGGACCTGTCCCTGTTTCTGTCATTGGGTAAAATATTTGTTTACTTTTGTTTTTGTTTTGTTTAAATAAAGATTATAAATTGCCTCATCTCCAGTCATTGGGGCAGAGTCTTCAGTCTTTAGTTGAATTGGATCAATTTAAAGACATACCACACATAATCATCAGAATTGAAAGAAAATGACGATGTAAACAAAAAAGTCTCCCTCAAGATATAAAAAACATTAAAAAATTGTGTCAGAATTGGTAACTACATAAAGTAGTAGTTTAATTTGAATTCTTTGCTAAAATGTTTCAGCTCGTTTGTAACAAATCCAGCAGCTCAAATTGTTCAGCCGGCGTTGACTACAGTGCCGTCTAATCAGGTTAAACGCGTGAGTATTATATTGACTTGTATAATTCAGTTTATTACTGTGGTCTGGTGTATGTTTATGTACGATTGATTGAAATTCATTTTCCTTCAACATTAACAAACCTGACATTGTGTTTGCTTCATTCACGCACAGTTTAAATAGAATGATTTATTTTTTTAATTAAGTAATATTTTCATTTGAGTAGAAAATGTTTGTTAATTCCTGAAGTTGGAGGTTTTCTTTTTCTGAACATTTTTACATTGTATTGTAAATTTACATTGTGTAATTGGATCAAAAACGTTGCAAGTTGTTTAACTCTTTAACTTGCTAGTATCACAACACACACATACACTTCCCCACTCAAGCAGTTTGCAGTTTCTGAATATATCTTGGTGTTTTTGATTGGTCTTCTCTGGCTTTTCCCTGTTATTTTCTTAGCTTCCATCCCAAGTTCCCCAGAAGAGTTCTACAGAAAGTGCCTCTAGTTCACAGCAGAGTTATGTTTTTGGTAAGCCTTGTCAACACATTTAGATTGTATAACACACTCATAATGTCCCCTTTTAGTACGTGTCTTTGACTTGTATTGTGTTTTTCAGGAATGTCTTCTACTACTACTGCAGCAGAACAAAATGGCAATAAAGGGTTCGCCTTTACTTCGTCGTGAGTAAACTTGAATAAAGCTTTGCTTCTTTCACAATTGTCATTGTTTTTGGGAAGTCAGTGTTGGAGGATGATCAGTCAAATCAGTATGACTTTTTTATGCGACTTTGGGCATTTTCAGCCTATTTAGGGAGATGTGGGCGCGAGAGGCAGGAGGGTGAAAGGTGCCTCTGCTGTGGCGTGCTTGCACAGGGGGCGAGGCTTTAATTAAGGCTTAAATCTTTATATAGAATGACGTAAATGTTTATATGTCCTAAATTTACCAAATCATTAGTTCGTTGTTCTTCCAAAGTTTAAAATGGTTGTGGTCTGTTTCAAAACCATCATTATTTTACAGCTCCACACCCTTCAGTTTTACATCAGTTGCACTTGGAACTGGAAATTCACAAGGTAAACTACTAAGATGATATATTTGTTTTTAAGATCCTTCCTTCATATTTATTTTGACCCTTTTTTTCTTTTTTTCCTCAGTAAAAGAATCTACTGGTAAATTCTCTTTTGGAAGTGGCAAAACTGTTTTTGGTCAGACATCTGAGGAGCAGTTCTCTCTCACTCCAAAGTCCACATCTCCAGCATTTGGTAATTCATCCCCTCCGGCTCCAATCACCTCAGCAGATGCAACCAAACCGTCTTCCTCCCTGTCAGTCCTGCTCACAGAGCCACAACTCCCCAAGATGACAGCCGGGGACACACTGGGTGTCTTTACAGATATTCGTTTAGGTCAAGGTGAAGCTAAAGATGCTCCCAGTAAAGCTGCGTTCAGCTTTGGTGACGCTGGACTTGAAGCAGGAAATGGACTTGCACAGTTTAACTTTGGCACGGCCATCCAGAAGACAACTGAAGAGGCTGCTGGAACTGAACAACCCAAGGACAGTCTGTTTAAGCCTCCAGATTCCACCACAAAACAAGCTTTCTCTGTTCCCCAGTCAAGCTCTGTGTCTGCACCCTCCTCACCTTCCTCATCAGAGCCTTCAAATTACCCTAAAGCTCCTGAACCACTCTCTGAGCCCACACAACCACCTGAAAAACTATCTGAGACCCTGAATGTGGAGCCTTCAAAAACTCTGGTGCCTGAACCTGAAACGACAGAAGTGGCTGCAGCTATTGCTCCTGTCCCAGATGATACAGCTCCTTGCCCACCTCCTGCTGCAGAGGCACCTCAGACTGCCGTCTGCCCCGTCCCAGAGCCTCCCACTGCTGCTGCGCTGTCCACCTCAGCCCCTGCACCGGCATCAGCCCCTGCTCCAGTGTCTGTGGCCCAAACCACACCATCACAGACATCTAGCTCTGACACACCTGGCTCTATATTCACACAGCCTTTGCCTGCCACAACAGACAGCACCACTGTGGTAGCGTCGCCAGTTATCAATACTGTTGCCACTTCAGGGACCACCCTGACTCCTACTGATGTAAACACCGCGACCACCACTGCAACGGCTTCACTATTTGGACAACCTGCTGCCACACCGACCTCTTCAGCTGCCTCTGTGCCCTCCACCGCGGCACAGCCCACATCCTTCACTTCTTCTGGATTTGGTTCAGGTGTTGGCACAGGATTTGGCAACTCTGTGTTTGGTCAGGTGAGTGGCTTTGGTCAGCCTGCCAATACTTCTGGAACCTCTGGTGGCTTTTCGTTTGGCCAGACTTCATTTGGTCCAAGTCCAAGCACAAGTACTAGTGGTGGTCTTTTTGGAGCTTCAACAGCGAGCAATGCCAGCTCTTTCTCCTTTGGCACTAGCAGCGCTAACACGGCTAGCAGCGCTACCCCGGCTAACAGCACGGGCACCGGTCTCTTTGGTCAGAGCTCAGGGTTTGGCCAAGCATCTGTGTTTGGGAGCAATACAACAACGTCGTCCTCATCAGGCTTCAGCTTTGCACAACCCTCAGGTCAGTTTTGCTCACAGGAATACATTACTTGTTTTAACTCTCTTAATTTCTCTGTAGCATGGCTTGACTTGTGACTTGTTTTCCAATGTAATTAATATTAATAAGTAGTACTTATTCATATTACAGGTTTTGGTTCCTCTGCATTTGGCCAACAAACAAGCACGGGCAGTGTTTTTGGACAGGTATAAATTGAACTCTTAATATGTGCCAAAAATATTGACCAAATTGTAATGACAATGCTGTTTCCTTTCAGCCACAATCGTCCTCTGGTGGTGGCCTGTTTGGGGCCTCCTCAGGCAGCACAACCGGCTCCTCTGGAGGAGGCTTCTTTAGCGGCCTCGGAGGCAAACCCAGTGAAGATGCTGCCAACAAGAACCCATTTGGTGTGGCAGCCTCCACTGGAGCCTTTGGGCAACCGGCCCAGACAGGTATAATTTACTCACTTTATTTGGACTGAACTTTCACATTAAAACCTTTGACTTTCACTAGGACTCTTTTAATGACTGATCTGCATTTAGCCACTTGAACTTACATCACTGCCCAATACTTATTCGTCAATTTAAAACTAGCGTATTTCCTGTTAAATGATAGGGAACAACAGTCTGTTTGGGAACAGTAGTTTTGGACAGTCTGCTTTTGGAGATCAGAAATCTGCTGGGACCTTTTCCGCAGGAGCTGGAAGTGTGGCTGCACAAGGCTTCGGCTCCTTCTCTTCCCCAACAAAACCAGGTATAGATTTTGGAGTTGCTTAACAACTGCACTGTTTGCTACTTTGAGACAGCAGCTTTTTGTTGTTGTTGTTGTTGCTTGACCATAAATAGTTTAGCTTTGTGTCTTTCAACATGGCACCCTTTTTAATTATTGCACAATGGCACACGTGACCTCCTTTCCCCAGCAGAACAGAATTGCTTAGATTGCGTTACCTCCGGCTGTGGAAATGTCTATATTCTACCTTTACAATTGTTTTGTTTCTTACGTATTATTTATACCTACTGTATATCTGGAGTAGCTGTAAAACATGTGCTGCTTCATAAATAATAATTATAATGAATAATAATAATTGTCCCTGCTTCAATCTTACTTTGCTATGTAAGTTTGGTTGTGTTGTTTAAAATTGCCTGTCGGCCCTTAAACTAGTACCAGTTTGTATACTAATGCCCATTTTCCAGCCATTGTAGAGGAAATGTAATCTTGTTACTTTAGCTCAATCAATTATTTACCTGGGCATAATGCTGGGGCTGTAATTTCATCACATCGTGTCCCCTCTTGTTTGGACCGGTGTTTTCAAACGTCTAACGCGAGATCCTAAACTGTCCATAGAAATACTACTGGTGGTGGAAGCCACATAACATTTTATATTTATATATATTTTTCAATAAATTCTCGCCGTCTTCTTTCAGGTGGCTTTGGCAGTGCACCTGTGTTTGGTAGTCCTCCTTCTTTTGGCAGTTCTCCTGCGTTTGGCAGTGGAGCATCTTTTGGGACAGCCCCCTCTTTCAACAGCCCACCGGGCTCATCCGCTGGAAAAGTGTTTGGGGAAGGAACAGCTGCTTCAAACATGGGAGGATTTGGGTAAGAGAGCATTTATATTCATTTCGACACTTCTAAAGCAGAAGTTGCACTTTAACATGAATAATTACCATAAAGTTGTGGTTACTGCTTTTATTTATTACAAAAAATCTCTCCAACATTTAAATAAGTGACAGAATTATTGACTCAGGCGGCCATTTTAAACCTTTTGCTTCACCATGTTAAACCACTATCTTTGTGGAAATGAGCCAAAACCAATGAAGCTCTGCAGGACTAGATTATTCCCCACAGATTATCTGCCTGCAGATTAAACTGGCCAGCTCTCCCTTCCATTCTTTCTGCGTGGTGGGTGTGGGTTTTTTGCTGAAGGGATTATTGCTAAAACCCAATTTCTCAATCCTCTAGTCCCCTCACAGACCTACGTATACAATCTCTGTCTGCCTTGGAGAAAATGTAGAATAAATATATCCCAATAGTTCAGAGGATCCAGCAATAAAATAATTATATTTGTGATCGTAAAATGCCCTCTTCCTCAATGTCTGTTGTGTTTTATATTAGACTCATGACTTAAACGTGTTACCGTTTCAGCTTCGGCAGCTCTTCCAACGCCCCCACATTTGGCGCACTAGCTAATCAGAGCGCCCCCTCATTTGGGGGTCTATCCCAGCAGCAGGGGTCCACATTTGGAAGTCAGCCCAGCGGCTTCTCAGGCTTTGGACAGCAGCAGCAACAACAAAGTGCAGGTATTGAAATTGTTAACTTCAATTAACTTGTTTTCTCTTAGCCTGTCATATAATGCTGACTGTTTTAATATTTGTGTAGGATTTTCTGGAAACACTTTTGGATCTTCTAATCAGTAAGTAATCAATCATCCAGTTTACGCCCCCACAAAATGTAACAAGCGTTTCTCAATGGCGTTGCGTTTTTTCCTGCCCCATCTCTATTCTTTGTTTTTGTGTGAGCGTGTGTTGGGTCACATGGGAGCAGAGTTCCCCGGGCTGTTTGTCAGTAGAGTGCACTCGGAGGAGGGCAGCAGTACAAATGAGGCTGATTCAGCAAGGGGGCTGTGTTCCTCTATTACCCTTCATGCTTCATTTATGTACTTCATTTCGTTATTACTTGTATAAGGAGAGTCTGTTCATTTCATTTCCTTTTTATTGATAGGCGTGGGAGACATTAAAACGTCAATATTATAATTCTTAGTAGAAAAGCTTCAGTTTGTACAAATTTTGTGTACCGTACATAGTAAGCCTATTTTTATCTTATAGTAAATTGAAATCGTTTTTCTTCAATGCATGCCCGATTTGATTCTATATATGTTGTTTTTATTATTGTTCATCGTTCTATGTTGCACCGAATCACCAAAGCAAGTTCCTATGTTTATGAATTTTGTTCATTGACAACAACATTGTAGAAAAATATTCAGTTGTAGTCGTCTGGACTCTGTTTTAGAAACCGAGTCCAGATGACTTCAACTGATCTTTTTCTACAATGGAACACTCCTGGACGAATGAGGGATTACACCGACATTGACAACAGCAATAAACCTTTTCTGATTCTGATTCTGGTACTCATCTGGTCTATGGGCCACTCCTCGATGATACACCACATTTTAATTCTTGTTGTGGATATGTCCAACACTTGAATAATAATACCACTATTTTCTGTATTAAAGACTATTATAAGTAGAACACACTTTTGTGGAATACTTAGTTTTTGCACATATCGTCATATTCGGAAGTGTCAGTACTTAATAGAGCTTGTTCTTGCATTGTAAATTGTCTTGTGTGTTTTAAGCTTTATTGAGTCATTTTAATGTATTAACTTTAAGCCTTTTTTTTTTCTTGCAGATCAAATTCAACATTCAGTGGCTGGAGAAGCTAATTTTGTTAAATTTATAAAAGTTTAAAGATAATTTATCGCCTTGACTGTTTTGAAAACATTAAATTTAATATTATTTGTAGTATTATTTTTGTAACTCATTATGTAACCAACAACATTTTGTGTCTCAGTTTATTTCAGGTGGCACTTATTCATTCAGATCAAGTCGCCTACTTTATTTAGATTTAGAATGCTGAATGTAAAATACAGGTTTCTGTTTATGCTGTACTTGATGTTAATGTACGTTGACCAGATTCATTGTATTTTAATAAAATCCCAGCCTTGTAAACCCATGTCTGAATTTTGACTGGTAAAGTGTGCATGGACAATCATTAGAAGTCGAACGGCTGATTATTTCATGCTAAATCCTGCTTAATATTCATCTCGCTGTTGAGTCTTTAGAGTAGAAGACACTAACTCATCAAGAGCTGGACTCGAATCTGGGCTCATGCTGCCTCCTTACACTACCACCTTAAAATCTGAAAAGGCATGCACTATGTCAGTGTCACTTTGTCCAACTCTGTGAACCACCAAGGGGCCAGTCGGGGCGAAGTAGAGCCTCAGAAGTGGAACCAGCTTGTCAGGGCCACATCCAGACCTGTCCTGGCACACTCCATCGGACAAACAGTAACCCCAAGCATATGACCGGTGACACTTTGTGGCATTGTTTTCTGTAGAATCAAAAGTGGAAGAAAGTCTCGCCCGTGCTTTGGCAGCTGTCTTTATGGCATTTAGATAAAAATAGATTGGTCAAAAGCACCCTTAAGTTAACACCTCCCCCACCGCACAAGTCTCCCTCCTCACCCACCGTTTTTTTCAGCATGTCCTGCTATACATTGTTGACATGTTTATCATCTCACTATGTGCCACTGCCACACATTTAATTGCTGCATGTGAAATATTATTGCTGATATCTAAATACTCTGCCCAAACATAACGCAATAGAGTTTGTTGCTGCAAATGAGAATAATCCAATAAACTTGCCAAACTGCTTCCACATTAGAAGGCCATTTTAACTTAATTACAATTCAGTTATCAAATAGACAAGCAATGACCAAACCTGAGAGAATTGAACAATGTTGAAAAACTGGGACGAATATACTCTTGAAGAGGAAAACTTCACTGAGGAATTGGACCTCATAGAGATGCTTTTTTAAAAATGTCTTATTAAAACACATCCTTTGAAGATGTACAACTACAGTAGATGGCGGTAAATGGACCTTTTCAGTTGGCTGCCAACTGCCATTAAAAATAACACAACATTGTCACAGTTTTGTTTTTGCCGATGAGCAGCGGATTTGTGATATCTACTAACAACTTGTGTTAAGAGTGAATTTTTTGTCAAATTTTGCAAAAAAAACCTTCTCAAAATTGGTTGATGTGTTATTGTGAATTGAAGCAAATCCAGATGAACGTTACTGTAGCATTAGTCCAGTGTTGTAGGACAAACTTTAATTACCCACTTTACGCCCGCGCCTCTCACTCGCATTGAACCGACAGAACCCACTTATCCTAATAAGTTATCCACCTTTTTAACCAAACTTCTTATTGTGTTGCTTTTAATGGCAGTTGGCAGCCGAAAGGTGTGTTTACCGCCACTTACTGTAGTTGTACATCTTCAAAGTATGTGTTTTACGCTATACCGTAAAAAAGAAAAAGAGAATGAGAGAGAGAGAAAGAGATCTCTACACAGCGGAAGCCAACATTCACTTTGTAATTGCATAATTTACAAAATATAGCACTCCTTGGAAGTTAAAAGAAAACTGGCAATTATTTCACACATTGGATTCTAAATGGATTACTCTTAGAATGTATTATGGTCTTAACCTACAGGATTTAATAGTTGATGTGCAGCTTCATCACTTGCCATGACAAGGCTTCGAGCTTTACCCAGCACAACACAAACATCACGCACACATCATGCAGCACAAACATCACAAACACTTTGCAGACCATAGCACCCTCTAGGAGAGCGTAGCGCTCTGGCACAGTCGAAAGAATAGAAGAAAAAAGCAGTCATGAGCAGAAAGTCTAAAGGATTAAAGATCCTGACAGTGGGAGCCGAACTAGAAGAAAAAGAAGAAGACAAAGAAGAGATGGCGGGGGGAAGTGACAAATTGATATTCGATGATGAATTAAGAGAGCGTGGAGGATGAAAGTTTTACTACTATTGAATCTAAAAGTAGTAGTCAAAGAAGTTAAAAGGCGCCAAACCGATCCGAATCGGAAGGTTCTTGCAATGACAAGCAGGAGGAAACTTCTAATGTCGGGAATGAGAGTACAGAATGTAAGGTGATCATAAAACTGGCGCAAGAAAATGCGTCCTTTAATGAGTGAATCCATTAACATTTAACGTTGAGCTTGGGAAAGCGTTGGGTGGAATCAAACGTGCAACAGTTCTTAGAACCGGCTCGCTGCTGGTTGTGTGTAAAGGTTTCAGCAAATGAAGGCAATGAAGATTAAAGTTTGGATGGAAAGAGGGTTACCGTTTCAGGTGCTAAGAAAACATGGTCAGAGGTAGAAAAAGATTCAGTTGTAGTGGATTGAACTCAATGGAACACTCCTGGACGAATGAGGATTACAACGACATGGTCAAAGTGTTATACCGGCGTCCCTACGATGGTGACTGTGGTGAAAAATAAAGAAGTTAACTGGAGCTAAGGTCGAGGATGCCAGGCAACTGAAAACGACCCGGGCTGGAATACAGATGCGACAGCCTCTTCAGTCATGTTAAACTAAATTGTCTGCCTAGTAGTGTCATTCGGATTCATGAGCTATGAAGTAAGGCCATATGTTCCACCACCCATGTTGCTTCAAGGCAGCGTTTTGGTCATGTAGCAGCAGTTTGCAAAGGGAAGCAAAGATGGTGGTAAATGTGTTTGGAGATCATGAGTATGGGAAGTGTGACGAAGGAGCAAAACTGAAATGAAACTGTGGGGGAGAACATAGCTCTGCCTACAGGGGATCAGAATAGAGCAAAAGGGCTGCTGAGGTGCAAAAAAATTAGTCTCTCAAGGTATATCCTATGCAGTCAAGAAAGTGCCAAGGAATGAGGTGAAAGTAGATCCAGTGAGAGATGCCAGTGTGAGGCTCCCAAGATTACTGGGAATACCGTGGTTGTGGATTGGAAGGATTTGGTACTCTTTATGGTGGATGTTATTAACTGAATTGCTCAAACTCAAAAGAAAATTTAAAGATTCAGGATCCTTACTAAAGCTGCAGAAAAGTATCTTTGAACAAAAGCTTTTAATCTGGCAGAAATAGAAAACACACTAATTGAGTATCAGAGTAAAGAAATTCCCCGTCCGCTGTCATGTTCTGGTGGTTCTAAAGTCTTATGTCTAAATAATAAAGTCTAAAGGATGAAGTCTAAAGAATAAAGTCTAAGGAGTGGCGGTGGTGCCACTATGGATGCCAACCGCCATTGTTGTAGTGTTGCACGCTCAATGCGACTGCCATGGGGGCGGTGACAACAGCGAAAGTGACTCCAAGAGTCACAACTACAGTGGGGGGCAGTGATGTGGCACTATGGAGGCCAAAGAAGAGGAGGAAGGATGCGCCTTTTCCAGTTGGTTGGCTGGTTGGCTGCCGGCCGCCGTTGGAAGCACCAACAGCAACAACTAAAGAATGGGGTCTGATGAATAATGTCTAAAGAATGACGGTAAGGTAAAACTATGGATACCAACCCCCATAAAACACCAAAGAAATAAAACACCACCAAAGAAGACTAGAGGCACAACTACAGTGGGTGGCGGAGTTGTGGCACTATGGATGCCAGCCGGAAAGATGCACCTTTGCGGTTGGTTGGTTGGTTGGTTGGCCGTTGGAAGCACCAACAGTAAAAACTGAAGAATGGAGTTTAAAGAATGGCGGTAATGTACCATTATGGCTACCCACCGCCATAAAACACCACCAAAGAAGAAGAAACACAAACATCACAAACACAAACAAACATCACAAACAAATACAAACATCACAAACGAGGGTCTGTGCGGCTTTCCGGGGGGCGCAGTCGAAAAGAATAAAGTCTCTATAATCTCCCTATCTCTGGAGAGCCCCCTCCCTATCTTTCTCTTTCTCTCTCTCCTGTCTTTTTTCTCTCTCCTTTTGACTGGTGACGGTCGAAAAGAATAAAGTCTAAAGAATGAAGTGTAAAGTATAAAGTCTAAAGAATAAAGTCTAAAGACTGGCGGTAATGTAACACTGTGGATACCAACCGCCATAAAACACCACCAAAGAAGAAGAAAAAAGTCTAAAGAATAAAGTCTAAAGACTGGCGG